>CM035122.1:160460204-161060204 GCA_020205555.1 Panax stipuleanatus | reverse complement strand
TCCCTTGAACGTCTTGCTCATATGTACGTGAATAAGATTGTGAGATTGCATGGCATGCCAGTATCCATAGTTTCGGATCGTGACCCCAGATTTACTTCACGATTTTGGATCAGTTTGTAGAAAGCTATGGGCACGAATTTACGATTCAGTTCGGCTTATCATCCTCAAACGGACGGACAATCGAAAAGAACTATTCAAACTCTTGAAGATCTATTGATACTTTGTGTTCTAGACTTCAAAGGGAGCTGGAATAAGTACTTACCATTGATGGAATTCTCCTACAATAACAGTTATCAAGCAAGTATAGGCGTAGCTCCATTTGAAGCGTTGTGTGGGAGAAAGTGTCGTTCTCCCGTATGTTGGAATATTTTAGAATATCAAAAATTATAATTATTTTAGTTTTGTTATAAATTTTTTTTTGAATAATATTATATTTATTTTAATTTTTTAATATTTACTTTTAATATTCTAAAATAATTATTATTTTTAATATTCTAAAATAAATATTTTTAATAAATATTTTTTTTGAATGAAAAATAATATTTAATATTCTGAAATAATTATTAAAAAAATTTAAAAAATCTTAATAATTATTATTTTAAAAATTAAAATAATCTTTATAATTATTATTTTAAAAACGGAAATAAGCTTAATAATTAATATTTTAAAAATTAAAATAATCTTAATAATTATTATTATTAAATAATAATTATTTTGATTTTTTAATTAGTATTTCAGAATATTAAATATTATTTTTCCTTCAAAAACAATAATTATTAAAAATATTTATTTTAAAATATTAAAAATAATAATTAATTTATAATATTAAAAGTAAATATTAAAAAATTAAAATAAGTATAAATACAAATATAATAATTATTAAAAAAAATTAAAAAATTATTATTTTTAATATTCTAAAATAAAAATTATATTTAATATTCAAAAATAATTATTATTTTTAATATTTTAAAAGTAAATATTATTTTTAAACTAATATTTACAAAATTATTTTTTACTTTAAAAATAAAAAATATTTAAAAAATATTTATTTTAGAATATTAAATATAATTTTTATTTTTATTTTTTAAAAAAACTAATATTTTATTTTTTAATATTAAAAATAACTATTTTAAAAATAATTATTTTATTTTAAAATATTAAAATAATTATTTTATTTTAAAATATTAAAATAATTATTATTTTAATAATAATAATTTATTTTAAATAATTAAATATTATTTTTTTAAAATGTTAAATATAATTATTATTTTAAACTTATTTTAAAAATATTAAAATTTTGGATTGGGTTAAACTGGGTTGGATTGGGTTAAAGTTAGTTAAAATGGATCGGATTTAGGTTAAAATGGGTTGAAGGAACATAAACGCCAATAATATGTCACTTTAAGGACTTAAGTGATAAAAATGATACTTTAAGGACGACTTTAAAACTGAATGACAACTTAGAGGGACAGAAGTGTCAATCAATTATTAATTAATTATATATAGGTGTAATATATATATATATATATATATTAAAGGGAATGGAATGTTAATGTATGTAATAATTACATAAAGTTAGTTTCCAACTCTGAGTAAGGTTACTATTTTACTGAAAGGTTTTACTGTGGCAAAAGGAAATCAGATTTGTAATGTGCAGTTTACACAAGAAGAGTAAAAGGGCGAAAAGCGTGGGTGGGTGCGTGCGTGTGCCGGGCGGAAGGGGTGGCGCGGGGTGGGGGGTAAGGGGGAGTTGTTAAAGTTGGTTTATTCTTTTTAGAAACCAAAGTACAAATCAAAGTGCAAAACAATTTTAAAATTTATATTCCTTTATATATTTGAAAAAGTAATTAAAGAGCGGAGTGGGGGTGTCTCACTAAATTCAACAGAAGAAATGATGAAGGAGTTCATGCATGCATCTATTCAGCAATCCAATCCATCCATCTGTCTATCTATCACCATCGAAAACTGGTTTTGATGCTCTCAGATTTTGACGCGTCCTGCTCGGATTCTGAGATGCAACTTTCTCTCTCTCACTCTCTCTCCTGCAGGCTCTAACATCAACTCATCTCATCAATCTGCATGCTACCTACCTACCCAGCGAGGAGTACCCAGCTATATATATATATATATATATATATATATATATATAACCCCATCCTCTCTCTCTCTCTCTCTCTCTCTCTCCCCTCTCTAATTTGCTATGGCAATTTGTCTGTTTCCAAGTTGTCAAGGCTTCACTCACGTAACAGTAGTTCCAAAGAAGGCCAAAATATCTCACACAATCTTCTTCCATTTTTGGCGTTTTCAGTTGGCACTTTTACACCTGCTCTCAACTTATCCCATCGCGCCCGGTTCAGACCGCTACTGGACTTCTTTTGTTACTTGCTCATTCTTCACACTCTCTCTCTCTTTCTTTTAAAATTAATTTTTTTTCATTTAAATTGAGATGAAACAAACCGGTAGTAAATAACCGGTTGAGTATATTGGTGAACCGGGGGAGTTGACCTTAGCAACAAAGAGGCATCGGAGTGGTTTTTGTGAAGAGCAGATGATCGAGGGGTAGGGCGGTATGGCCTAGGGGAAGAGATAATTAATTACTACCAAGGGGAGAGGGGGGGTTCAAAGATCGACAGAGATTGGTGTGAGTGACGACAATGTGAAGTCACACCCCGCCGCCCTTCACCTACGGCGCTTTATAGTAGTAGTAGTATACACGGACGGACGTATCAGTATTTACTACTACGAGTATGTATTTTCTCTGCCGAGACGATTGGTTTTCCTACTAGGTGCGCATTACGCACCTCATGCTCTACTTCTTCGTCTGGTCATTTTCTCAAGTAGGAGTCGTAGTAATTTATCCAATAATTATTACTATTATTTTTAAAATAAAATTAATGAAATCAGCCAAACAGTCTGCAAGAGAACAATCTCAAGGAGTGTTTTTTTTACTAATTAAATGAAACTATCGGTAACAATAGAATTAGATAGAAAAAATTTAGACAATAAAACTATCTATAGTAATAATTCATGAAAAGAAAAGTGTCCCAAAATGATATAAGTAACTAATTCATCACCCATGGAAAAGAAAAGAAAAGAAAATAGTAAGTATTATTCACCCTCTTTTTTACTGATCTGATTGGTGAGCTTTTTTGTGTGTGTGCACATCGTAGATTTGACGGTGATGTTATTAACTACTAAATTCCGCGTGTAGGAAACAACATGAAATACTTAACGGGGATATTTGATGAAAAGTCTCGTCCTGTCGATTTGATTCCTTCTTCTTGTATTATTACTGTATTACTGTATTTGATTTGATTAACAATATGCAATTTTTATTTTCATATTAAAATACATAAGAGCAATGCTAATGTCATATAAAAATTATCACATAACTCTCACATATATACACTTATATATTATATGTACTTGCTTGACATGCGGGACTTACAGATATATGTGTGTGTATGTGAGAGTTATGTAAAAAATTTTATGTGATAGTATCATTATTTAATACATAAATAGAATGCATCTTGAGTCGTTGACTAGTAGCTCCACTCCACCAACAGTCGAGGAACACCGTCCAATGAGTCACTCATCCTGGTTGCTGGTATAATTCTGAATCTGATTATCATAAATTTAATTTCATCGTTTTATTGTCAACTGATCAATATAATAATAACACCAAGAAAGAAAATTTGAACCATAAAATATTACAAGTCCAAACCTATATTAACCCTCGATAATCGCTTCCATATATGAAGAGGTAACCATTAGTGTCATATTTGAATGTAACCTATAATTTAATATGAATTAGAAGATGACTGACGTTAATGTTGAAATTTAAATGATTGAATATTAATTTTTAAAATTTATACTCAATCCTATATATATCCCAGTCCCTGTCCATAATATTTCATGGACCTTCATCCTATCACTTTCCTCAGCAGGTGGACGTTCACGTGATAAAGCAAGTATGGCGTATTCTCTTGTCCTCTCAAATACTCAAGGTGGGTATTCCACGTAGTAGTAATATGAGAAAAAATCAGTAATATATAGTACTCCATTCCAATATATTGTGAACAAGTTCATTCAACATGTTGTTATCCATCCAGGAGCCACGAATTAATTGACAAGGTTAGTTAACGTATGGCAGGCAGGAAGGTGTTGCATCAAATCCACCCCTAATGAACACGTAAGGTTTCCATCTCTAATTTAGAACATGCGGTTCATTCATCAATATGGCAAAATAACTCCTGCTCAAATTAAATCGTAGTATAATAAAATTCAATGAAAGTATTAGTCATAGGAGTTTTTTTTTTTTTTTTTTTGGGAAAAAGCACCTTTACTCAATTGTGGTTGTTGTGTTTTAAGTAATTACTCACTGTGTTTTTAAAATATTCAATTAGTCTATTATGTTTTTTAAAAATGTACAATCAGGCCATTCTGTCCATTTTTCGTAACAGACGTTAACAAATGTGCTTGGATTTCTTACGTGTCTTTTTGAAAAAAAATAAATAATTACGTAGTATATGCTTGGGTTTCTTACGTCACAAAGTCCTTATGTGACAACAAAATAATTTTTTAATTGATTTTCTTTATAATTTTTCCTTCTCCAACAAAAAAATAAAATATTTAAATCATTATGTGGTAAAAAAATAATAATAAAATTAAAATAAATATTTTAATTCATTTTCTTTATAATTTTTCTTTTCCAACAAAAAAAATAAAATCATTTATTATGTGACAAAAAATAATTAAAATAAATATTTTAATTTGTTTTCTTTATAATTTTTTCTTTTCCAACAAAAATAAAATAAAATAAAATTATTAATTATGTGACAAAAATAATTAAAATAAAAATAAAAATAAAAATAAAAAATTTAATTCATTTTTATTATAATTTTTTCTTTTTTCTTTTATCTCTTTTCCTTTTTTTAATTATTATTTTTATTTTAAAAATTAAAATTAATATTAATTGTATCTAGATCTAGATCTTCTTCTGCGAGACAGATCGTGGAATGGAGATAGGAACTGGTGGAGCGGAGGTGGACCGAGAATCATCGTTTCCTCCATATCATCACCACCAACCGTCAGTGACCCATGTAGCTAACAATATAAGGATTGCTTAAAGTAGATAACATCTTTTGCTCCCTTTGCAACAACTCGGATTGAGAAAAGTCGGCAAATTTCACGGCAAAAATGTTGTCGGACAGGCAAGAAGTAGCAATTGAGACGGTCCACCACCGCTCCACCAGTTCCCGTAATCCACCTTAAGAGTCAAAAACCCTAATTCTAACTATATCTCAAAACCTCCATGGATCACCTAAGGTTCATATCCGCTGCAGCCCTAGAAATCTAGGGTTCATCAACAACACCAGTCACAACAAGCAAATGCCAAATAATTTCTTGATCCAGAGACCTATGACTTCAATCGATCGATTCAAGGCTTTGTTGAAGGACATGGAAGACCGGATTAGGGCTTTGTCCCAAGGCGATGGGGATGTTCCTCCGCCGAGAACAGAGGAAATTGTGGGTCTTTGAGTAATCAGTGTTTAGGGATTTTGATTATATAAAATAAAAATAATAATTAAAAGAAAGGAAAAGAGATAAAAGGAAAATAAAAAATTATAAAAAAATGAATTAAAATATTTATTTTAGTTTTATTATTATTTTAATTTTTTTTGCCACATAATTAATAATTTTTTATTTTTTTTGTTGAAATTAATATAATGTTGTAATAGATCTCATTGATACAAAAATTTTATATATTATTTGTATTATTTGGAATTAATTTTTAAAATAAAAATAATTATTAAAAGAAAGGAAAAGATAAAAGAAAAAGAAAAAATTATAAAAAAATGAATTAAAATATTTATTTTAATTATTTTTTTGCCACATAATTAATGATTTTTTATTTTTATTTTTTGTTGAAATTAATATAATATTGTAATAGATCTCATTGATACAAAAATTTTGATATATTATTTGTATTATTTGGAATTAATTTTTAAAATAAAAATAATTATTAAAATAACTATTCACATCAGCTTTTTTTTATAAAAAAAATCCAAACAATGTAACGCAATCACTTATGCAAAATTAATGTGGAATATGTCAAATCAGCGTGTTTGTAAAATACTAGTGTGTGTGTGTGTTTAGCATTATTCTTAAAAATTAGGAGAGACGGACGAGGCGGTTGTGAGAATTGCATGTTGTAATAAAAAGACAATTCAAGGGCGGCTTGAATTCATACGAAACTGGCATAACCAAGGATGCAGAGACGTTTAAAAGTGGATTTAGACAAAGAAAGAAGATGACGAGGCTTCACTTATCCTCAAAACCATCCATCCCTGATCCCACCTTTATAAATTCCCAAAACTCAGGACTCCTCCAGAAGGAGTATAACATTCTTTGAGAAGGCAATTAATTACATTGGATAGCAGTTGCTACAGGTATGCCTTTGACTATCTTTTAGTTTCTATTGTAGTTCTCGATTCAATTAATTTTCTATACACTGAGGAAATTGGATTTATATTGAGACATAATACGAGCCATATAAGTATAAATCGTCTCTTTCTTTTGGTTAACATTTTATAGTCTATTACATTGGTCTAGGAAGGAAAGTGGATACCCGGGCGGAAAGTAAGAATTTAAATCCTAAACATAGAGCGTGCGTGAGGGTTTAGGGCCCTCCGGAGTTTGGGCTATTACTCTTTCGAATTGGGCTTCTTTGGTTCTCATTAAAAACATCCCCGTAAAGCTACAACCTACTTACTTACGTACGTATTAAAATACTGTTTACATCCGTGAAACTGAAATACTGACGTAGTTTAGTATTAGTATTATTATTATTATATCAATTTGACCAATTTTAAATTAAAAATGAAGTATATTTATTTATGTTTTCAGTCTCATAATTAATGTTAGCCGCTTAAATTTTGTTTGTTTGGCCGTCCGTACTCGTATAATTCTGAAATCCTAATCCTAATCCTAATCTTAATGAAACGTACAAAATTTGTATAATTGTCATTGTAAACGTCAAAAATATAATATACTACATATAAAATATCCAAAATCATTTTGAAAGAAATAATATATTCTCACCTTCGGGTAGTCCGTAGTTGTACACTTGTACAGGCGAAAAGTGTCCGCGTGTCGTCACCGTCCGATGACATTGACAATAATTAACTAGTTGTAGATTTATTATCCTTGCGAATGATACCACCTTATTCAATTATTTCTTGTCCGTACTATAATTTTTCCTATTTTCGAGTCTGCAGAGTTATGATTGTATGTGACTCATCTGCATCCACCTAAAATGGTATCGGCTTTAATAGCCGTCCGTAGCGATTCATTCATTTAAACGATTCAATCACCTTTTGGGGTGCCTTCTAGTAGTTTCTAAGTTTTGCAGCTGCTGCCTACTGACTTCCGTGATGGGTCATTTGTCGACTGCAATTATCTTAGAGATGTCTTTTCTTTGTCACAACTTTTAAGCTCAGAGTAAAATTAAATATTTATAATAATATATTAATACTATTAAATAATCAACTCTTTGGGAGACTCGCTCGATAAGTCCTCCATGCATGAATGATAGCAAGCCAAGATATGAAATGAATCCCGTCAAAAAAAATGAACGCCCTGTGCGTGCTGCTGTGCGACTTTTATTAATTTTATTTTTTAATATTATATATAGGGGGTGTAACTGAAATAGGACTAATAATAAAAAAATAATGCTACTATCACATAAAGATGATGTGACTGTATGTGATTTGTTGTTAAGTTAAGTGGGTCATGTCAATAATAAATCACGTACTGCCACATCAGCAGTGGCAAAGCCAGAAATCTTTGCTAGTGGGGGCGAAACTAGTACTAAGCTATAAATAATTTGGCGGCGGGGGCGGCGCCCCCGAGTCATTTTTTTTAATACTTTATACTTTCAGGTCACACACATATATATATATACACACAATATTACAATAAAAATATAATAAATAATAATATATGATATATATATACTATATTGACTCATAATTGACTTTTTTAATCACAACTGTTCATAAAGTAAGTAATTCATTATTTATTTTTAAAAATAATATAAATTAAATTATTATTTAGTTTAAAATATTATAGAGATATATACATATATTGAGAGGATATGAGTCATATGTGGTTAAAATTTAATTGACAAAATTATAAATTTTAATTTGATCCCCGTATAATAGAAAATTTATAAAATTTTAGTGGGGTCGATTTATATATAATATTTAAAATTTATCTCACATTATAAAATAATTTTTTTTCCAAATGGGGTCGATTGACCCCATAAACTACTATACAATAATATATAATATTTATATGATAATTTTATGTGATAGTACTCATAATAAAATGGTTAAAAAAGGGGAGACTTTGCCACCCAAATAAATTCACCACCATCACATTTTGATTTATCCTTTCTTCTGTACTATTCTCTCCCTCCTATAATATAATTAATATATTATGGCCTTTAGATTTTTTTCATTGTGTTAAATTATATTATATTCTTCAAAAAAATGTGATCATGTTATGTTGTAAATATGAAATTGTATTGTATTCGTGAAAAAGAAGAAGTTATTATTGAAAAACTAATTATTAATAATTTAGAAATTTAACAAATTATTATTTTTTATATGTGATGATGTTATGAAATTATATCTAAAATTTCATGTAGTAGTAATGAAGTAGTGGTCAATTTAATTTTCAAAGCCCGCCAAAGACGAATAATAACCCTCATAATTCATGTGTACCGGGTAATGATCGTGGTATGCGTGGGAATTTCAAAATCATTATTCATGTGTACCTTTGCAATATCAGAGGACTTTATTAAAAAATTGTTTTTGAATTAAAATTTTGATATTGGATTTAAATTGGGGATTTGGATTCGGGAGTAAAAATCCAAATTATCTTTGCTGGACGTTCCCTGATGACCCACCCCACGTTGTCAATTCTCTCTTCAGTGCTTCTAGGCGGATAAAGGTTTTGGACAGAATTATTTTTTTTATTTGTTTGTGCGAATAATTAGATGGTAGATTTAATTTATTGATTTGTTCGCAAAAATAAATTTATTTAATTTTTTTATTCTAAATTTCTGTCCACATTTACTTATTGTTCTCTCATACAAGACTGGTTCTTTCCGCTTTCCTCCTCTTATTTTTGGTTGGCCTTAATTTACGTGCCCTGACGTTTTTGCATCACAGGCGCGTGGATAAATATCCTCCACCCAAACACCAGCTTCGCTTATGGGTCAAACTCGGCCTGCTTACCAGACCCGTCAAAATAATACCCGGTCGATCCGTTCAAAACGCAAGATCCATGGACCCCTCTCAAGCAAGCTCTTTCTCCCAATTTAACCCCACACCCACCGTGTTTCCTTTGTTCCCGGTGGCCATGCACAATTGTCGAACATGCACGTTCTCTCTCCCCCTGAGCCCCTTCATCTCTATCTTCAAAGTTTAATAACTCAGCTGCCAAATATTTGCACGTGTTGAAACAATTTTCTCTATTATTTGAATACAAACTGTTTTTTACTGAGTTTGCTACAGGTTTTATTGTTTTGCGCGTATTTGGGTATTCATTCTTAATTTAATTGCGGGTTTAACCGAACAGAAAGAGAGATGGAGAACGGAGAGCGTGAAGAAGTTAATGGGCACTCGGACAACGAGACACCTACCAATATTACAATTAAAGGAATTCTGGGGTTGTTAATGTCGAATGTTAATGGGAATGATGAAAGGGGCGTGATTTCTTTGGGTATGGGTGACCCAACTGCATTTTCATGCTTCCGTACTACAGCCGTTGCTGAAGATGCTCTAATTCATTCTCTTCGCTCCCACAAGTTTAATGGCTACTCCCCCACTGTCGGACTTCCTCAAACCAGAGCGTAATTTCCCTACTCCTTTCATATAAATATTATTATGCAATTTCATTTCTCTTTCACTCAAAAAACTGCTGGTTTATATATACTAGTACTATACTTTTGTAATGGAATATTTTGAGTATCAAGTCTATTATTCATTTATTTTTGAATGTTTCAGTTTCATTTATTTCATCTGGCCCTGTTCGGTAATGACTTATTTTAAATGACTTATAACTTAAAATATAAGTTGACTTATAAGATAGGACTTGTAATAAAAGTGTTCGGCAGTCAATTTGACTCATAAGTCAAAAATTAAGTTAAAACAAGATAAAATAGACATTATATTTGGTCAAACTAACTTATTTTATAAGTTATTTTAAAATAAGTTACAAATACTTACTTTTTTTTTTACTTAAAACTCAACTTTTAAGTAAAATAATAAGTCATTCCCGAATAGGTGAATAGTAGCAAATGACTTATAAGTTGGTTTGACGAACTTATAAGTCATTCCCGATCAGGCTCTTGGATGACCAAATTTTATACCATTACATGCATGTATCTTGCCTTCAGTACCAACTTTTAGATTTTCCTGCAACATCTTCATTTATTTAATTAGGATGATTTAAGTTCCTCAAAGAAACAGATGTTTTGATTTTATATTAGTCAAAAGTATATTGATTCTTCACATTGCTCTAGAGGCCAAAAGAATAGTTTACATAGATATAACATGCTAGTTCTTATCCCCACCACAACCTGAGAAAAAAAAAAGGAAAAAACTTAATTTGGGTTGTGGTAGGCCATCTCGCTCTTGTTGTGTGGTTAATACATTTTAAGATATACTTATAACTTACATTTCAAACTTGAGGTTCCTCATATTTTTCTTACTTAAAATTAAACGTTGTTTTCTCTTTAACAGGGCGATTGCTGAATACTTATCCCTGAATCTTCCATACAAGTTATTACCTGATGATGTTTATGTCACTTCTGGTTGCACACAAGCTATTGAAGTAGCATTGTCAATTCTAGCTCGGCCCTGGGGCAAATATCTTGGTTCCGAGACCGGGGTTCCCATTATATGAACTTTGTGCTGCTTTTAGACATCTTGAAATTCGTCGTTTTGATCTTCTCCCAGAGAAGGGTTGGGAGGTTGATCTGAATGCTGTTGAAGCTCTTGCAGATCATAATACTGTTGCAATGGTCATTATAAACCCTGGAAACCCCTGTGGCAATGTATATAGTTATCAACATTTAGAAAAGGTTAGTAATCAGTATGTGACTTTCTAAGGCTGTTGGTAATTGTTGGAAACCTCGAGCTCTCTTTACAATTTACGCAGTGAGGCTTACAGTTAGCACTGGCATTGGTTTGACATCTTTTTAATTTTGCAAGTAGATTGCTGAAACTGCACAAAAGCTAAAAATTCCTGTCATTGCTGATGAAGTTTATGGGCATCTAGTGTTTGGCGATAATCCTTTTGTGCCAATGGGAGTTTTTGGATCCACTGTTCCTGTTCTAACTCTTGGGTCTTTATCAAAGAGATGGATAGTGCCAGGTTGGCGACTTGGTTGGTTTGTAACATGTGATCCCAATGGCTTCTTCAAAGCACCCAAGGTAAGTATGCATTGAATTTTTTAATGGTGTATGATAGTGTGTGCTAATTAATAGACATCCTATCTGTTGTCATTGCATCTCTATGTTTACCAATTTTGAGGTCAAGATATGCTTTTAGATTTTACCTTTCTGATTTTTTAGATGAATATCTTTTGGCTTTTTCATCGACTTGAACGGTAAGAAGAAAATTGCAGTACGATATTTTTAATCCAGTTCTAGTGCAAAAAACGTGTATTTGACAATGTAAAAAATTGTTAATTGGTCAACTTCCTTGTTACTCAAGGATTTATATTCTTTTTCATATCAATTTCAGTCTGACCATATAAGTTGTGAACATGGATACTCAAATATAGAGTCACCTATTATATGTGATCCGATGGATACAAGTTTTTCAGTTGATATGAATTGCACAGGATTCTAACACGAGTGATTTCTCAGACCGTTGAGCGCATTAAGAAGTACTGCGATATTTGTGGAGGTCCTGCAACTTTTATACAGGTATGCAGCTAATTGCTTACCTTTTATTTATTTCTAATAACTGAAGATAAAAGCATGTCTGTTATTTTTGGTTCTCTAATCGAATAGACATTTGCATCCAGTTGATGGACTGATAACTTAAGCCTGCCTTCATTTATATGATGGATCTCAAATATCAACTTTGTTTTAAAGTTTTTGAATATCTAACATTACTACTCAGAGCAAATGTAGAAAAGGAATATTAAAATTTTGGCATCAGTCAACCTTTGGATGATGATCAGTACTAGACATCATAGTAGACACCTTCTGAGATATAGAATGCATCACCACGACTGCAGGATCTCAGTAATATGAGTGTAGTGGAAATAAATCTGCGAATTACTTGTTTGTTGCCTAAGCTTTCAATTTTTAATCTCAAAAGTATAGTTGTTCAACAAGTATTTTAGAATGTTCAGACTTCTCTTACCCTGCAAATTGCAATAATCACTTATCTTTATCTTAGGCAGCAGTCCCTCGCATTCTTGAGCAAACTGAAGAGAAATTCTATAAGAGAACTATTAGCATGCTGAAGCAGACCGCAGATTTATGTTGCAACAAGATAAAGGAAATCCCTTGCATAACTTGTCCACAAAAGCCGCAAGGATCCATGGCTTTAATGGTAAGGAACCAAAGTTTTGAAATTTATGGTACCTAGAGGATGACATTGCTCACTTGCTTAACTAATTACTTTTTGATATTTAGGTGAAGCTGAATCTTTCCAAGCTGAAAGATATTAGTGATGATATTGACTTCTGTTTCAAGCTGGCCCAAGAAGAATCTGTGATCATTCTTCCAGGTAAGAATGCACAACAAACTTCAGTTTCATCATTTGTAATGACTATGACTATTTTTAGTAAATTGTAAAAGAGCCCCCCACTCACTTGTACAAAATGTCACAGGACTGGCAGTAGGTCTTAAAAATTGGATCCGCATAACTTTTGCCGCTGATCCATCAGCTCTTGAAGAAGGTTTAGAAAGAGTGAAGTCTTTCTCTCAAAGGCATTCATATCAACAAATAGAATGCTGAATGATTCAAGCTCTGCGCATGCAGTGTTATAATATCGGATAGCCTAGTATGTATATGTATATGTATGCACCCAAAGATGTAGTCAGATAATAACAATATTTGAATATTCTTTGCTCCTGTGGTTTTCGGCTTTTCGCTCACCCCATGCTGGTGTATTTGTTAAATACCTTTAATAATACTAAGTACAGGCTTTAATGCCCCCTGGTTTGTTATGGTTTTTTCCCCGATTAATTATTTTTTTATTTATGGCAATGCCAAAATATTCCCGTCTTAGTTGCAGAAATTTGCAAATATCTTCACTGTTATGAATTTCAGGCTTTGGCAAACAGTTTTTATATGTGCCAAGTGAGAAACATCCCATGGAAGAAATTGACACCTTTTTTTTTATTTTTTTTGCCAGAATAAGCATATTGGTATGTGGTCAGGACCCTCTCTCTCTCTCTCTCTATATATATTGTAAGAAGAATAATGTATCTGATAGTAATTAGTTATAATTATCGAACCCATTCATTTATAATAGAATATTAATTATTTATAATTTGACACATTATTTTATTTTTAATTTATTTGTAATTATCTTTTGTCACTCTGGCAGTATTCGCTAACAAAAAGTTGCTACTAAAATTTTAATAGTAACATTAATGACATTATTAAATCAAAGGGTTCTAGTCTAATGACATAACTTCACACCCCAACCCATTCAATGTAACCGTGTTAGATGGTACCAAAAAGTAGAGAGCAGATTTTTTGTTCTTAAATTTTCTGTCTCCTTGTGTCCCACCACTTAAATGTTAACACATATTCTTTTACTTAACTCTAAAATTTAAAAAAAAAAAAACAAGTGTCAACATTTAAGTGGTGGGACACAAGAAGACAGAAAATTTGAGAACAGAGGATTTGCTCTCCAAAAAGTAACATATATTTTCTCCAAAAACTGACTCTACAATTTATATTTAGATTCGGAGCCAATATTAGTAATTTTTTATGGTACGTAAACCTCTAGAAAGTCTGGAGAAGGAAATAAAAGGGAGTGACGCGTTTTTGGCTTGTGTTATTTCTTGTATTTATTTGGTACTACTACAAGATTACTGTAGCTTTTTGTCCCTTCCATTCGACATCAAACAAGTCATTCCAAATCATTGGATCAGCATCATAAAATAATAACAACTCGTTTAGTCTACTAGAGTATGCGCTTAAGTTATGAATAATGTTAGGCGTCTTAAAAAACATCTCAAATAATATATAATGATTAAATAGATTTCGTTTGACAATGCTATAAAATCTCATTAAAATATTTAATATCATATTATTTGAGACACCTAATATTATTCTTAAATTATATTTAATTCCATTTCTAAATTAGTTGTTTGAATTTTGGATCACTTTTAACTTCTGGTAAAATACTCTATTCATACCCCCAAAAAAAAAAAAATTAAATTAAATTTTTACTTCTATAAAAAAAAATTATTTTTAATAATTGTAATACAAAATGATACAACATCTCCAAGTTTATCGTTATAATTCTATTATAATACTACGCTATTTAAATAATAATTTATTACTTTAAGAGTGCACATAAAATATAGTTTTTTTTCCCTTAGACATATATATTTATTTATAATATAGAAAGAACTCTATAGTGTATTCCAAAAACAATACTTAATTAGTAGTGGTAGTTAATTAGATTTTGTTTTAAATTATAACGAAGAATACTAATTGGAGATTAAGCCAAATCAAATCCTACAAGTAGCAGCAGACAATATAGCTGGTCACCTGCCCGCTTTCGTCGTGCTCGTTAAATTTTACAAGATGGAGTAACAAATATGGATTCCTTATTCATCATGCTTTCAATAATAAAACATTGATTTTGTCTCGTCTTCCCTCCATTTATATCCCCCACCCCACTATCTTCATTCTCCACTACCCTTTTCACTGCTCTCTCACTCTCTGTTTGAATACCTAAATTTTGCTCCATGGCTCAGAAATCTGGTACCCTTTCTTTCTCTCTCTCATCTCTATCTTTTGTGGGTTATTTAAGAAATAGTAGTATGTTGAGACTCTAACTGATGGTCAATTTTTGATTTGGGTTGGATGCATTGGTTGCAGCTGAGGTCAACAATGGAGAAGAATCTAAGGTTCATGTATTTTCATCATCATCTGAGGTAATGGGATTTTCCTTCGTCGTAATTCTTTCTTTTGAGTGGCTTTATTATTGATAAACGTGTCGTTCAATCTATGTGACCAGATGATATTGGCTTATGAATGTTTATTTTTTTGCTTTTTAAAAAACTAATTCCAATTCCATAGTGGCGATAATACATATCTGGGTATAGAAAATGCAATGGTATTTCTTCTTTATTGTGGGGGTGCTATTGTCTATTTGGGTGGAATTGTTTGGTCTCTTGATCCCGATGCACCAGCAGCACCACCCCATTGGAGTAACCTAAAAATAGTATACACACACACACACTACTCGTAATGTGTTGTTGCATGAGCTTACAATTCGCCCCTATGAAAATTTGTATGGATTGGTTTTCAAACAAGTGAAAAACGGCCTAGTCAGATATATTGTAGTTCAAATTTGTTATACACTTGAGAACAGAAAGTGAGTTAGATGATGTGGGGAACATTGGAAGAGCATGGTGACAGATGAGGTACTTGCAAAGAAAATTAGTATTTACCTAGACACACATTTGTAACGCAATGAACTTTTAAGAAAAAAAAAAATTAATATTCTAAACTTATCCATAACATTAGTTAGAATGTAGTAGTGGTGACGTTATAATAATTAGTCAACTTATAGGTGAGAATAAAGTAATGACATATTAAGAACTTTATGGTACTTTATAGACAAAAAAGAAAAGAAAATGAACCTCTATTTTGGAGAGGAGGGAGTAGAAATTATGATTCAGATATAAAATAAAAACAGAGTTCTAAAGACATTTTGAACTTGATGGTTAATGGAGGTGAAATAAGTTGTTGCTGACTTACTGCTGGTTGCTAAAATATCCCCTGTTTTTATATCTTTATTCTTTTTCACGTGAACTATATATATTACAGTCTGATCTGATAATAAATTAGACAGAATCATTTTCCATGGAGAAGTGTCATATTCTGATAATACCTACTCATGATTGATGAAGTAAATATATATGGGACTTTGAGGTTTTGCTGGATATAGAACCATTAGCCATTTGCTGAAGTATTTGGGGGTCTTAATTCACCAGCTATTCCTCCTACTTGTTAATAGATTCGAGGCAATGAGGTGATCATTAGAAGAATGATTATGAGGGAGGTGTTTGAACAATCTTGTATATGTTCCATATGTGTAGGTTATATGATCCTGGGTAGCATATGATTATCTTCTTTGTCATAGTAATCAAAAGCAATTGTAATGATTAAAACTCCACACCGCCATATGCCTTTCTTTTCTAGGTCAATTGTTTGCTGCTGCTGGTATCCTCAAGTAGAACCCCGCACATCTTTCTGCAATCACAGTTTGTTTTGACTTGATATTTAACTTTAACATTATCTTCCCTTCTTCTATTATATTGACTAGTTGCTTGAAAAGCTGCATGAGAAGTGGAGTTCAGTGAAGAAGCCATATCCGGCAATGTATTCTAGCGTTTATGGTGGAATTATTCTTGATCCAGCTTTGATGGTCATCCCAATAGATGATCATATGGTTCATAGAGGCCATGGTGTGTTCGATACAGCTATCATTATTAATGGGTAAACATAAAAATTCTCTTCGACGTATATATTAACTTTTTTCTAACTAATACAAAAGGTTTCGAGAAGTTGTCAGGTTTTAATACTCAATTTTGAGATTGTTACTTACAGTATTCATCAACTGTAGATTTTAATCATTCTCATATGTTTCAAGTCCTAGGACCCCCAATTTAGACTTTCTATGCTTGTTTCACTTAGTCTTCATAAACCGTTGGTTCTCTGGAAGAATGATCAAACATGGTACTGTGACTTAATGAAATTACTTTTGGGCGGATCTGTAGATGAAAATTTTCCATGGTTTATATATAAACCAAATAAATTATGCACTCACACTGATAGCATTTCAGTTTCCAGACCTGAATTTCTTTATTCCCTTTTGAGTGTATTGGGTGTTAAATCTTTTGCATTATGTATTTCACAGGCACCTGTATGAGTTGGATGTGCACCTGGACCGTATCCTCAGGTCAGCGGCAAAAGCAAAGATATCATCTCCTTTTCCTCGATCAACTCTCAGAAGCATTCTCATTCAGCTTGCTGCAGCATCACAATGCAAGAAAGGAACTTTGCGATACTGGTTGACTAGTGGGCCTGGGGACTTCTTACTTACACCCGGAGGATGCCCAACATCTGCATTTTATGCTGTAGTAATTGATGAAGACTTCTCTCAGTGCAAACAAGGAGTGAAAGTGATAACTTCCACTATCCCAATAAAGTCGCCTCTGTTTGCAACAACTAAGAATGTGAACTACCTCCCGAATGTACTCTCAAAACTGGAAGCTGAAGAGAAGGGAGCATTTGCATCCATCTGGATCGATGATGAAGGTTATATTGCAGAGGGTCCAAATGTGAATGTAGCTTTTATAACCCATGATAAGGAGCTTATCTTGCCTTTCTTTGACAAGATCCTTAGTGGGTGCACTGCACTTAGGCTTCTTCAATTAGCACTAAAGTTGGTTGAACAAGGAAGTCTGAAGGGTGTAAAAACTGCCAATCTCACTGTGGAGGAAGCTAAAGGAGCCGCTGAAATGATGTATGTAGGAAGCACACTTCCTATACTGCCGATCATCACATGGGATGACAAGCCCATTGGAGACGGTAAATAACTCTACTCAAGTCCTAATATTATCATTATAATTTCAATCCCCTTATACTTTGACAATCAACAAGTTGGCAGCCACTAAAAATTTAAAACACTCGAGCTTCAAAGGCTGTTTTAACTGTATACGAATAATGTTGTTTGAAGATGATATGTTTTTTGGACCAGTTTGCTTAGTCCACTAACCAAAAAGCTCACCCTAAAATACTGTTGTAGGATATGTAATGCAAACATAAAGTTCATATATCTATTGTATGTACAGGAACTGTGGGAGAATTGACAATGGCGCTCTCAGATTTGCTTTGGGAAGATATGGTAGCAGGGCCTGAACCACAAAGGTTGAAAGTTCCTTACGTGTAAGAAACCAAGTCAAAGAAAATCGAAGAGGAAACCTAAAGGGTGCGCTGAAAATATTGCATTAGGTACCTCATTGCTCATGATATGTGTTGTTGGTTACTGCAGTAAATGGTTGGTGAATGCTTGTGTCATTCCCTTGTTGTATGTGAGAAATCAGTTGTTGAATAAAACTTTAGAAGAGAGCTGGGCTTGTTTATTATAAATTACTTGGAATCGGAGCATGTTTTGTAACTAGTTAAACCATTGAGCAAACAGCCTTGCAATCTTGTAGTTAAGGCCATGATGAGTATGTTTGTGTTTGTGTGTTTTCAGTTCACAGTTGATGCATGCATGATGCGAAGCTAAGGGCTTCACATTGAGTTGACTTAGAATGCAGCCATCAGACCCGATAGATTTATTATCAAGTAGCTGCTAGGTTCAATCTAGAGATTGTCCAAGTCTGTACTTTAGTCAAAAACATTTTGTTGAATGGAGACCTGTATACAAACTACTCTACTTTAATAGATCTACTTCTTCTCACTCTCTCTCTCTCTCTATATATATATATATATATACACTCCATACCGCACATTCAAAATCATATATAAGATCATATTTTCGAATGTAGTTATGGGAAATACGCCTGTCTTTTTCAAAATTAGAGATACACGGCGACTTTTAAATATAATCTTATTAGTATTAACTAAGAATTCTGTTATGGTAGTTTGATATTGAAAAGGATAGTATAAATTATAAATATCATGTCATTTTATAGATTAAAAAAAAAATGTATCTCTTATTTTTTTTTGTAACAAAGGAACAAAAATATCAATCATGAAGACTGACATTAAAATCCGTTTGATGTGATGGCAGCTCCAACAGATAAATTAGAATTCGAGCTAAATCAACATTTTTTTTTGCGTGCTCTTGAATTATAGCTGCATAGGATAGCATATTTGACCACAATTCAATCTTCCTTGCCTGTCACTGTACAGTGAATTGTCTCATTATTTGGTCCAGATGTACAAATGCTGATTAGTTGGTCAAGTTCTTCAACTGTACAAAAATCAAAGCAATTACTACTTCGTTTTAATTCAATTCCACTCCCGAATACTGGAATGCGTACGTACAGTAGGACCATTGCCACATGAACGTACCACGGTCCTCATGCATGAATATTAACAAGTCAGCCGCCATGCACGGCCGCCTGCACTATTACTATATATATATATATATATATATATATAGGGAAATATGCCATGCCATGCCAATATGCCAATATGCTATATATATATTCACATCTTTTCTTGTCATGCCATGCCAATATGCCATCGTGGCATCCTCTCATTTCCAACTTCCAATTCTCTTGCTAGCTCTATACATTAACTTCCATATATAGAAATTATTATTAACTAACTCAGCATAATGAATAGAAGTATTAATTTCAAGTTGTCCCATAATCCAAAGCACTACTCGTCCAATTCCAAACTTGACAACAAGAAGAAGAGACGACTAAGGCAAGACCAAGTCAGGGTCCTTGAGGCAAGCTTCCATGCCAACATGAAGCTCGACCCGGAGCGCAAACTCCAGCTTGCACATCAACTAGGCGTTCCTCCAAGGCAAATTGCGATTTGGTACCAAAACAAGCGTGCCAGGTGGAAGAATCAGAGCCTTGAGCTCGACTACGACGCCCTTCATATGCGCCTAGAAACTACATTAGCTCAAAAAAGGCAGCTTCAGAAAGAGGTGCATGGCCTTCAAGTGGAGCTGCAAAACTCACAAGCAGATCAGATTTCCTTGATTAATCAAGTACAACCACACGTACAACCTCCTCCTCCTCCTCCTAATAATTCATGTGATGAGGGAGGGAACTCAAGTTTCTGCTTGCATGATGATCACATATTGAATTGGGTGACTGATGATCATGAGCAGGCTGTAAGAGTACTTGATCAGGAGCTTTATGCATTTTTGATGGGCACCCATTAATTTATGCATGTGTCAAACTTTAAATGAATTAATCTTATTATAAAGAGTAATGCTACATACACAAACTATTCTACAAATATTTTACAAACTGCTGATGTGGCATACTCCATCTCATCATATTGATCAACAAATTGCTTTAATGTACTTTTGGCCCCACATAAAAAGCTGAGGTGGAGTATACCACATCAACAATTTGTAAAATGTTTATAGAATAGTTTGTGTGTATAGGATTATTGTACAATGAATATTGTATTTAATTTTTTTAAATACGTCAAGACAAAATTATATACTTATTCAGCATAGCTTAGAGGGGTAAAATAGTAAAAGACATTTATTCAGATGTTTCAGACGTATCAATTATCAAACAGCTTTTTTTATTCAGATTCAGCACATTCAGATTCAGATTCAGATTCATTCAATTTTTATCAAACAGTCCCTTGAAAGGTATCTAGATATCATTTATGAATGTATTTTCGTGTGCCCAGATATTAATTCACTCGGCCAGGAAGAAAATTCAAATTTTATGTTATGTTTGCCCTTAATTTTGGGGTGGAACTAATATAATTCGGTTGGTTCCACTTTGAATTGATCAATTGTCATTAAGCATTCAACTCAAGAAATAAATAAATTTTGGTGATATGTTGTTTAATTAAAAATAGTCCCATTTATTTTTTCTGAAATCTAGAATTCATAGTTAATGTGAATTTATTTAATTATAACTAATACGTACTCCAATATAGTTAGTGTTGTAAACTACTTAAAAAAACTATTAGGTGTAAAATTGTTATTTTAAAAATCAAAATAAATTAACATCACAAATTAAATTTTAAGATTTTCAAATTAATTGTGATCAAATTTAAACGGGGAATGGATATATGGAGCAACAAATATTCAGCTAATCCAAATAATTTTTTTCACCCAATTATTTCAGTAATCATTTTTCAACAATTATTACTACTATTTCTCAGCAAAACGCAATAGCAGAAGCATAAACCAAAATAATACTCTCAATTTAGCAACAAAAAAAACACAAGAAAAAAAGAAAGAAAGAAAAAGCATAAACCAAACCAAACTCAAGGCCAAAGTACAACCAAACAGACCCTAGGAAGTTGAATTGGATTATTTTCAATTTCGTGTTTTTCCCTCCAGATCACCCGCCATTGGGAGATAAACCAGTCTCTATACCCTTCCCTACAGATCCTACACCACCGAAATGAGTTGATATGGCATCAACCTCCGCTACACGTGTAAACGGCGGTGGCTCCAGAATCAGAACCGCCGGTGCTACGCTTTCCTCTGACAATCAATCTCTCATCGGAGTAATTTAGCTCTTCTTTCAAACCCTACCCTAAACATGACTAGGATATAGTAGATTGATTTAATAGTGACGTTTGTTTGTTTCAGGAAATTCGAAAAGGTATGATTATGATGAAGGACATCGCGGTTGATCTAGAGGGAGATAAACAATCTCAACTGGTATGTTAATTGAAAAAAGAAAGAAAAAGAACCCTGTAATTGAGTTTGTTATGAGTTTTTAATATTTGATTGATTAGGCATGAATTCATAGTTCTGACCATTATAGCTAATTTCATAACCGCTATATCTTGTTTTAAATGAAACATATGAATGTAACTATAGCTCTATACCATCTCCGAGGATACTGAACTGCACACCTCTTCCAAATGATTGTAGATAATTTACAGTTTTAAGGTACTGACACAAAACCTACACGTGAAAAGTTTGGTATTTTTACTGCACTAATAACCCCATACTTAGACAAGTAACTGTCAAAAGCCAGTTATCTCTTGTTTGAAAATTTTCTATTAGCCTTGGCTTTTGGAGTTCCATATAATTTTATGGTTTTGATTATCATAGCTAGTTTGAATTTTGAAAGCACCATAAAATTGCAATTGCTGTAATGTAATGTAAACAAAATTTTGATTAAACTGGTAGACCGTAGTTTGAATATGCTCATACCCTTAAATTTTGGACATTTTAGACAAGCTCCATTTTTTTAGTGATAATTTAGTTGCTGTTGACAGTGGACCCACTTCAAATATGAAATTATTTGTTTTCAAACTTATAAAACCTTATTTGATGGCAAAGAAAGTTCTCTACTTTTTACATAAATTTATATGAATATTTTTGCAGGTGAAGGAGCTGGAAGCTGGTTTTATTCGGTTGTTGGAAGCTTCTGAAGATTGTATGAATTTTTCTTCAGCAATTGAATCAGTTGGGAATGGGTATGAGCCTGGAGAAGAGGTGAATGCAATTTCTCATGTTTAAAAATAGTTACTCTTTTCATTTTTTAAACTATTATTATGTTTTAATGTTTCTAATACAGCCAACAGATTTTAAAAAGCTGTTTGATGATGAAATTGCGAAGTTGAAAGCTAGTTCATCTCTTGTTCCACAAAATGATCCCTTATTTCGCCAGTTTACTACAGCTATCTGGGTATGGATTCCCTACTAATTTTATAAAGAAGATTAGACTGCTGCTTGGTTTCTGAAAACCAAAGCCTTCCATATATCAAAATTGTATTGCTTTATGTGTATCCTCTTCCACCCCTTGGTCCTATCCTCTTTCCTTCCATTGGTATAGTTTTTTTGTTTGGTATCTTTTTGGTTGTGCATAAGTGCTTTTTTCCTACTTGCTTCTGAAGGGAAAGATTTTTTGTTGAATAGTATGAGTTTTAATGCTTTCCCTTGTCTAAAAGTTTTTTTAAATCGAGATGAAATGTGCTGAAAAACCTGTTATTCTAGAAGGTCGAGGCGGCTTAAAATGCTTATTGTATATTTATTTTGACTAGTCAGTCAAAAGCAGGGGAGAAGTTGGACTTTGTTTTCATTACCAGAACCAAGGTCTTTAAACTTAATTCAATGTTATTGGATAGAGTTTCACCCTTGAGCTGTGAAAAATCTCACTCAAAATTAAAATGAGGGAATGTACCTCTTTCTTTAGGTCTTGGCTGTTTGAGTGCTAGACTCTATCAACCTACACAAGAACTGTAGAAGAAAATAAGTGCAGCTTATGTCGTAGCCTGCAGGTGATTCACATGAACTACTAATCTAGTTGGAAGTTTTTAGAATTGTCTTCCAATTTGACCAAGTTACCTTGGCGCTCCCCTTGGCAGCTAGGCGGCCAAGGGGTCGTCTCGGCAAAGACTTATGGACGCCTAGCTCCTCAAGGCGAGTATCGACTTGTTGCATGCTCATACGCTAGGACGCCAAGGCGTCGCCTATGTTTGTGACAACGGGATGGCTTTAACTCAGTGACCATCCCAAGTATGGAAAACTTTGAGATAATTGACTTTTTGGTCACTGTACTATGAGTCGATTTTCATTATGGTTACCGAATCTTTTTTATTATAAACATATTAATATACTTCAAAAAAATTAGTGCTTAACATTCTATCCAAAAAATAGACGAAAGTGTTAAACCGTGCATATCACATGAGCCAAGAAAAACTGATTTGGCTAACCTTGTTCAGATGTCATGCGACTCACCTTCTCATTAAAAATTATAAACTTACTCCATTTTTGAATATATGACCCAATTTCTGTTTCTTCTCTTTCTCTCTCCTCGCTAAACATCCCTCGAAATCGCCGAAGACGGAGGAGTTGTAGATTTTATGACGAGGTGAACCATCGGAGTCCCCACAGACTTTGGCGACTACGTGCAATTCTTCTTATTCTTTCTGCCATTGAAACTCTTGTGGTTTGGAGCGGGGGTCGGAAGACTTTGAGCCGTAGTGGCAGCCTAAAGATATGAAGGCGGAGGAGACGTGACGCTTGAAAGAGGAGCGATGGGTCTGGTGGTGTTTGGTGGATGAGGACGGTGGCGGCGTTGGTGGATGGGTTGTTGGGAAATCGAGGGAGATGAGGTTGGAGTTGACCATAGGGAGTTGGAAGAATGAAGGTACCAGATCTGTTGGGAGAGTGGAAGGGTGTTTTGAACGGCATGATTGGGGACGCAAGATAATTGGGGTATTGATGATAATGGTGGTGTTTTCTATGTTTTGTAAGTTTTCTTCAATGGTAGGTAATCATTATAAAGAGGATGAAAATGGTGGAAAAAATGGTAGGAGATTGAATGGGCTGTTTGTTCTTCATACCTGGGCTAATGTTAATCATAATAGTGTTGTTTTGTCGGAAACAGAGGTGGTTTCTTCTTCTTCTTCCTTTGGTGATTCTTCCTTTAGTTTTTGGTTTTATTTGTTTTGGTATAAAAAGATTGAAATTAAAGTTTTGATCTTTATATCATTTCTGGGTTTTTGGGATTGGTTTTGCGAGAATAAAAATCGAATCTTTTTAGTAGATTATTGGTAATTTCAGCTTTCAGTCACTTTCATATTTTTGTTTTTGTTTTTTGTTTAAATAATGATACTTTTGCTTTAATTTGTGCATTTTGTTTGTTTAAGAATGTTTTAAATTTTTTTATTTTTTTTGTTAGGTAAGCATATAATTTTAATTATTTTTTATTATAAAAAACTGGACCCTGATGGCCACATCATCATCAGACGTTAGCCACCTAAGCAACCGTTAATTTTTTTGGATGGAAAATTATAAAATAACTAGTTTGTAATTTTTTTCGAGTATAGTAATGCGTTTGTAACAAAAAAGATTCGGTAACCACAATAAAAACTGGCTCCTAGTACAGTGACCAAAAAGTCAATTAACCCGGAAAACTTTTGAAGTGATTGTTACGGAGGTGTGGGCTTGTCAATCTTTCAGTTGTCAGCTTCTAAGGAAATTAATAGGTTTTATTAAAACAATGTATCATTTGCATGCTCCATTATATATAGAATAAATTAACTATTCAATGCCATGGTTTTTTGTTGAAATGAACTTGCTTTATACAATCCTTCAAAGACAATCTCAGAAGAAGAGTAAGAATGCTGATTGGCCTTCTTGATGTAGAATGGGGATATTTTTAGAAAAGGGTTATTTCTTCCTGCAGAATGTTCATCATGCAGGACAGCCTATGCCAGGTGAAGAGCAGGAGGATATTGTAGTGACCAGTACACAGTGCAACCTTCTGAATACTACATGCCCACTTAGTGGAAAGCCTGTTACTGCATTATCAGATCCAGTTCGAAGGTATAGTTACACTTCCCTAAAATACTTTCAGTGTTTTCTTAAGAGAGGATTTATGCTTTGTTAGACAATGAAATATATTCATGTCAAGATTATCACTCAAAAATATCTAAGTGAATGAGTACTTCTCGTACTAGACTTGCTAGTTTCTTTAGATGGCTTTCCTTATGTCATAACTTACTGTATAAAGAATTGGATAAAAACTTGCTGTTTGGACTATCAAATCTTTGATACTAATAACAAAGATACCATATTCTCATTAGTTTTAAGTATAGATGGGGATAGCATACATCGGTCTTTTTAAACAAAGTTAAAGGTTAATTTTGTTCACAAATTTTTAGTCCCAAATGATAGGGATTATAATACCTAGTTGGATATTGTATTAAATAGTCCCAAGTCTATTTTTAAAAACAAACAAAAGAGACTTGAGATTAATAGTCCAATCTCAAGTATAATTCTTGCAAACAAACATAGCCTTCTTGTAAAACCATATGACAAAAAGGAATATATTAGAACACTAAATATATAATGGTAGATGCGAATCTCTGAATGTGCTTACTTGGTGCACGGCCAACCATTGTGGCGGCAACTATATATTAGGGGGATAAATGCTTATTCCTGAACCTTACTTAGACATGAATGATGAATGATTGCTGAGAAATAGTATTTCAGAATGTGCCTTGGTTATGTAATAGTAATGTTTGTATATAAAAAAGATGATCCTGTTCACACCTGGATAGTTTTCTCCCCCACTTTTTTACATAGATTTTATTTTTTGTTTTTCCTTTTCCTGACCACAATTTGAAGCATATGAACTACATCATCCGTAGTTGAGTTGATTGTTTCAGACTGTATGTATAACAAGCTTCAGACGGTTTTTCTTATGTGACCACTGTTTCCCTGTTTCCCTGTTTCCCTGTTTCCCTGTTCCCTCCTCCGATTTCTTATTCTACCCTTTGGCTGCTGCAGTGTGGAGTGCAAGCATATATATGAGAATATGGTGATCATGCAATATATAAGATCCAGGAAAGGGCGTGCTCGATGTCCTATAACAGGTATTATTATTCATATGTGCGGATAACTTTCTCATCCTCTGAACAGAGTTGGTTATTTCTTCTTTCAGGTTGCCCGAAAATACTCGAGGAAGATCGAGTGGTTTGTGACCCACTGTTACGTATTGAAATTGATGAAATGCTGCAAGCAATGAGCAAGCAAACTGCCTCGCATGGTATTATTGAAGATTTTACTGATCAGCTCAATGAAGAGGATGAGGAATCTGGTTATTAGTCAGTACTAATAACATACTACTAGCCACTAGGATCTCAAGAAATCATCCTTCATTTTGAAGTTGGGAAATGGGAATAGGCCTCTTTGACTTGGTGGCTACTCCGCTTCTGTAATGCTCTTTCTAGTTGATTAATTAAAGTAAACTCTACTTAAACGTGCTGCTCGTCTTGCATTCCTCACGACGTCGCACGGCTTAAAATTTGGTATCTTATTTCAAAATCTTGATGATGAATTCATAATCGAGGTTGTATGCCAAATAATTTTTATTTTTTTTAAAAAATGACTTGGTTTATATTTAAAAATTTAAAAATACACAAGGAACAATAAATAAATCTTACTATGGGTAATATTTTGTGGATAATTTATAATAATTACTATTGTATTGATTAATATTAAAAGAATTTATCTCAATTTTGAATATAAGAATGTCTTAAATTGATATCTAAAAATTAAATAATGATTTTAGATTTTAGAATGGAGAGAGTAAATAATATAGGAAACCAATTTCAAATAGCATTCTAAGTAAGTGGATCTAATTTTAAATTAGATTAAACCTATATATATATAAAAAAAAGTCATGTTTGATCCGATTATAGATTGAATTTTACAATCAAAATTGTCCTACCAAAACTATAAATGGCATTTTTAAATCAAAGGATTTTAGTCTAATGATTTATAATTCACCCCAAAACATTCCATGTAACCGTGTTTGATGGCACCAAAAGTAACATTTTTCTCAAGTCTATAATTTATAAATAGATTCGGAGTCAATATCGTAGAGGATATTAGTACAAGTATAATAAATAACATTATTAATTTTAATTGTCATAGTAATTTTTTTTAGTAAGTAAACCTCTCACAAGTCCGGAGGAGGAAATATAAAAATTATGATAAAGATTTCTGAATAATATAACATGAATGGGAGAAACGCATCCTCATAGACGCCCAAACTTGAGATAAAATGCTGCACACCAAAGTGACCATGGCGGTTTCTAGGTTTTGTTTGTTTCGACTGGGCTCTCCTTCTATCTCATCCCTCATTCCTTTCTCTCTCTCTCCTCCCTCCTCCTCTCCCTCTCTTCCACCGATGCGTAGATTCGGTCTCTCTGCTTCTCTCTCCACTGAAGACTCAACTTCTTCCGTCGATTTTGCTATTCCGAAGACAAGTAGTCGCTGGAAGCCAATGTGTTTGTATTACACTCAAGGTAGGTGCACTAAGGTAATCTCCAATTCAATTATTTTCAATTCGATTCACTATTTTTTGACGCATATACTATGAATTTGTGTATGTTTCCTATCCAAATTATATATCTCTTTTTTTTCTTTCGTTAACTAGGCAAAAATTATTGTAGTTAGTGGATTTGAACACAGTAATCCTTGATAGACTCTGTCTATGCTCAACAAATTACTGTTCTGATTTTAACAAAATATAATCGTATTGGTAACAAGTTCTTAGTTAGCACTATTATGTAGCTTTGAATAATGATTTTGGGATGCTCAGATGTAAAATTGGTGGAGAGATGGACAGGAGAGTGTAAGAGAGTGTTGGTGCGAACATGTTGATTGGGTAATTGGTATTATGATTGTTTCAACGTAAATCTGATTGAATTTTTCTTGTCAAGCAGATGGATGATCTCACCCACTTAGAGACGTTCAACCATACTTTCTCTGGGGAGCTTAAATTAAATGCGGCTGATTTGAAACATTTAAGACCTCATCACTTTGATTTTTTTCTTGTGCTTGATTTGGAGGGAAAAGTTGAGATTCTTGAATTTCCTGTTCTGTTGATTGATGCTAAAACCATGGATGTTGTCCATTTCTTCCACAGGTTGTGTTTTGTTTGCTGATGGTGTGTTTTATAAGATTTTATATAAGGTTTCTTCTTTCTTTGAATTTTATGTTTTTCATCCTTGTGAGTGTGACAACATTTGTGCTTCTTTTTTTGGACTTTATTTGCATGCAAGTAGCTTTTGAACAACTTGTAGTTGATAAGCAGATATAGGGGCGGTTACATCCATTTGCTTCAAATTGTGTGATAAAATGCTTGGTCAATTAGGATTGTAGGGTGTCTTGTAGTGCACAATTCCTATAAAGCATTTTACAATTTATGGCACTAACGTCCTTCTGGAGGAGAGTACCGTCATATTGTGTGGCTTTGAAGTAGGGTTATCTGAAAATCCTAGTTGGACTTCTGGTACCATCCTTTTTATACCTATAAGGTTATAATTTTATTTTATTTACCATTTTTATAATTTTTATTTCTTCTTCAGTACGAAGTAGTTAGTTTGGTACTTTATGTTTATATATGATATATCAATAGTGATGCATTGCATCAAGAAGCATAGTTTCTCATCCACTTATAGCTAACATATTGTCTCCTTTTCCACATATCCTTTACAGATTTGTAAGGCCCTCAGAAATGACTGAGCAAAGAATAAACGAGTATATTGAAGGGAAGTACGGAAAATTCGGAGTTGACCGGTATGGTGTGTATCCTACTCCATTTGCACAGAACTCTCAAATTTTATTTACTTTTAATTTTAATTTAGACATTTTGAAAAACTATCGAATATGTTTTAGACATATCAAAAAGCGTCATGCGAGTAATTATGAAGTATAATAGATGTCTTGTATGTACACATGTCCGCCTTAGAAGTATCCAAGCTTTCTATATATATTAGCATTTTTCTTCCAATTTTGATATGTATTCTTCTTATATTAAGAGAGGGGGTATATAATTAAAGAAAGTCATTCGTACCGGTAATGCATGACCTTGTTAACTTCAAATCAAGGAGCAGCTCCAAAGAATTGCATATATTGTCATGCAACACAATGAAAGATGGTTGCCTTCCTTTTGTTAAACTTGCTCATAATCTATAGAAATTTGATTGTTTAAATTGACCATTGCACAGGACAACAAATACTATTGACCTCCCCAAGCATACATTGAAATGCCACAGATTTAGGAAGCATTGCTCTTTCGACCAAGTCTACCTTCAATATTCTTTGTTCATTTTGTTATAGAGATACAACTCACCCATGTGATCTATACAGCAAATGCATGTGTTTCATAAATCTATTTTGTTTGTCCCCTGTAAAGTCTCTTATAAAATAAATTGGTGTTTTATACTTGCAATTTTTGCACTTTAACGCCCAGTAGTCTCATTTATCTTTATCCTAATTAAAAATATTCCATACTGCCTGGACCACAATCTTTGGCTGGTGAGAGTTTCTTGAACAATTTCTCCGGTTTCTAGTGTCTAGTATCCAAATCAGTCACTCTTATTCTGCTGCTTTATGTAAGTTTGCAGTGTCTGGCATGATACAGCTATTCCATTTAAGGAAGTTATTCAACAGTTTGAAGATTGGATGGAACATCATCACATGTGGGCAAAGGAGCTAGGTGGACGTCTTAATAAAGCTGCATTCATAACTTGGTGAGTACACCAATTTTGGGATCCAATGGATGGGTATTTCTTTTTCCAAACTAATCCTCTTTAACCACAATTTTGAGCATGCATGGTTTTGACTTTGGCACTAGGCCACATTCTTGTAGAGAGAGAACCGTGGTAGGATATATTATGCCACCTTACAACCTTACAAGATAAGTTATCTTTCCCATAGCTGTTTATTTTATTCGAAAATGCCTTGACGCTTAAGTGGAGCCAAAAATTATAGGAATGTTTTAAGTTTCATATTTATTCTACTTATTTCCAGTATTGAGTCCTTTGTATGGGTGCCTTTTGTGACAAACAAAATAATAATATTCATAGGATGATAGAATAAAGTGGTTATTCTCTTAGAAAGATAAGTTTTTCTGCATCCAGTTCCAACCAATTTGTCTAAGTGTGAAGTAGAAAACTTGTTAGAAACTTTATGTGATGACATATTGTTGTTTGCATGCAGTGGCAATTGGGATTTGAAAACTAAAGTTCCCCAACAATGCAAAGTATCACGGATGAAGCTTCCCTCCTACTTTATGGAATGGATCAATTTAAAGGACGTCTATTTGAACTTTTACAAGAGGAGGGTGAGTATGCATGTTTTTTAAGTATCAGGTTTGGAAATTATGTATCCTTCTCTTGTTCTCCTGATGTGCTTTTTAGTGTTACTATAGAGTTTTGTTTTAGTTACCATTTGCATAAAACATAAAACCAACCAAGCTTTAGAATTTAGAGCATAAATCCATGAATCCGAGGTGTGGATTTTATAAAGTGATACCTTCCGTACAATGTCAACTTTCTCAACTGAAGACCTGATATTCCTGATTTCAGCTCGAGTTGGATTGTGTTTCGGGGTAAACAAGGTGTCATTTATATTGTGATTAGTCCTGAATGAATTGATGAACTGTTGATGATTGAAATGGACAACACAGATATCAAATCGGTCGATCAGGATTATTGTGGCACACGCCAAAACTGTACCCTGAGTTTCTCTCTCTCTATTTGGTTCTCTCTCTTCTTCAGACCTTGTTTTTTCTTGTTGGTTGATGCTAGGCCACAGGTATGCTCACTATGATGAGGGAGCTTCAGCTGCCATTGGTAGGAAGTCACCATCTTGGAATTGATGACACAAAGAACATGGCAAGAGTTTTGCAACACATGATTATAGATGGTGCAGTTTTGCAGATTACTGCAAGGAGAAACAGTGATTCTCCTGAAAGTGTTGAATTTCTCTATAAGAATCGCATCCGGTAGCCTACTCTCCAAATGTTGTCTCTGTACAATTTTCTTAATTACTCTAGTTACACACTGGTTTTTAGCTAACTTAAGAAGGTGTTGAATTTCTGTTGAAATATAGCATCCGGTAGCCAAGCAGGATATTTAATCTCTTTATAAGTATAAGTAGCAGTATCAGAGGATTGTGTACAATTTTTCTTAGGTGTCTAGTTTCACCCTAATTTTCATTTAGTTTGAGAAGGTATAAAATGTTTTAAGCTCTGGACTCACCTTCCCTCTTTTGCACTACCTTTCTGTTTAATCTTCTATACCAATTCCATCCTGCCCTATATGCATCATTTCTAAGTTTTATTTTGCAAGTTTAATGCTTAATTAGTAAATTTAAATGACCCTGCAAAAAGAGGAGTGGCAAGGAAGTTGGACCTTGGAATGCAATTTAGAGCTCTTATCTTTAGATGATTCATACTCCTCCGAAAGGGAGTCCTGCATTTTTTGAATATAAAGATTTTGAGGAGTCCTACATTTTTTGTTTACTTTTTTGAATATGAAGATTTTGTGTAATATACTCTGAGATATTATTTATTTTATTTTATAACCCGTGTAACCAAAAATATGCTAAATATATTACATACAAACTTTAATATTTAAGAAAATTCTCAATTATAAAATTCAAGCAAAGAGGGAGGATGTTAAATGAAAATAAAACTAAATTGATCTTTTCTTTTGGTACGCGTAAAATAATAATTCCTCCGTTCTAAATGGTAAGATTATTATTGACTTTTGAAAGTCAATTTGATATATTTTTCAACTTAAATTTGGCATGATTGTTAAAAATTATATACCAATAAATTTTACTATGAGTACTACTTTTTATATATTTTATAATTTATAATATTTATTATTGTATTAATCAAAGTTAAAGAAATTTATGTCAATTGCAAATGTCTTTAAGTTGATTTTAAAAAAAAAAAAAAAATTATTTTTTTAAATGGATGAAGTATTATTAAAGTTAAGCTTGAGACGCCTTTAAGGTTTCATTAATCCCATTGCATTTTAGGTAATCGAATTATTTATTTTATTTTTTGAGTTGAAAAGTCGAAAACCTAGTACAATATTGTTAAGTTTATCTTTGGTCGTGAATCACTTTATTACTCTTACAATAATATTGTTGTTGCAAAAGAGGACCACAATGTAACATTTGAATTTAATATAGTTTATATATATCCTATAAATATTGAAAGTAGTTAGCTTAGGAAGGAAGAGTGACTAATTAAAAAAGTACACTAAATTAGTTTTGTTAAGATATGGATTTATGTTTAGGATCAAGTACATTAGCATTATCATGTTTTCAAAATTCCAACTCAACCGATTCTTGGCACTCCAAATATTCCATCACGAACTAATTGTTAAACTACTATACTTAACATTCCATCTGTTTTATAATATGAGAACAAATTGACGTTTAGTTTCATTATAAAATACTTGAAAAGTAATATATATTGCGAATATTTATGTTAAATTTTTTAATTGTTAATTACGTAGGTAGATAAATATTATTTATTTATTTATTTGAAATATATGTAATAAGTGGGACCCCTCTATATAATTCATATCAATCTCATATATTGATAAGTTTCGCAATTATAATTCGGCATAAATTTATCATAATGCATAACAAAACTCTAAAATACATGAGCAAAATTAGGCTTGCAAACGAACCGAACCGTTCGCAAAACGGTTCGAGTTTGATGTCTTGCCGAGTCGAGTTCGCACATAATTTCATGTTCGATTGCTCGATCGAATATGTTTGCGAACTATGTAGTTTAGCTCATCTGTGTTCATGAACAGTTCGGTTCAGGATCATTTCGAGTAGTTCGATTTATAACTTGGGTTCGAGTGGTTTGATTTCTCTTACATGTGAAATTTATTAACCGACTTGGAAGTTAGAAATAAAATAAGACGACGTGGTTCGTCAAAATGTTCGTGAACTTGGTCACGTTCGCGAACGAACATGTGTTCGTAAACGTTTGCGAACTGTTCATGTTAACATGATCATGTTCGACTATGTTTGCAAACTTTTCGAGAAATTGATTATGTTCGCAAACTGCTAACGATTGAACTCGCACATGAACGTTGGTTAAATCATGTTACTCGAACATGAACGAGTTCGATTTGAGTTTGAAAAAGTTCAATTCGATTGCAGGCTTAAGCAAAACAATTTTGAATATATAAATATACAAGAAGTGCCTTATTTTATCAAATAAGATAATTTATTTTCTTAATTTTTATATTTGACGTAAGTTGGTCGTCTATTTTAGATGAGAGGTTATTAGTTATTTTTTTATCTTACAACAAAAAACAAAAACCTTCTAAAAATAAGAATCTCCTATTTATTTATTTATTTATAGTAACATAAATTTCACAATATTAAAAATGAATAATGCTAAAGACACAACTTATTCTATAATTATTTTAGAATTTGCTGATGTGACATACTCCACCTTAGCTTTTATGCTTTTATGTGTAGTCGAAAACTGCATTGAAGTAATTTTTTCATCAATATGCTGAGGTGGAGTATGCCACATTAATAAATTTTAAAATAACTGTAGAATAAATTGTGTTTATAACATTACTCTTAAAAAAATCTGCCAACACAATCTCATCTTGTTATTGTACCATACTCAACTAAAACACTAAACATATTAAGAGATAGGAGTGAGAAAAGGTGGGTAAAACTAAATTACCGAATCGAATTGAATTATTTTTGTTTTTCGATTATAACCGTTTGATTATTCGGTATTCGTCTTCGGTTACAAATTTTAAAATTTGTTATTCGGATATAAGAATAACTGAATTAGATAATAATAATAAAAAAACATATAATTATGTACTCATGTATTATCAATTTAAAATTATAAAATTAGTTTATGCATTATTATAATTGTCCATTGTAGTTAAATATTGTTTAAAAATTATAGTGTGAAATTTGAAATAAATTTTTTTCTTGATAAAAATAAGTTGATATTTCGGGGTAATATTTACCAAATTTATTTATTTTCTCCCATCGGTCATCCCTAACTCCAATCCGCCAGTGTAACATAAAGCATCTTTCTTGTCGAAAGTAGATAGATGTCTGATTTTGAAGCGTTGGTACTTGAACCAACCAACTTAATTTTCCAACGCGAAAAAATTGTCCTTTTAAAAAAAAAAAATTAGTTCAAAAAAATTTGTGGTTTACAACTTCTTAAATAATAAATTATTTATTTTTTTATATTACCCATTTCTTCTCTCATTATCCCAACTTCTTAGAAGAATAAATTGTTTACTTCTCTATGTTACCTCTATCTTCTCTCATTATCTCAATAAATTATCTTGCTTGTATTAATAATTTTTAATTTTCTATAAAAAGATAGTGATAAAATTTTAAATAAATTTTATTAGTATTAAATTAATTCATGTGCCAAAATTTTAAACGACAATCTTCGGAGCTAGTACTTACAGTACTACTACGCCTATTTCCGAATCCTTGGTGGGTTCTATTCAGTATTCATGCTAAGACATCATCCCAGCATGTGTTCCATTAGAGGACTTACTCAACCAAACAACGCCTTAATCAGAAAAGAAGGAAACATAAGATTTAGACGAAGATGAAGGCGGCTTCAAACATGACACTAACGGATCCATCTTCTCACGTCACTATCATCTTCATCCTCACAAAAGAGGTAACCAGTAAATTCTAGCACCACTTTCAGAATCAATAAATATTAGTCACAACAATCATATCACTACATTTCATAACCCTAAATTTTATTTCCCCTCTAATCAATTGCAAGTGGCAAGGCTAAATCCACCATTATCGGTCCTTGAAAACCCGAATCGAAATCATCAATCGCCATGATAGCAGACCCCCCCATACAACTCGGATCTCAACGGAACACGAGAAAAACTGCAACCAATGACTTCAAGAAGAAGAAAGCTGAATGAATAATGGTTTTCTAGGGCGGCAGGCAGTGATCAAGTTGATTGTTTGTAGGGCATATTTATAAGGAATTTATATTTGCCGCTAGAAAGAGTAACTTCTAACGAGTTCAGGTTCACTTTAATCTCAATCAATTTTTGAATATCATAAACAGCGTAAGCCGTGGTGGTTATATTTTTTAGTATTTCTAAAATTTTGGGTGCACATATTTGGCGGTAACGTTTCGTTTGGTGGGAAAAATCAATAAGAAATGCAAAATCTATTCCTTTTACGTTTCAATCAGAGTTTCTCCCCAGCGCGTGCAATCAACATCACGCTTATCCAAACTTTAGCAATCTAATAACACCCTTTTTGGACAACTTGATCGGAGAGTGTAATTCACGTCCCATGGTCGCGCGTGACGGTGGATCCCTGCGAGAGCGTGAAACCCTTCTCTGTACCTCCGCCCTAGTCTCCTTATAACTGCGAAAGACTTGAGAAAATTTAGAGAGAAAATAAGAAGAGAGAGAAAAGCTCAACGAAGCAGAAAGTTAACCCAATCCCCCACACTCCGCAGTCTTCACGGAACCAGAAGACTCGAAAGCACCGGCAACAACTGTTGATTTTCATCGATAATCTCCTAGGGTTTCGTTTTTTCTCTCTCCTCTTCAATTTATTTTACTGATCAATCAAGCACCTCAAAAGGTTAGTGCCTTCTCATTCAATGTCAATGCCTTCTTTCGTTCGCTCTAATTTTCTGTTTATTCGTAACCGAATTGAATAAACAACAAGATTAATCGCTACCCTGTAATTATATATATAAACGTTTAGACTTGAGGGTGATAAACGCACCGTATACACACCGGCATCTAAAAACTCAAATATATTGCGGCTACTTGTCATGCGATTATCTCGGTCTTTCTCCTTTTCCAAGCAAAGGAAGAATAAGAAATTGGGTAGTAATTCTAGGGCTAGAAAGAAGCACAAGAGGCTTGACGCAATCTGCGAAAAGGCCTATAGTAGGAATCATAGTATATTAGAATCTGAATCTACCGAGTGTAATGTTGGTGGCGGATCCATTGCTAATGAATCAGAGCTCCGCCGTAGCTCAAGGGCTCGGCGGCCTCCTGTGCTGCTTGATGCCTCACCTCCTCCTCCAAAGAAGCGGCTGAAAATTGATAAAGGGATTGGAATTGGTTCTGCTGAGAGTACGAGGAGGAAAGAGTGGGTGAAAAGTGAGTCCCCTTGTTCTACTTCACGGGATTTGGAGGAAGAATCGGGTAATTGGAGGTCAAGGTTGAGATCTAGGGCCAACAATGTGAGCTTTAGAGTGAGGGGGAGCGGGTTGGGGGATTCGTCATCAAAGGGTAAAAGGAAGCTTTTTGAAGAATCAGATGGGTTCAAGGATGGACCAAAGTTGGAGGTGGGGGAGCGGAATGACAAGAACGAGGGATTTGGAGGTGGGAAGCTAACGGTTGTTATGTCACATAGGCCCGGTAAAATCAAAGCTTCAAATGTTTTGAGGAATGAGCATCAAGAGGTTGGTTCTGGAAGTTTTGTAGAGGATCTCAAGGAGAAGAACAAGGTGGATTTGTTAGAAGACAAAGACGGATATAGCCTGCTCTTGGACAGTGGCGTGAAAGGTGGAAATGAGGGGGAAGTGAAAGACAATATGGCTTCCATGGAACTAGTGGTGGAAAAGGAGAGTGAACCTCCAACTGGCTTACATTTGGAGGAGCATGTGGTCAATGATAATGGGCAATCCATGGAAAACGTTAATGTGGTGGAACAACCTGATAATGCAGATGAGGTAGAAAACCAAAAGGATGCTTCAGCAGTTGATGGAGCTCCCAGTTATCAATCAGAGGATGGAAGATCTCTTGAAAAACCTTTGGAAGGTGATATTTCTGAGAAGGTGGATAAGCTGAACTATCCTTCAACTGATGCACTGGGCAAGCCGCGAATAAAAAAGGGAAGGCGATGTGGCTTGTGTGGGGGAGGAACTGATGGCAAACCTCCAAAAGTATTAGTACAGGATGGGGCTGGGAGTGATAATGAGGCATACTGTGGATCTTCTGCTTCTGAGGAACCAAACTATGACATGTGGGATGGATTTGGTGATGAACCTGGCTGGCTAGGGCGCCTCTTGGGTCCCGTAAATGATCGTTTTGGTATTGCTGGAATATGGGTTCATCAACATTGTGCCGTATGGAGTCCAGAGGTATGGTTTATTTACTGAATGCACTTTATATATTTTGTGTGCTCCTCTCTCTTGCATAAGTTACTTGCTGGTTGTGTGAATTACTGCTTGCTGATCATACACATATATCTTACTTCCTTTTATTCTAGTAAAAGTTTTTGTAGGTTATACGATGCAAGTTAGTGTGGATTACTCAAAATGTTGCATGATATCTTTGTATTTTAGTGTCACATTTAAGCAGCCATAAGATCGTTCAATTTTTTCGTCACTGATACAGTTTCTCCAAATTTTTGTATCCTAGAAGATTTCACTGCTTTTAAATCATAGGTACATGTGGGTTTACTCATTTAGTTTATTGATGACACCATCCTTTACTAATTTTTTTTAACAATATTTATTGAGGGCTTGTATATTGGAAACATTGCTGAATCTTTTAAACCAGTACGGTCATGTTGCATTTCTCAATGGGCTATTCTAGACTGAGATGGATTGTAGTGAAAATTCTGCGGGGGTATGGAGAGGGACTGTTGCATAAATTCTTGTTATTGTTATGTTGTTCAACCACAATTTAAGTCCCCTCGATCTCATATCAACTTAAATTTGTTAGTAATAATGGCATCCCTGAATTTGTGTGATGGAAAGTAGGACTACTGTAATGTATCGTATCTTGTTTCCAACTGATATTCTTCTTGAGAAATGGTCTTGTATCCAAATTTTTTGGTTGACGAGGGGCTGGCAGCTGGCTTTGGATGGCCCCTTCCACATTGCTTATTTCCTTCGGACTAGCTTATCCATCACTGTCATTGTGAACATCAGGAAGTAAACCAGAACCGTGATTGTCAATAGATTCACGATTCAGGTGGTTATTGTAGTTTTCTACTTGTTTTAACAGCAATAGGACGCCCCATGATATATGTTTATATAATTCTCTAAATTTTATTTTGTATTATGCATTCCAGCGTGCAGTGTTTTTGGTCTGTGGGCTAGCCAATCCATCACTAGTGTGAAACTTCCTTTTCTTCAAGAAATTTTTGCAATCTTGCATACTCCCTCAGTCCCATCTTTTAGGGTCTATTTCCATTTTTGTCTCTCACCTAATCTTTGGCTACAAGTTACAGTCTAAGGATAATAAATGCACGGATTTCAATATATCCTTTATCAAGGTTCAGGAAATCATTTTTTTGGGTGTTCATTTGCTAATATTACAAGTTCCACAAAACTCTTCAAAGTATAGATCACATTAAATTATTTTAAAAAATTGCACAAATATTTGGTATAAAAATTAATGTTGCAACTAGGAAACCTAAGATCCTCACAATTCAGAAAAATTTAAACTATGGATAACAACAAATAGCATTAAATAAACATCTATTTCCATCTCCAAAGATAGTTAACAACTTGATTTTCAACTCTCGATTATCTTATTAAATAAGTCTCACTTCTAGTTCCAAGTAAGTTCATTAGTTCAACAACCCAGTAAGTGCATACATCCCAATCAAAACAAAGTATGTAGAAACTCTGTTCCACAAAATGTTCCACTTAAAATCTATATGGTAACATGCAATTTGATGTAGTTGAAGCCAGTTACATGCATCAAAATGATGCTACATATATTTTTACAAGTTACATTCAGTACTTTCTTCTTCATATTTTGTTTGGATGCCTTGCCTTACAGAAGTCTGTCACATGGCTTCAACATGATGCTGTTGATAACTTTATATTTCGGAAATATGTAGAAATTGATTGGTCTTGGAACACCCGGACAATATTGAGAACATGGCTTATAACATATTGGCCTTGCACTGTCTAAAGATCCAATTGAGCTGAAGGACATATTGACATGATGGTCATCCACTTTGTCATTACAAGCCAATTTGAGGCCCTGCCAAACTTGCCTTATTTACATAATTTGACATGATGGCCATCCACTTTCTTAAAGTTTTTCACTGTACTTAGGGTTTGAAGTGCATCTCTCTCTCTCTCCCATCCCCCTCTATCTGTGAAAGTAATGTGTTTTAGGAAAGCACTATTAGTCTCACATTCTTTGTTTTTGTTTTCTTGAATGTATGTGTTTTTCGATAAACAATTCAATATTTTTGTATTCAAACCTTGTCATGTTTCCTTTTATTTACTATTAACTGATTTTTTTTAAGTTTGTAATTTTATATATTTGAGCTATTGGTTTTGATACTCTTTCTTAGTGGTCACTTTATTATTATCGCCTAGCATTTTTCTTCTGATAGGATTAGGGTTAATTAGTCCTAGGGTCTCACTACTTGTTTTGTCATGCTTACTGATGTCATGTGGTTGCAATATTATCAGGGCTCTACGTGAAACCTTCTCTAGTCTTGCTTTATGGTGGAACATGTTAGTAGGAAGTAAGCAGCTATCTTAACTGCTTGATTTTTTTACACCTTTTAACTCTGCACATGCTACTTCTGTCTTTCTAGCCTTTCTAAATTTTATTAGCCAAGTGGAATTGTTGCTTGAACTCTGGTTTCATTGATTCAATTTCTGTTCATTAGATATTGTGCAGCTATGTCTCTCTTCATGCTAATTTCTGTTTTCAGGTTTATTTTGCTGGTTTAGGATGCTTGAAAAATGTTAGGGCTGCCCTTTGCAGAGGAAGACTATTGAAATGCAACCGCTGTGGTAGGCGTGGGGCAACAATTGGATGTCGTGTTGATCGATGCCCCAAAACATATCATTTGGTTAGTTGGTTTCTAATATCCTTCAACAGACTAAAAGTCCTCTTGTATTTTATGTTCATTTTTATCTTCATCTTCATCTTCTTTTTCTCCTTTCCTATCTTTGCATATTTGTTCATCCAATGTAGCGGTGCACTTCTGAATTATCTCTGATTTATTTGATTATTGCTATGATTGGTCTCTTTATTTTTTTCAGCCTTGTGCACGGGCTAATGGTTGTATCTTTGATCATCGAAAATTTCTCATAGCCTGCACAGATCACCGAAATCTCTTCCAACCTCATGGCAGTGGATATTTTTACCGCTTGAAAAAACTGAAAGCTAGGAAAATGAAAATGGAAATAAGAAAGATATCAAATGATGCCTGGAGGAAGGATGTTGAAACAGAAGAAAAATGGCTGGAGAACTGTGGGGAAGATGAAGAATTTTTGAAACGCGAGAGCAAGCGGCTTCATCGAGATTTACTGAGAATCGCACCTGTATACATTGGAGGGTCAAAATCTGATAACGAAATACAGTTTCAGGGTTGGGAATCTGTTGCGGGTCTTAAAGATGTCATCCAATGCTTAAAGGAGGTTGTTATTTTGCCTCTATTGTATCCTGAGTTTTTTAGCAATATTGGGCTTACACCACCTAGGGGGGTTCTTTTGCATGGACATCCTGGAACAGGTAAAACTTTGGTGGTGCGTTCATTAATCGGTTCATGTGCCCGTGGTGATAAAAGGATAGCCTATTTTGCACGCAAAGGTGCAGATTGTTTGGGAAAATATGTTGGCGATGCTGAGCGCCAGCTAAGACTTCTGTTTCAAGTTGCAGAGAAATCACAACCATCTATAATATTCTTTGATGAGATAGATGGTTTGGCACCTTCTCGCACTAGGCAGCAAGATCAGACACATAGTTCAGTTGTGTCTACACTGCTTGCTCTATTGGATGGTTTAAAATCTCGTGGTTCCGTTGTAGTAATAGGAGCAACAAATCGTCCTGATGCTGTTGATCCAGCTTTGAGGCGACCTGGGAGATTTGATAGGGAAATTTATTTTCCGCTGCCTTCAGTCATGGACAGAGAAGCTATTCTCACACTTCACACACAAAAGTGGCCAAAACCAGTTACTGGATCATTGCTCAAGTGGATCGCGAGAAGAACTGCAGGATTTGCTGGTGCTGATTTGCAGGCTCTTTGTACTCAAGCAGCTATTGTTGCACTGAAGAGGAGCTGCCCCTTGCAAAAACTTCTTTCTGAAGCTGGAGGGAAATCTCAGCACGGTAAACGCACTCCACTTCCCTCCTTTAATGTGTTGGAGAGGGATTGGTTGGAGGCTCTTTCGTGTGCACCACCTCCATGCTCTCGCCGAGAAGCAGGAATGGCTGCAAATGATGTGGTTTCCTCGCCTCTTCCTGCCCATCTTATTCCTTGTGTGCTACAGCCACTGTGCACATTGCTTCTTTCTTTACATTTAGATGAACGGACCTGGTTGCCACCTCCTCTTTCTAAAGCTGCCACATTGATCAAAACTGTAATTCTCTCTGCCCTAAACAAGAAGAAAGTTAGGAGTGAAAGCTGGTGGTCCCATGTTCATGGATTGCTTCAAGAAGCAGATGTTGCAGATGAAATAGCGAGTAACCTTTCTCGTAGTAGCATTTTAGTTGGAGATGCTTATTTTGTTGGTTCTGATGTTTTAGATGAAGATGATGGTTACAACAACTCTACGGTTGGACTTTCCAGTCTGCAGCACTTTGGTACTCGTAGTAATTTGATACAAAATGTTTCTCCATTAGCAAACAAATTAGGCTTCCGGATATTGCTTTCTGGAAATCCCAGAAGTGGGCAGAGTCATCTAGCTTCTTGCATTCTTCACTGTTTTGTTGGGAATGTTGAAATTCGAAAGGTTGATTTGGCTACAATTTCGCAAGAAGGGCATGGAGATGTAGTTCAAGGGGTAACACAAATATTAAGTATGTTTTTTTTCCTTCTTTAATTAGTTTATGTACCTTTTGCTGTAACAATTTTGTGAATAGTTCATAGTTGATTGTTAGATTTTATTTGATTCGACTTAGTAACCCGTACGGCTCTACATTGAATATCTTTGCTTTGGTTTCTAGCGTATGCACTACTTTTGTTGGTTTAGATTTCAATTGCAGGTTGGGGCATTGTTTCTTCTAAGCTTCCAATTAGCTCCCAGAAAATCATATATTGATTACATCTCCAAACATACACTCTCGAGTTTCAACCTTTAGTAGTAGGAACTGTTTACCAGTTTTTGAGCTTCTTAAAATAAATTATCATCAATTTAGTCAAGAGAATTGGTATTGCTGTTGCTATAACTAGACCTCTAATACTGAGGTTCTGCACGTAAAAAATATGTTCTTGAGGGGGTTTTCGAATAAAAATGATGTAGGACGGCTTAGGGAACTTAGAGTTGTGCTGTTTGTGAGTGTTGGTAATGAGAAGCATGTAGATTTAGAGGTTTTTGATATAAAAGGGTTCTAAGTTTTGAAAATTGAACATTGTTCGGTATTGGCTTGATCTGGAAAGTGCTTGTTTGCAGGAAAAATTTCTTGATAGAAAGCAATTGTAAGGACTGTGTGGTTGAAGTTAAAAGGCTAAGGATAGGGAAATAGTTTAGAATGACAAGGAACTGGTATATGATAAAATTATGGAGCTGGAGAATGGGATTTGTCAGCGCTTAGTCATGATTCAAACAGTAATGCTTATAGTTTGTGCAGTTTCATGCTGTTAGAGATCCTGCATTCTGTGGATTAAAACAGGTAGTTAACGAGGTCTTCCTGCGTGGAGCTTTTACTGTCTTTAATTATGGATTAGTATGTTTAAATTTTAATCGACTTTTCTTCACTCACTCCAATCCCAGTATTCATTATCTCAAGTTCTATGCTTGGATAAACATTTGGGGTGTAATTTGAATTCTTTTGTTTTTCTTCTCCCCTAATCAATCAAATTGTATTTTAGCTGTATTTGTAAATTTCAATATTATTTTTCCCTGGCATATTTCTTTCCCTATTTTAGTTGGCATTGCATGGGACATAATAATGAGTGACATCTTATTTTTTAAAGTCGGCTTTAGCAATTAAACAAAAAAGGAAATTCTTATCATGCATAAAGGAAGGAGAAAAGATAAAAAATCCTAGGGCCAATTTTGCAGCAAATCAATTTCTCGTGGAATGAGGTTTCACACTATTGATTATCTTTTATCCACTTTTACTGGTTTTTTTTAGTTAATGCGGAAAATCTTACATGCTTGGATGGGAAATTAATATTTGCTATTTCATTTAATCATTTAATCAGAAAGATTCTCATATTATTAATTTATACTGCAGTGAGATGTGCCAGTGTTGGTTCTTGCATTGTTTTCATGCCAAGGATTGATTTGTGGGCTGTAGAGATGTGTTGTCAAGAGGAGAGTGATTGCTCTGCAACAGGCGTTGAATTCCCTGATGAGAACGGGTTTAGTTTGGAACACAGTGATATTGATGAGGAGAAAAAATCCTGTCCGAATAAACATAAATCTGCAGAGCTGGCAGAGCCCAAAGATGCTATCCTGAAAGCCTCACACCTGTGGACCTCATTTATTGAGCAAGTAGAATCCATACGTTTGTCTACATCCTTGATAATTCTGGTATGATTGCCTCTCTTTGTCAATGTATATGGACAAACATTCATGTGCATGTATGTTTGAGTAGTATCAGGCATGCCTATGCTTGTCTTTTTGAAAAGTCATATGTATGTACATTTTTTGTTTTGTTTTGGGGTACCATTTTATGCACATTTAACAATTTTATATACGTATGTATGTCATGTCATTTGTATAAATGCTCGCTTGGGAATTTGAGTTCTTGCTACTGACTATTGTGTAACCTACTTGTACACATGAGTTTAATATTTTTGTGCATGGTAGTAGGATGGGAAACCAAATCTCAAATGTCAACCAAACTCCAGAAGATGAGAATGAAAATAATTGTTCTTTTTCAAGGAACTTAAAAGTTGTTAATTAGTATATTAAAGTTAATAGGCTTATTAATTTCTATACTATTATCACATTGATGATCATGTAATTGATGGCTTCTATCACTTTAAGTAGCTTCCTGTAGGATGTTCTATCTTGTTCCCTTGTTCTCTTTTGAAGATGAAGCCCAAAACCGTATTGTTGTGTTTGGGGTTGTACTTGTGTTTTCCAGGATCCATAATCCAGGGTTTATTAAGATTTCAGTTACTTCCAGTTACTTCATAGGTTGAAAGCAGGGCTAATAAAATTAGATTTGTGTAATCAACATGCAACTCAACACAATTTAGTTGGTTGAGGGCACTCAAATTTGAATGCTGATTTTCATAGAACTATAGAATTTGAATGATGAGGAAATAACTACTGTAAGAAAGAGTTGCAGTCAATGCATGTGCTTCAATGAGGCATACCATCATTTAGCCTAATAACCTTAGCCTGACCTCTTTATCTTGTAGGTTTTCAAAATAATGAATGAGTACAGTGCTTGAGGTTTCAGGGGTAGTATATATGCATATGTTCTAAAAGGTGGGTGGCCGAGGGGGGCCTAAGGGGCCTAGACGGGGCTTAGGCCAGATTTTTTATTCTAAGTCAATTTTAATAGTTTATCTTATATTTATCCAAACAAAACAATAATTTAAAGCAAAACAATCTATAATAAAGAGAATAAAAGCTTTTGCTTAAAGTTCAAACACATATCCATATTACTAATGTTAAAGTTCAAACACAAACATGCAGTTGTTTAAAGTTCAAACATATCTTTAACGTTTTAGTTTTATTCATAAACAAGATTGCTATTAAATAATAAAATTTAAAATTTCAAGAATTCAATTCAATATTAAAACTTAAAAAACTAAACATAAATTTAACAATTATATTAAATTAAACTAAATATTACAAATGTATCATCATTTATATAATTTGAAGTTGGTACAAGTTCAAAAAATTACAACTATAATAAAATTATTTATTTTGAATTGATCTTGTTCACTTCTTGTTGTGATTTGATATGCTACAACTTGCATTATGAATATGGTAAATCATTAGAAAAATAAATATATCAATATCTGGTTTGGGTAGTTATTGAAAAAAAAATCTCTCCGTCTAAGCCACGCCTGATTTTCTGGAGGGATTTTTTTGCCGCCTTTGGCCTAGGTGAGGCGTCAAGGGGCCTAGTGCCTAGGCGGAGCGCTAGGGCGGGGCTTAGGAGGACCTAGGCGGGGATTTTTAGAACACTGTGCATATGAGATGCTGCATCTTGTTTTGTGTAATGTTGTTTCTCTAAGCAAGTCCTGAACAAATCATATGTTTTATTGTTAAATAAAAGTATCTTAACGTGGTTCCATTGGGGGCATATTCATGTATGTCAAATTAAGTATTGAATAAGATTGCACTCCTATCCTTGATACACTCTAGCAATACTTATAATGTTAGTTACTTCGTGCTTAATTTTTATCCTTCAGCTTCCTTGCTTATATTGATGCCATTCAAGTTATTCCTGGTAGTGCCACGGCTATTAATTGTAACCTCATCTCCTTTCTGGCAATATCAATAAAATGATTGTTTTATTTATAATTTCTGAGCAGGCTACATCAGAAATGTCATTTCCGTTACTCCCTCTCAGAATAAGGCAATTTTTCGACAGTGACACCTTAAACTGCAATCTTTCTGCTCCAATGAAGGATACAGTACCCCGATTTTCCATTCTGGTTGATGGGAATTTTAACAGTGATATGGTGATTGATTCTTCTGCAGCCAAGTTATCCAAGGATTTAGTTCATTATTTTGTTCAATTGATTTATCATAGAACTCATATTAGTGCGGGTTCAGGCAAGGAGGATAAAGCTTCCGATGCTGTTGAAAGTGATGCAAATACAGAATGTCACAGTTATGAACCTGGGTTGGCCGTTAATCCTTTGTGCCTAAAACAGTGTCCTGTTAGTCCTGTTTTGAGGGTTTCACTTCCTTCTGGAACGATAAATATGAAAGGAAAATCAAGTTTAATGTTAGCAATATCAACATTTGGCTATCAAATATTGCAATATCCCCATTTTGCTGAGCTTTGTTGGGTCACATCCAAGTTAAAAGAAGGTCCCTGTGTTGACATAGATGGACCTTGGAAAGGCTGGCCATTTAATTCGTGCATCATTCGTCCTAAGGTCTCGTTAGAAAAAGAAAACCTGGCTGCCGAATGGATCTCCAGCAATATCAAAAGCAACAGAAAATTTGGTTTAGTTAGAGGTTTAATTGCTGTTGGTTTATTGGCCTACAGAGGTATGTACACATCACTTCGAGAAGTTTCTTCTGAGGTTCGGAAAGTTCTCGAGCTCTTAGCTGGACAGGTTCATGCTAAAATTGAGGCTGGGAAAGACAGATACCACTTTGGTCGTCTTCTGTCGCAAGTGGCTTATCTTGAAGATGTGGTGAATAGCTGGGCATACATGCTGCGGAGGTACTGTTGCTCATATAGTCTCCTTTGTAATTTGATTATGCTTGGGATTCTTATATGATTATATTCGTTTTTCTTTTTTCTTTTTTCTTTTTCCTTCTCCAGTTTAGAGGTCCAAGGTCAAGTGACAGAAGCAGACCCTAGGCTGGCTTGTATGGAATCGCTTGATAAATTCAATATTAGCGATGCTAATCTTGTCCAAGGTGATCAATGTAACGCAGACGTTACTAACAAATGCTTGCACGTTTTAGAATCTCTGAAAGGAAGTCCACAGAAGTTAAATGCTACAACTACTGATTGTGTCCCGCTGATAGGAGATGACGATTCTGGTCAGCCAAATTGCGAGGGAAGAGTTGCAACTGTAGAAGAGCCTTTGCAGCATGATGTGTCCTTCAACCATTCTTCCCCTGCTATACAGTTTGAGAGCTCTGATGCTACTGATAATCCATTGCATACTGAACTGTTGAATGCAGAGAATGGTGTCAATACTGAGCCATGTAGTTTAGAAAGTTCTAGAAATATTATGAAGGTAACTGAAGTTTTTAGATCCATTTCTAATGGATATGCATGCACAGATTCTGTTGGACTTCCCAAGGATGGTCCTTGTGGTTTGGGTTCTGTAAAGTTTTCTAATGGTGGAAAAGATGGCAACCGGGATAATTTCTTGTCCTCGGCAGACATGAATAGGCCTTCCGAAGATGGCAATCCTAACTTTTGTGAAAGAACTATAGATGTCAACCCCTCGGTAAATAGCGTTGCTGATCTTCCAACTGATCCTGGTGTTGTATGTTTGTACCGTTGTTGCTCTGAGTGCCTTATTAAACTCCAGCATTTGGTACAAAGGAATCTTATCAATCAACGGGGACTGAAAGGGAGCAAGTGGTCAGTGGAGGATGTCCATGATGTTGTGACATCATTATCTGTGCATCTTCATTCAGAAGTAAGGAATTTTTGTCTGGGTGAAAGTTCAGTCAGGTCATTAGGTAAAAATGTCGACCATTTAAATTATAAAAAATTGTTTGAAGGTCAGGAAAATGGAATATGCCAATGTAAAAATTCTGGAAATAGATTAATCATGCTGAAGGAATGTAGTTGTCATCCAAGAGTCAGGAGTACAACTGCGAAAGAAAGTTCTTCTTGGAATCCACATGAATTAGAGTTAATCTACAGAGATGGTGTATTGATCGCTGTAGACCCTGAAAAGGATATTTCTTTGCACTGTAAATTTGAGACTTTATGCCTTTGTTCACTTATAGAGTGGATAGTAATGACCAAGCAGCCTTCTGATTGATGGTTAGTTGGCTTCAACTTGGCAAATTTTGACATGCCTGCGGAATTTAGGTGTGATGCCTTCATGTTTGTAAAAAATCAAAATTTTGCGCCTGAGTATCAGTTTATGCCCGGCAAGAGCAACAATTAGTTGTGTTGCTTGCTTATTTTCTTTCTCACAGTAGAACTCTTACAAGTTCTGATCAAATATGGATAGTTCAGGTATATCTGAAGTTTGTGGTTCATTATAATACTTTGGTTTGGTGCATAGCGTTTAGTCCCCAACCTTTTATTTTTTGTTTGATTGTTGTAGGCTCATCTTGTTTTTTTTTTTTTATAGTAATGAAATTTATGATAATTATACAGTGAATGCTATGGTACTGGTTAGTCTCCCTTCATACTCTAGCATTTGGCATGGCAGATAAAAGCATTTAGCTATGCAGAAAGAATTCCATGCGTGTTTATGTATTTTTAGTGGTGAATTATATCAACATGTGAATAATAAATGAATATATATACAGGATCTTGGCTCATGGCATCGATGTACTTACTACTACTATAATATTCTATGAGCTTTTGGTTTCCTTCACAGCTAAAAATAGGTTTCCAGTAGTTTCTAGAAATAACTGTCCTCCAGCAAAGTGCAGATGTGGGCGGGCTCTATATCCAGGATTCCAGAGACAAGACAAATTTGATACTCCACATTCATTAGGGTTTCTTAATATATTTCTCCTTAAACATTAACTAAAAAGGGATCCTCTAGGAGATTCTAATCTCTCCACGTCATGCTGGGCCAGGCTTTGTTAGAAGAGTCTGGAAGTCGTTTGTTGGCTTGATTAGCAATTTGGAAGCACCTCCAGTCCATATAGACACCTCTACCACTAGTTGTCAAAGGAAACAAATATGGACAGAATAATTTTATTTTTGTTTCTGTAGTCCATAAAAAGAGGATCAGGATCAGGATCAGGATCATCACATGGGCAATTAGATCTCTGCTGGCTGGCATGAGCTATTATATTATAATATTCAACACACCCTCCAAGCCTCCTACCAACATTGTACACCCTCATTCGTTGTTCCATGACTCATCTTTCTGTCTCCAAGATTCAATAATCAACCAACTTATTCGGTATTATCTCCACATAATAATAATATCGAATTTTTTAATTTAAAATCTTGAAGATGTCCAATTTTCCAACATGGCCTCTATTGTAATGGAAGCCCAGCCTTTTTGTGTGGACACACAACCATATAAAAGACCACAAACCCAAGAATCCTGTGTGTATGTCAACCAGATCTTGGTGACAATGGAGTTGATTGACCAGTGCTCTTCTTCCCATAGAGATGAGAAGGTAGAACCTGGAAACCTTTTGGAACAATATTGGTTCTTTGGAAACTTGTTAATTGATAGTAAACCCAAGATTTAAAGATCCAATTCTGATCATTGTCCTTCCTCCAGCTATAATAATAGTCAAGAAGATTTGTTGATCACAAGTTATCAGAAAAAGAAACATCCCAAGTTGGTTAGAGCCCCATCTCTGCCATGTTCTATGGACAGAGCAGTAGTAGCTATAGCTGCTCAAGAAAAACAAAGAGGAAGGAGGTCTAATCCGCGAGCACCATCTCTACCTGCCTTGTATAGGTAAGGAGAAAGAGGAAGAAGAAGATCAAGAAAGTGAATTTACTTTGGGCAGATTGATTAGGCAAGCCTCTCTCAACTCCTCAGACATGCTGCCTCCAAAACAGACCTCAAAGGTTAGCCTGCTTGTTTTAAAAAAACAATGATAGCATAACCTTGATTTTTTTAGTCTTCAATTTGTAAAAATGGTTTATCTATTATGCTTTATGTTAAATCTAATTACATTATTCTGAATCGTTCGCTCATTCCCTATGATTACTTGGATTATTATGATACAGAGCTCAAGCATTCCAAAGAAAATTCGTCCAAGAAAGAAACCAGATGAGCTAGAAAGACTCAACATGGAGGGATGCAAGGAAATGGCTCATCAATATCTCACTAATCAAGCAAAGATTAAGAGGTCAAGTGATATACAGACCAAAGAAATTGAAGGTTTTAAAGCCTTTAGTCTAGAAGTTGAGAAACAAGGTGTTGCAAACAAATTTCCAAGTTTGCAAGAAAAGGGTAGCTGCCTCAAATCGGATGAAAAGATGGCATGGAGTGTAAGAGCTCTACTCCTTCAATCCCAAAATGTGCTGCTGATAACGACAAGAAGTCGGCGCAAGACATGAAGGCACAGATCAAGTTCTGGGCTAGAGCTGTGGCATCAAATGTGCGCCCCCCAGGAACACGAGTGTTGATAACTAGCCACAATTAGGCTTGCAACGAACCGAACCGTTCGCGAACAAGTTTGGTTCGAGTTCGATTGGATTGTCTTGTGTATTGGTTCGATCATGTTACTTGAACATGTTTGAGTTCGACTTATTGTGTTCGAGCTCGGTTCGAGTTTGATAAAATTCGGATCGGATGGTTTGCAGCCCTAGCCACAATCGCTAATTAATTACTAATATATATTTATATATATATATATATATATATATATATATATATATATATATATACACACACATATATTGATCAAGTAACGACTTCAGAAAGTCTTCTTTTAAATATCTTCTTCAATTCTTTCTAGCATTGGTGTACATATTTTAGACTATTTATGAGATCCTATTGAAGAGGATTAGCTTCATGGCAATCTTTGTAATTGATGTGTAATAAAAACCAGCATTCTTTTATGGGTTCAAAATAAGATGTAAAAATGACGGTTAATAAGCCTAGTTATGGTCCTGCCGGCTTTAATTCTTGAGAATAATGGCTGGTATTTGCTTCTTTAATGATGTGTGATCGGCTGGATAATCAAAGTAGAAATGACGTGTATATATATATATATATATATATATCTTTATTTCCAAGAATTGAGAAGATGTACTTCATTATCATTTTTTTCTATAATTGAACATATTTGATACTTACGTATTTATCGGTACGATTCTCTAAATCTACTTTCAACTTTGTTTATTGACCATTTATTTCTCTCTTAGGTGAAGATGTAGATAATGATATTTATCAAATTTCTATAGGAATGATGTTTATATTTTATTTTCTTTAGAAATAACTATATTTGAAAGATTTGTTGTATTAATGAATTTTAGTTAATAACAATTACTATATGATTTTTCAAGTTCATTTACTACTATAAAGAGGATTGATTGTACAAATTGGGATTCCTGTCTTGATCTGATCTCAACATAAAATTTTATTCTTCTAATTCATGAGATAACCTCCCTAATATATTAATCTGAAAAATCCAACATGAATGGAACAATAGCCAAAACCCTAATCCTTTGTTTCTTTGAAACTGAGATTTCTGGACTGAAATTTAAAAGGTACCCTTTAGTTTGTACTTTTTTTTGTAAAATTCATCATTTAACTTTTATTTTTGCAAAACTTTCCTTCTAAGTTGTGCTAGTTATGCAAAACTCACCCTTTATGAATTTTTTTTGTTATAATCTTGACATAGTCAAATTATTTCATCCAATTCATCACTTAAAAAATTTCAGAATAATCCTTTTATTTCACTCACACACTTCCAATTAGCAAAAAAATTAATCACAGTATCATTAGACTTGAAACCCTAGATTGCTTAATGTGTATATTTCATTCTCTACATTTATTTTAGGCCAATTGATTATTATTTTGTTTCGATAAATATCTCGCACACAAGACTTGTATTAAAATGTCAATCTCATTCTCTATTTTTAATGTGTTGTCATCATTAAATATTTCATTCAACACAACAAGAAAATGGATTATCATTTTTTCTCATTACTAACACTAAGAAAATGTATCAAAGACGATGAACCCAAATAAAATAATAATCGATTGACATATAGCAAAAATAGAGAATGAGACGAATGAATTAGACGATCAAATGTTGCAAATATATATATTGGTATTGTGATAATTTTTTTGGCTAATTGAAAGTCATTTGAATGAAATAAAATGAGTAATGTAGTCCAGGTAAAATTCTTAAGTGATGAATTGGAGTTAAATAATCCAAGTATATGAGGGTTTTTAACCAAAAAAAAAAGTACATAAATGATAAGTTTTGCACAATTCATACACCTCCAAGGAGGGAGAGTTCTGCAAAAAAAATAAAAGTTGGAGGGTAAGTTTTGCAAAAGAGATACAAGCAGGAGAGTAACTTTTGCATTTCGGTCGAGATTCCGGTGAGATAGTTAAGTAACGAAAACAACGCACCCTATATCTGTCTCTCTCGCTAAAACCCTACACCACCACCGCCCGTTCGATTCCAATTTTGCCACCGCTGATGTCCCTTCAACTCTCCAAATTGCCACTGGTGACCTCGTCACAGGTGCCATCTCAGTCCTTCTCTTTCGTTCTCTCCGTTGCCGAGCAAGGTGAGCCAAACAACTGGTATGCCAAATATTAACTTTTAATAGGTATAATCAAGTAATTGAGCGGTATTAATTACTGAATTGGGTTTTGGTGGGATTAGAAATTGAGGTCTACTTGGGCCAAGAAATCGTTAAAGGAAGAGGCAATGGAGAGTTTGAAAGCAATGGCACCAACCTCAGTGGATACTGCTAAGTCACCTCCATCGGCTGTTCCAGCATTGTTGGGAGGGAGGGGTATCAGCTGGTGTGATTGCGCTTATTCTTAACAAGTTTACCACAACTATGAAGGCCTCTCTAAATTGCCATACCCTTTCAGATAATTTCTAGGTTTGTTTCTCTATTGCATTTCTTCGTGTTTGTGGGAACTTGCTTGTTTAGTACATTATTATGCTCAATGTGCGGATTAGAAGTATAGAATTATAATCTGATAAAATTCAGATGAATGTGCGGATTAGAAGTGTAAAATTATAATCTGATAAAATTACAATATAAGATATGGGAACTACTACTTATTCACTGATTGCATAAATTTGAAATAACTTCCTAACAATGCACCAAATATAATATCCAATCAAGTCTCTTAAGTTTCAGTAATAGAGAGAAGTTATTATTGTTATAATTATTATTATTTTGGTTTTTTTTAGGGGGTCATGTGTTCAGAAATTTCTAGATTTTGACCCTCGCTTTGGTTAATGGATGATCAATAACATAAATAACTATAAAGTTGAATTCTTTCATTGAGTAACAGCAGAACCAACATGCCAAATTTGGTTTTGTGCCTCGAAACACATCATTCTGATATTTGATTATGATGTATGACCTGGCAAGTGGGCATAGCTTCCAGATTTTATTTTGATTGCCAAGTATCATTTATCATTGTGGGTAATATTCCCCTGGCTAATATCATATTTTTAAATTCACTAACGTTAACATCTTATCAGTTAATCTTGGAGTGAGGAGGCAGGACATTCTTTCTTCTTTTTTTGATAGTAATAGGTAATTTTGGCCCTAAGTATGCGAATTAGAACCAGTGACCTCGAGGTTATTCTCAATGCTTCTGTCATTCCTCGCACCCAAGAGGTTTATGTTTGGGCAGGAATTAAATCAGTATATATGTTAGTTGTAGTGGCTCTATGGCCGCATGGTAAAACACCCGTCCTACCTATTTGGCAATATGGTCAACCCGTAAATCATCAGTAACCTTATTTTGGCACTTACAATGAAGTCCCTTCTTGTGAGAGTTTCATTTTTGTGTCTGTAAGATATTTTAAAACTTTACATCTTTTGTAGGAATCGGAATAATCATTTAACAGGAAGTGTAGTAATATATGTTAATTATTATAAGATATCATGAATCAAAATATAGTGTGCAATTTTACTGGATAAACTAGTACTAGGTTCTTCCAGTTACAGCAACTGCATAAATTGTTCTATATTGCTACAAGTGAAGGAAAATAATGTGTAGCTCATAACTAACATTGTGTTCTCATTTTATAGTACATTCAATTTGGATACTGCGAAAAAAAATTTGGTTCATTTTTTCAGTATGTGGTACCATTGATCATTTATTGTTACTAAAAAAAGGTTCTATTAAGCTTTTAGAAGCCTACAAGTTTTTCATCAAATATGCTTTATTTCATTCAAATTACTTGGTCTTAAAGGTGAATTATCAGCTTAATATGCTGGAGATAAGAAAAGAACTTCACAAGTTAGTGATAAATAAGAAACTAGTATATGATATCAACACTGTATCCCCCTCTTTTTAATTTTATTTATATTTAATGGAAAGAAGTCTTATTGCTTATGTGGAAAATGTGGCTGTGCTTTTCCTGCTGTTTTCATCAGTTAATAGCCCAATAGTAAAACTGTTCTTATTTGGCACAATAACTATAAGGTAGTGATTTCAGCATCTATCTTTTAGCATTCTTTGCTTTGAACTTGGATTAATGATTCAACCTTTACTGTCTGCAGGACTATTATAAATGGGTTGTGATATCTTGCTACTTTCGTTGTTGGCATCAACTCTTTAGGTTTGGTCCTTTACTCAGGCCACCTGGGCATCAACTTTTTTATGGGAGATTCTACTGATGAAGAAACTGCTAAAAAGATGAGATGAGGCAAGTTAACCAAATTTGACAGCAAGTGATAGCTCTGAAAAGAACAGCAGAAGCAGGGATCAAAATTCAGACAGTATGCTATTGTGGATGAGTAAAATTCAAAAGGAAAGAACAGGTTTTGAGGGCTCCTTACCAAACTGTAGTTACATCTTTCTAATTGATCTATATTATGCAATTTTATACTAATGGTTTTTATGACATTTATTCAGCCTTATTAGGTTCTTTTATTGGTCAATAACTTTTACAAGCATCCTGCCTTTCCTCTCCTTAGTCTAGTTTCTCTTTTATCAACTTAGTTTTTATAATATACATAATGCATAAGTAACTAGAGCTGGTCATTAAAGTCAATATTTGCAAATATCGACTTCTAAAAGATTGTAGGTTGTGAATTAAGCGGAAACTGTCTGTTTATACTCATAGTAGCAGGCTATTTCTCTGAGCTTCTACTTCAATTTACATTTGATCTTTCGTGGTGCCCAAGAGCCCTGGTGACAGCGGCTAATCCTTCACCAATCTTGTGGAAATGGAGATGCCTCAACTGTGGTTGAAATTGATACGGTGGAGTTGAATTGTTGTCTAGATTATGCAAAACTGCTACCATAATGACCGAGGAAACAAACATTGGGATTGGTCCGAAAATCCACAGTATCAAAGTGGTGGCAAAGTAAAGCGCACGGATGCCAATTGCCCAGAAATTACTTCCTCTTATAACTGGCTTCTTTACATAGCTTACAGGAATTTCACTGTCTGGCATGCTAATGAGAAAAGCGGCAAGGGCATAGTTCCTTATCGTTTGTATGAAAGAAGCAAAAGCAATTAGGAAGCATGATAGGAGAGCAATGTACTTGATGGAAGTGGCTGTTGGCCTGGTGTCTCCGTAGACAACAGTGCTTGAAAGAATGTATTTTTCGGAAGGGCTCCCGATCCATGCTCCAATCAAAGAGCTCAGAACAAGAGAAACTGAAGATAGGGATGTTGCTGCTGTTATGCTGCTGTTAATTACTGCTATGCTTGTCCCTTTGTCCTTGGCTTCGAGCTGAGATTTGCCCATAGACAGGTGTAATAAGATTAAGCTAGATTCATGTAGAATATACTTCATCGTCTCTTGTTTAGAAGGAAGAAATTTTAGAGTTTCTAACCTGCATAGTTTTCTCAACCCAGGCTTTCTTGTAGTGATCCTCACAGCCCATCACTGTGGTTTGAGGAAATTTTAGGTATTTGTAGAGAAGAAAGAGATGATAGGTGAACATGATCAACAACCCGATTGGTACCAAGATTAGATCCAAGTACTCTTCCTTCCATTTCCAACCCATGTTCCTCTCTGTTTGAGTGTGTGTGTGTGTGTGTGAGAGAGAGAGAGAGAGAGAGAGAGAGAGAGAGAGAGTTTAGACGAGTAGGATGGGTTTTAGCTTTGATTATGTTTTTTAGTAGTGGATTTGGTAAATTAAAGGATGTTTGACAATTTGTTTGTTTGAATATGGATTTTGGTTGTGCATGATGCACCTAACCTAACTATAAAAGAAATTACAATTTGTTAGTAATACTTCCTATACTTCAGCCTACCAAAAGAGCGGCTATGCAATATATTATATAATTTTTTTTTTCATTTGGTGTTGGAAAGTAATCTCAGCATGCTAAGAAGTTAGAAGGGTAGATATCCAATTGCTAAAAATTGAACATTTCATTTCATTCTTGGACCAAACATGGTGGTGGACATTTATTTTTATTGATAAAATCTTTATATTTGTCCATTTCTCTCTGGGAAATATCTCGTGCTTTCCTTTTACCTGACATTGTACTTATGTATATATTGACTGACTACAAGTTGTTTTCCTGGTGTCTATGCCATCGGAATGAATAACTTGCAGGAATCACCCTAAAATGGATGAAACTAATATATGTACGTAGCTGCTGCTGTTTGTCATGTTTGGACATATTCGTTGGTAGTCAAAATATTAGTTGTAGTTGAGTCAAAATCAGCATTCTTTTCTTGTATATCATTTTGCATGTCCAATAATTATTTTATATAATAGTAGCATTATTGTTGCATGCATGCCTGCCTGCCTTTCTTTCTTTTTTTCTCTTGCTTTTTGTTTTCAACAATGTTACTATCACATAAAAAATGTCACATAAAGTTTATATAAACATGTATATTTTTAAATCTTGTTTGGCACGTGGAGTTCACAATATACATGTGAGTTTTATGTGTGTGAGTTTTTTTGTTTTTCTCCTCTTCACCGAATCTCGTTTTTCACTCTCTCTAGGCCCACCCTGGGGTGGGTGGGGTCAAATACTACAACTTATCCAATTGGAGAGAATGTTAAAGAACATGTATATGTGTATGCATATACATGTATTACTACCCTACCAAAAATAAGTGAACAAACATGAGGAGGTTCCTCATTCCCACACAGAACCATCCTGGACCCCCACTCACAAGACATACCCTACGTCTACTTTCTTCTAGCATTACCGGAGGCACGTGACTACAGTCCAGCTTTAGTTTCCAGAAAACATTTAAATGACTAGTAATTTCTTTTGCAAAGAGTATATAACGTTGAGATGTAATGACAATACTTGTAAATTTTATTCTTGTACCCCTCTCAAAAATTATTTTCTTCAGTGACTTCTTGAATTGGGCTACGAGACTATAAATGAACTGTATTTCTTGATTATTATTTTATTGAAAAAGCCCTCTAATTCTAGAATCCGATTACTATGAAATTAACTTCATAATAAATTGATTAATTGACTAATACAATACTGACATACAAATAAAAAGATCCATTCTCGCCTACTTATTAACACTTTATTGATCAATTGAATAAAATTAATTTCATACGGTACATTTTGTCATTTTTATATGCTTAAAGAAAGACGAACACGAGAATATTAGAAAAAACATTAGTAAAAAGTACAATAAAGGAGAGTAGATAGACTTGCTACAAGACAAACATTAGATGTTTTTAAAATAAAAAATTGTAGAAACATGCAAGAGGCACTAAAAGCACCGGACAAAGACCACTACACTTTCCACTACGACTAACGGCCACCCACTCAAGAATCAAAATCCCAACCCCACCCCCACTCCACTCTTACTCTTTTTTTTCTTTTTTCTTTTTTACTTTTTTACCGCGGCTCAGCTCAAAACCCAACCTCAGCCGCGCCAATTCCAAAAGTAGTCCGACGGTGCGGCTCAAGCGTCCTGTTCTTCCAAAAACAAACATCCGGCGCCACCTTCTTAGATGCCGTCCTCATCGGCGCAGACTTGCACCGAGTCAAGACAAACGGCTCGTACGCCACCGCACTCACTAGCTTCTGCTCTATCATCGTCGCCATGGACACGGCGGAGACCTTTGCCGGCAAACAACACGACGACCTTGGAGGCTGGAGCAGAGGCTGATGGAAAGACTTATCAAAGTTAGAGTCAACACTGACCCTCTTCTTGGTGGGTTCATCATCATCAACATGATCATCTCCACCGTCGGTTTGTTTGACTTGGACCGGTGGCTTCCATCCGATGAAGTCCGTGCTGCAAACCCATGTCTCCTTGGAGACCTCCATTGACAATTTGGGTTCGCACATCATCAACAGTAAGGAATCCGGCAGCCTTGCTGAGCTCTCTCTCTCTTCTTTCTTCAACTCCGCCTCACTCTCTCTCTCTACCACTGCAATTCTCTCTGTTTCTCTCGTACCTCTTTCTTGGGTCGCTTTCTCGACTAATCTGACTTCCAAAGTTTGGTCTTGCGTCTCTTTCTCCACAGTTGACTCCATTGAATATTCTAATTCCAATGCAACTTCTTCAGCTAATTCTTCTTCCTCTGGTTCACTAGTCTCCTGGTCCGACTGTAGAGAGAAAGAGGCGTTACTGTAACTTACTCTGCTTTCGTCTTCGTTCTTGTCTTCTACTGGGTCACTTTCATCTTCTTCTTCACTCTCTTCATCTGCCAGAGCTTCAAGTAACGTGGTAAAACCCAGTCCATTCTCATCTTCAACTAGCGTTTCCATCTCCTCTGTTTCTTCTTGCTTTTCTTCCTCCCCATCTACAGCTTCAATGTTTCGTAAATCCTCTATTGGCTTGTCTTGCTTATTGTCTTGTACCTCCATTTCCAGGGATGCTTCTGCTTCTGGCTGGTTTTCTTCTTCTTGTTCTTCATTAATATCCACTGAAACTGAATCCCTCCCTTCTTCCGACACTTGTTCGAAGTTCTCTTTCTGAACCATTTCAACCTCATCTTTGACTTCAACCATTTCTACACTTGTCTCTTCTTTATTTCTATTATTGTTGTCTTCATTCTCCTCCTCCTCCTCCTCCTCTTGTTTAGGTAGCTGAGGCTCCCAATACCGATTAGCAAGAGCTTCCATCTTCACAGGATCAGATCTGCACCTCATCAGCAGAAGTGCATTCTTTGGTGGAATACAAATACTCACTCTCCCTTCCCCTCCTTCCATATCATTACCCTCACGATCCTTCACTTCAAAAATATCATCTTTAATTTCAATTTCATCAAACACATGCCTTCTTGCACTCCTAATTGGTCTCTCTCCTTCCTCCTCATCTCCTCCTCCCACCACCGCCTCAATGTCTCGCCCTTTACCACCCTCACCGTCATCTTGCACCGCCACCAACCACCTCCCGAACAGAGCCCCACAAGGACTCTGCCCACCTATATTCCCTTCCCCTCCCACCTTCTCCTCCCCCTTTTCTCTCTCACTACTTTCTGAAAAGCAAGATGGTTTGCAAGGAAACAAGCAGCTAAACTCAGAACCAAATCCCCTCAATGTTTCACAAATTGTCAAAGGCAAATGAACCCATCTCTGATTTCTATGAGACGAAAACTCTTGATGCTGCTGATACTGACTATTGACACTACTCTGTCTTTGAAATTGGTCGTGGCGGGTATGCTCTGTTCTTCTGAAACTAACCTCTGCACTTCGCCTTCTTGTTGAAGTTTGTATCTTTTTCCCCTTCTTCTTGGTCTTGACTCTAACTTGACCAATGCAGGTGACTTTGGGGGAAGAGGGTTCTGGGTTTTCGAAGCCGCAACCTCTCTTTCTGCCTCCGGCGGCGGGGAACATTGGGGAAGCTTGGCCGTTCTTGATGCTGCCGCTGGTTCTGAGTCTTCGGCTGCGAGAAGTGGAAAGAGAGATGGAAGGGTCCCGTGGACGAGCAGGGCTTAGGATTGATGGTTTAGATGAGAATTTCATGGAGGAAGAAGAAGAGTGACGGGAGGCGATAGTGTGAGTTCTATCGGAGGAGAAAGAGTCCATTGCTGATATTCATTCAATTTCTTGTATAATGATGGAGTACTATCACTGAGTTTATTAATGTAGAACGTGTAAAAGTGGGATTTGTTTTGTGGAGGAGATGAAAGAGATGTCTGAGAGAGTCCGAGTGTTAATTGGGGAAAGATAAAGCTGTTCTTTTGGGGTTGCAGAAAGATACAGATGCAGTGAGAAGAGAGAAATAGAGGATAAATTGGGAGAGATGACGAAATGCTGTAGGCGGAAATGATAACGATTATTGTCCCATTTATGTACGAGTAGGAGCAGGGTGTTAATGTGACGATAATAGCCTTGATGTTTGAACAATACTACTACTACTACCCACTACTATTTTTTTATGATTACCATTACCACCTTACCTTACTGGCATGAGAGAGATTGACCCTTTTTCTTCACGTTGACGTCTTTCTCATGAAACCACCAAACAAGTCGGAATACATTCGATTGATCAAATACATACCATTGTTTGATAAAATTTAATAAAAAGTTTTAAATGTATACAAAAATTTAAATAAATTAAATAGAGTATAAAATCTAAATGCCAAATGAAATACTAATTGTCATTTTCAAATATTTAAATACGTGTATTATCTTATTTTAACCTTTTACGCTGTTATAAATAAATTTATTATATAATTATAAATATACAATATTATCTAAGAAAAAATTAAATATAAATTTTTAAACATTCTTTAATGAAATATACTTTTAGGAATAAAACACTAAAAAATATTAATAACATTCTATAGTACTTCAAATTAAAATAACAACATTCATTAAATTGATTATCCAATTTGTTGTTAAACAAAATAAAAAAAAAATTGTACATAACAAAATTTGTTTACAAGATGGGTATTGAATGTAAATTTTAATTGTCTATGAGAGAATGTAAGTAAAAATATCATTCAACACTATTTTTTACTCATTCAACTATAAATTTTTGGATGAATTGTTCAGACACATTCAAATATTCATATAAAAATTAAAAATTGTTAAAAAAGCAATCTGATTAAGATTCATTCAGTAGTCTAATTAACATGCCATATAAACTACACCTTGAACATGGGGAGTTCAAATACCATATGAATATATGGGCATGACAAGAGGAAGAACACGAAATAAATATAGAAAGGAGGGATAAACAAACATAAACAGGAAAAATGATGATGCGAGTGGAGTATTATTATTTGTTATCAAGTACTTGGCTTGGGAGGTGGCAAACAGAGGGAAGGTCTACAGTACAGGATTATATATATATATATATATATCATCCTGTACTGTGTCATCGTGTTTGTGGACCTTCCCCTCCCAAGATTCCAACCAATAAGCCAAACATATGAGTAGCCGTTTTTGTGGTTAGAGGACAAGCAGTGTCATTCTCGATATTAAACTACAAAGCTAGGCCTACATTGGTGAGTAATCAATAAAGGGCGAGAACTGAAGAGGAGCTATTTTTGTAAGTGGCTTAGGATGCCCTATATGAATGCACGTGACTGCTACTATTACACTACTAGTCGTAGTAGTATTACTTAGAAAGAGAAGGTAGGGGGGATTTATTTAGGAGTATTAAATAATAATGAAAACCCTAATATCCAACTAAACACTAGTAATAATTACGGGAGCTTGGATTCCTCGAAGAAAAAGGTTTGGGATTTTACGCTTTGACCCACGTCATTCATTTACTCCGGAAAATGACAAAAAGGGCCATTCCCATTGGGTGAATCAAAGCAAAAAGAAGAAGAAAACATTGAATTTGAAACCACTTTTTTGTTGAGGTTAAAGTAAAAAGTACATACTTCAGCTGCTTTTCTTTTTGATGAATCAAGAAGGATAACGTATACTTTAATGTAACGTAACGTGTGTTATAGATGGATTTCATGACATGTCATGAAGTTAACTTAAATACTCCCTCAGTTGGTTTTAAAAAAAAAATTTGTCTTAAAATAGTTGTCGTTTATAATTTTTTTTAAAAATAAATTTTTTATTTTTTTATATTATCCATATTTTTTCTCATTATCTCAATAAATTCTCTTTCATATATTAATAATTTTTAATTTTCCATAAAGGAATAGTGATAAAATTTTAAACAAATTTTACTAGTATTAAATGACTTTCTTAATCCATGTGTCAAAACCTTAAAAGACAATCTTTTAAGAACAGAGATAGTAATACGCTGAGAAAAATTATCTTTCCATCTACGTGATGATATTGATCAATTAATTAATTTATCATGAAATTAACTTCATCCTTTCACTCAAGTTTTAGATGAGTTAGTTAATTTGGATGGGAGCTGAGGGCATACAAACATAAAATAACTCCATTATTCCATTCTCATTATATTTATCAATTCACCAATTTATTTTATTCAATCATATTGATCAATTGACCAATTTATTATAAAATAACTCCATCATCCACTCCCGTTATAGATGAGTTAGTTTATTTGGATAGGAGCCGAGGAATAGACCTGACCATTTAAGTTGAAACCCATATAGTTAATCAAAACTAATTGAATCTATTGGGTTGGTTAACTAATTTTTAAGTGATGAGTTGGTTTGATTTTGAACCCATATTATTATTACAAATATGAGTTGGATCTAGTTTAATTACTTTTGACACATATTAATCTATAATAATTTTTTACACTTTGAAGAGCTAATACATCAACATGTATGCATTATTACACTACATTCTTATATAACACATATACATTATACATGTAACATACTTTTGTAATTTCTATACTTGTAATTATGTATAAAAATTATTTCACTAATTATGAAATTAATCCATAATAAAGTTAATACTTTTAGTGTAACGAACTACTAATTTAAATAATTAATATATCCTCCCTTAATTAAATAAAATAACTCATTTAAATTATACAATTTATATTATATATTTAAATTTTATTTCCTACTTCTCTCCATAAATTATTTTATATTATATTATATAATTTTAATTTAATTCCCCCCCCCCCCCCCTGTTCCCCGTCCACCCCCCCTCCCCCACACCAAAAAAATAATATTTATTGATTATGTATAAGGGTGTAAATGAACCGAGTCGAGTCGAGTATTGAGTTGTTCAGATTTAGTTCACAAAATTTATCGAGTATAAAATAAAATTTGATTGAGGCTCATTTAACTACCGAATCGAGCCCGAACAGTTTGAACTTTTCGAAAGAATATGATCCGAGTATCAATAGAAAATTACCATTTAAGGAGGTTCGAGTAATTTATCGAACTTTAAAATTTGCTAATATTTGACTCATTTATATTTCGAGTCGAGTTCGAATCGAACTTTTAGTCGAGCGAGTACGAATCGAGTCCGAACTATTTGCTCATTTTACAACTTTAATTATGTATACAGCCCGCCCCCCGCCTCTAACCTCCCCTCAAAAAAAATATTATTTATTGATTATGTATACACTCCCATGTCCCCGCCCCACCCACCCCTCCCTCCCTCCCAAAAAAATACTATTTACTGATTATATATACACTCAAAAAAAAAAATTACTGCTTATTGTAATAAAATTTTTAATAATTTCATTAATTTTAATTAAGGTAATAATTATTAATGTAATTTTTTTTGAAAGTGTCTATAATCACAAAATTAATGTTTTTAATACTCAAATTAGTCACATTAATTAAAATTTTTAATTTAAAACTTGGGTCTAAAAAATAACCATAACTCATAACCATTTAAATCCAAATCACGTAACCCATATTAAATATAGGTAATATAATTTTGATTCCAAAATCAACCCAAACCTATTTTATGTAACCCAAAACCAATCCAAACTTATTTTATGTAACCCAAAATTCAACCCAAACCTATTTTTTGTCACGTCTAGCCGAGGACATACATACATGCATATATTCATTCTTTTGGCAGTTAGCACCCCAGTCCCCGCCCGGAAGTCTTAATTCTCTTGCACTCCCTTTTTATAAAAAAATATAAAATTTAAATATTTATAACCCGATTTGAAATATATTTTTAAAGGGAATTTCTTAACATGTGCCCTAAGGACACATGCTAAGCACACAGTTCAAGAAAATATTCTGTTGAATTGTGTGCATATTCCCTTGAACTTGGTGCAAATGCAGAAATCAAAGGAATATACACAGTTCAAGAGAATATTCTCTTGAACTGTGTGCTTAGTATGTGTCCCTAAGGGCACATGTTAAGAGGATCCATTTTTAAATGTATGTAAACTTACTAAAAAAACAAAAAAGAAAAATCAATACCTGTTGAAGCTGGCTGCTGCTGCAAATGCAAATATTCATTGGGAACTGTACATACTCTCTTCCAACAACTGTCAAAATTCTGCAACCAGTTGCGCCTCAAGTTTTACTAAATATTTAAAAATAGATCATAATAACAACATTATAATTGCGACAACTTTAAAGTCACCTTTTATCTTTTTTACCCTTTACCTGTGTCCATTCAGCAGGAATGTGAGCTTGTGCTTTGTAGGCTGAGAAATTTTCACCAAAATGCCAATAATTAATCACTTCATGAGACGACTACTACTACTACTACTACTACTAGAGAACAAGAACGTGCAACAGACCCACAGATGCCATTTATATCAGCTTTCATTCACAAAATCCAGCTATTTCATTTACACAAAAACCTCCCTTATTGCAGAGGACAAACAATTTTGCATCCATTTATATAAAAGGCAGGTTGAATGAATGAATTCCCTTCCTAAAATCAAGTCGGTGAAGACCTCTTCTTTAGATGGCTTCGTGGGTCTCTCTCGCTTGTGTAATGGAAAAACTCCACTTTACATAATGAATCAGTTTTGTACTTCAGGTGGAAAAAAGAGACAAAAGGGATAAAACTATTTTTATAGGTGGTAGTTGGTTGAAAATTGAAAAGAGCACCTGTTTAACTCCCTAAGAACAATATCTAGAGCTTAAGGCCAAACACGTATTTAGTATTACGCAATCTTTAATAGACAAACTCATTTAATCAGTAAAGTGTACAATGAAGATAATAATCTACTAACAGTGAGAGTGAAACAAGCAAAGATTTGAATATTTTTACATGATTGAGTTGTTACTTTTTGCACCATTTTTACCTTTCATATAAATATAGCTACTTCGCAACAAGATAAAGTAAACTACAGTTGTAGTACTACAAGAAATATTTTGCAGTAAACCTTACTTTGACTGGAGGTAGTCGTTCAACTCACCTTTTGCTGTCATGGTTATTGGTTATAAATTATAATCCATGGGACTCTTGCATTTGAGCTATACTTTTTCAGTAATATGGCAGTACGCGCAAAGCCACTAGCTAGGGTCTCAATCAACAACCCAATAGTAAGAAACCAGTGCACACATGCATTGCAGGAAGCTCTCTTATACCTCGTTTTCATGGATCTTACTCATTATTCAGGTTCATAAACCAACTACCTTAAAATTTAATAATTCATTTCAGATATAAGAAATTAGAAACTATCATAGCGATCATTTATTTCTACCAACAAGTTGTGCTTTCAGTTTCCGTAAACTGTTTCAAAAGGATAGGTCTTCACACTATTAACCATTAAGATGTTCCGACAGTAGAACAGATCAGAATTATATGTACATATATTGGAAAGTTTGTTTCCATACCCCAGACAATGAAAGGGTAAGTGCACTTAAGTTTCAAAGATTTTCTTTCCTTTTTTGGTAGATTGGTGTCCAAACAGTTTTTGAATGTCTAAAATACATATTCTTGAAATTTAAACAGATGAGCTTCTTTAAAGTGCAACTATTTAATGGCATCATCTTCGATAAATGCAATGACTACTATGAGTAAGAGCTAACAACTCTGTATTTACAGATTCTCCAATATAAAAAATTGGAACAGGTTGCCAGAACACAGGTAAAAATTTCATAATATTGTCAATATGACCAGTATATATAGATAAATATGCATATATATATATATATATATAGGAAACTAATCCATGACAACCGGTTGCCATGACACTATTCCCAACAACAAACTTTAGAGCCGTAGATCAAGTTCATGGAAGGCTAATATTGAGTTTGCTTTTATTTCAACCGCTACTACATGTAGCGGCTTATAATTTTGTTAATATGGTCAAACATGTAAGTAAAGTGGGCCCCCTTAAATGAAAAAATCACAAACCGCTACTGTATGTAGCGGCTTATCCCAAAATATTGTCCCATTATTCACGTCACTTTCATTATATTAAACTTATAATAAATTCTAATAATAATATTAATTGTTTGATTTAATAATAATAATAATAGTAATAATATTAATTGTTTGATTTAATAAATAAAATTATAAATAATATTAATTGAATTTAAGATAATAATAATAATTATTATAATAATATATTGTTATTGTTTTTATTATTATTATTACTATTATTATTATGATTATTATTATTATTATTGAGCCCCAACCGCTACATACACTAACGGCTGAACAAAAAAAATGGGACATGAGACATATTAAATGGGACATGAAAGAAGAGATGATCAAGCACAAATTACGAGGATTTGTATTGCTTTTTAAAATTCAAAATTATTAAAAATTGGGATTTTATAAAACATAAAAATGGTTATAAATTAATTAAAAAATACTACCAATGGTCAAATTCATAATTTTAGTAACTTAATTAAATTTATATTAATTTGAAAATTTTATTTACTTTGATTAATTTTGAAATCTCATAAATCAAAGATAAATAGATAAAAAATATAAAATATAAAATGTTTTATTTTATTTTATATTACAACCACTTTGTCAAAATTTATAAAAAAAAAATCATATTATCTATACCAGCCACTACTACATGTTCATCTCTTCTTTCCTGTCCCATTTAATATGTCTCATGTCCCATTTCTTTTGTTCAGCCGTTAGTGTATGTAGTGGTTGGGGCTCAATAATATTAATAATAATAATAATAAAAACAATAACAATATATTATTATTATTATTATTATTACCTTAAATTCAATTAATATTATTTATAATTTTATTTCTTAAATCAAACAATTAATATTATTACTATTATTATTATTATGATTAAATCAAACAATTAATATTATTATTAGAATTTATTATAAGTTTAATATAATGAAAGTGACTGAATAATGGGACAATATTTTAGGATAAGCCGCTACATACAGTAGCGGTTTGTGATTTTTTCATTTAAGGGGGCCCACTTTACTTACATGTTTGATTATATTAACAAAATTATAAGCCGCTACATGTAGGAGCGGGTGGGATAAAAGCAAACTCGCCTTCCATGAACTTGATCTATGGTTCTAAAGTTGGTTGCTGGGAATAATGTTATGGCAACCGGTTACCATGAATTAGTTCCCATATATATATATACGGTCCGGATCTTAACCTCAATCAACTAAAAACTCACCCAACTCATCCCCTTTAACGACGTACCGGACGACTGTTTGGTCCGTCGCTATATATACAACCGTCGTCTTAGCTTTTAGCGACGGACAATATATAGACGACGGTTGTATATATAGCGACGGACGAACCGTCGCCTGGACCGTCGTTAAAGGGGGTGAGTTGGGTGAGCCTAAGATCCTTATCGTGTGTATATATATATATATGCACTGTCACTATAAGTGTAGTAGAAGTCCTTGGTTATAGATGTTGATTGACATTATGCATCGTACCCAGTAAGCTGATTACGAAAGCATCATAATCATACCCCATTATTATTCTGGCAGTAGGTACTACAGCACGCCATGCAGTCAACACAGCAAAAGGAACGGCACTTGCTTCCCGAGAATTGATAAAATTACAAAATCAAGCTAAATATTCTTAAGAAGTATTTCGAGAAAATATTGGTTAACAAAGAAAAAGAACAGAAAAATTGTCAACTAACTAATCATATGTTTTTACAGAAAGAGAGATAGAAAATAACTAAATATTGGTTAACTAATAAGTAACGAAACATGACTCAAACATTTAAAATACAGAAATATTCTACAAGCTGCAACATCATATTTGCTACGCATATTTTAAACATCAAAGAGCCAACAAAAAGAAAATTTGAATACAAAGAAAATAAAAAATCAACCCAACCTACTTAAGCTAACTGATAACGTTTCAACTAAAAGCCAAAGATTCTTAGAATTACCACAAGTGAAATTGATGCTGGCTTTGGAGTAAGTTCATCTTCAGAAAGTATAGCATAGTCCGCATAGGTTCCCCTCATAGCAGTTGGATGCAGTGCACCAAATACTTCCAGGCCCAAACCGGAGTTTTATGACAGAACTTACAATAGCCGCACCTTCGCCACTAACATCAAGGCCCAAAATCAGTGGCAGAAAATATTGATATAGGGAACGACCATAACCTGATCGTATCTGAAACTCAAACAGGGATACAAATTTGTTTTAATTTTCGAAATAACAATAGTTGTAGTACCAGTAGAGTCATATTTTTCAAAAAAATTAACCGTTGAATTAATCAAAATCAAATAACTTCACATTAATTTTGAAACAAATAGACTAGAAAGTTAGATCAAATGGCACTCTTTTTGTGGAGCAGGGGGAGTATTATTAATTATATTTCCACTTTCGGGAATTCCATAGCAGAAAATTATACAGTGTAGAAACAGAAGAGAGTCTGGAATAATAGCGAAGAGAGGAGGGAGAAAACATACTCTGGCGTCGAGGGGATTGATGGAGACGGCACGAGTTCGAACGAGGACCTCATTAGGGTTCAGATCAGGAACATTTACATGGTTATGAAGCTCCAACACCTCTGCCCCACCGACCCGCGGCAATACTATAATTGGAATGATGAACAATTTCAAGCTAGGCATGAGGACATAAAATTGAAGTTAAATTATACTCCCTACGTTTGTGGTTTTAGAGTTCTTTAAACAAATAATCGTAAAGTATTAAATATAATATTAATGGTTTAAATCATTTTGTATTAAAAAAAAAGAGTGTTATTTATTAGATAGAGAATTGTGAGAAAATTAAAATTATATTAATATTTGGAGTAATATTTGAAACTAAGCAATTAATACTTACTTGAAGTTCTCAAACTACTTATATTAAAACACAAAAATATTTTTCTAAAACGATTTATATTAAAGAACAAACACAAAAATATTTTTCTAAAACGACTTATATTAAAGAACGGTAGAGAATAATTGATAAACATATCACTTTATATAGTAGAATTATAAGAGCTCTCAACTAGTACATATCTCTAAAAACGAATCACTAATACGTATTCAACATAATTTAGTAATCAAAAAATTAACATAAATATTCATAATATATTATATCATTTTTCTTAAATTAATTATTGATTAGAAAGTGTTATTCGTTTAAGAACTTAGGGGAGAGAGAGGGAAAGGAAGCGTATATTTTTAGGATAATATTAAAGCTCTTAAATATTTTGTCTCAAAAAATATTATGATTATTACATTAGTTGTATAATAAAATTTTCTTTATCATGTAATTTTGAGACCCCTAGCATTATATTTACATGTTGTTTGAATGGGGTAGAAAATGAAGAAAATAATTCTTAAAATTTGAAAATGGTGTTATTAATTGTTTAAGGATATTCTTGGCATTATATTAGTAGTGTTTACTGACTGCTAGGTCATGAAACCTGATTGACCATGAAAGCCAACTCTGTTAGTAAAATATTTTCGTAAAAACTTCAAGGGTGTGAGCAAGTCCAAGTCCAAGTCCAAGTCCAAGTCCACACATATTTACTACTTTTAGTGAATTTCGCAACAAGATAAAAAAAACCGATTAAATTTAAAAACTCACTCACTCACCAACTGAATTTCCTTGCACTTCTGTGAAATTTCTAACTGGACCGTTGAAATTTTTGTCCAAGTCCAAATTATCATCGCAATGCTTGCTTAATATAACCATCTTCTAATCTCCCTGATCAACCTAAATTTTGGAGACGACCAACAAAGGTAAACGACACTGTAGAGCTTAGAGCATTCGGAAAAATATTAAACCATGGCGGCTTTCTTTCGAATAAAAGTACGATCAAGCCCCCAGAAATTCTTGGATGCAAGAAGGTTTACCTATGGCATTCAGATCTCGATAACATTTATGAATGCAAAGAAAAATAATGACTTGTAATTGTTTTCCCTAACACTTCTCAGGCAGGCAGTTAACTACATGCAGCCTTAAACTCATCTAAGTTGACAACTAAGTAAAGCTACAATCACAACTTTAATACATACAAAGAATGAGAAGACATTGAACCCACCATCATTGTACTCGAGGCATGTTTTGGCCCAGCCCACCAGCTATGGTATTTGTACCACTTTCATTAACCGCAGCTTCATTCACCACACCATCATTACCGGGTGGAACATTTGAATTTCCCCCAGTGTCAGCAGCATTGATCATCTCCCTAACTTTTGGCTGCTGAACAACACTACCTGGTGGGTCATTTGACTTTTCCGGAAGAACTTTAATTTCGGTCACTGCAGGCAAATTAGTTATTAGAGAAGCGGCAGGCACCACAGGAACAACATCTGCATGTTCCTCTGATTTATGATGCTGCTTTGGTGTTGCTTCAGCTGGAGGATAGACCCTCAAAGTGTTAGCCATACGAGGATCAGAACTAGTGTTGTGTTGGTTTGCAGTTGTAGACTCGTTTAAAGCATGAAGTTGCTGCAATCTGAAATCAGACTCCGGTCGACGGCAAACCTTTCTCAGTGGCACAATTTCCTGAATTGAATTGAAGAACCAAATCATTATTATTATCTAACATAAAGTACAAAATACACAAGTTCATAAAATAGTTCATTATGTAGGGTTCAGAGGGCACATTAAAGTTCGACTATACACATTTTCTGCAGTAGAGGCAAAATGGAATGAACTTGTATTGTGTTTAGCACCAAGAAAACGGCAACAAAATGCATTTTTTTTCTGAACCTCCAAAAGATCTTTACGTACTTCAGAGGAAGAAAATCCCGTTCAGGTAACAACCTTTATAAGCACAATCTTATATGAACTAATGATGCATTGAAAAAAATTCTGCAACAATGAATTTCTTTTACGAATGAATTTTGCAAATTGAAACAAAAGTGCAAAAACATGAATTCTGCAACACGAGGGGGAAAAGGAGAGATAGAAGATCAATTACCACTTAATTCAGCAGAACAGAGCGACTTGAAACATATTGACCATGCACATGATAGCTAAAGTTTTCTTAGCAAAGAGCCACAACAATATATTTCTGTGTGTACACGAAGTAGAAAGAAAACAAAATGCATGAACTTGATCCACACAAAGAAAACATAAAGGCAATTGCATACCTCAGATTGATCATGATCATAGCGCACCAGAAACCTACAACGACAACCTCTTACATCATGCCTTCGTCTTTGTGCATCAAGGACATGGGCATCAAAGTAAAGAGCCTGCTCTTTGCCTTCCTGAGAGATTTTACGAGCCTTGAGAAGTGGACTCCATCTACTACCCATTAACATCTTCCCATAAAAATAATCATATAATCTTCCTTTGAATTTCACATGGACAACAAACCTGAAAACAGAGTATAAGATCTCCTGGGAGGACTGCTACGCATTCTGAGGATTCACACGGGAGAGACCGTTGTCTAACAAGCCTACGAATATTAACCCATTCATCCTCTTCCGCTCCAAAACCAGCAAACCTCACCAGAACTTCCTGAAATATATATTACATACCGTGAGATGATGTAAAAAGACCGTAACATGATGTCAAAAGACTGTAACATGATGCAAAAAGACTGGCAGAGACGGTCAAGAATAATGTAAATTGCGAACATTTAAGACCAATGCCCCGTTTGGTAAGCAAGAACCAATGGTGGGAATGGGTCTCATTCCTATTATGTTAAATTATGGCGCTTGGTAAGCAAAATTGTGATGATCCTGGCAATCTCATTCGTTGGTGAATCAGATTCCCACATAGAGTGCGTATCGTACCCGGGGGTGGTAATTAGAACATTTCCAGCTGTGCTCACCAAGGCAATGAAAGCTGTACGAAAGTTTGAAGAATTCAACAAGGAAATCAAGGTAGTTGCACTTATGTCCACTCTTAAGTTCCTTAATGCAGACCTTTTTTTCTGTTTTCCTGATAGGTTTTCCTAGATGTAGACCATCTTGGCCCATCCATCAATTACTTTGGCACAAACCTGGGTAATGTGCACATGATAGTCCTGGGAGAAGTTCAAAACAGAAGGCACCCAAATGTAGCTCTACCTAACACTCTAAAAAGTAATTGTGTTTCAGAACATGATAATGTGAAGGGAGCCTCAACTTACCAAGAAAAGAAATGCTAATGCACCATGTAAAAAAATAAATACAATGAAACATACAAACTAGTTTCAAGTTATTTGAACCATTTATATAAAGTTAAAATCAGCTTTCAATAATTACCGGGTCACCTGTCTCAAGATTTCTATGAGATAAAAAGGTTGCAACATCATACCTGAGGAAGAAAAGATAACTAATAATTATTATTTCAAAAATAACTATACTATTTGACAGAAGGAGTACCCCAATCGACTAGTCAACTTCTGGAAGACCTAAATAAAAATGTCATGAAATACTAACCAAGCACCATCCCTTGCAGATTTAGCTTCAAATTCCATTGAAGTACTGTCTGCTCCATTCCTGCCTGTACCTTTAACTGGTGATAAAGTAACGAGAACAAATCAAAGCATGATAAAGTGAAGTAGACATCTAAACAAAATGTTATCTAGAGATTTATAATTTGAAATAATAAAATAGGGATCCCGTCTTTGAAAGTTAAACAGTGATTGTGATCTTTGAAGTTTAAAGACTATATAGAGCAAAAAGAACTGGCATATCAGTGCTGTCTCATCAGTGCAAGTAGAGAAATTTTTTGCCACAGCATGCCTATGCCAAACATTTCAGAAAACGAGAAGTGAATTAGAACTTTGAACATGACAGAATTTAATCTCACCTGCAGGAGCATGCAGATGTTGAGGGGCTTGAGGCACATTTCTCACTGTAACTGAATCAATGAAGGATAAAAACTTAGAACTGAATGCTACACAAATATTGCAGCAACCAAACAGAGTTATTGATATACAATGCTGTGAAACTTCAAACGAAATCCCAAATCAAGTCAACCTAGTGGAGCTGGTATTGGTTGAGGGACTTGAGGCACACTTTTTGCTATAGCTGAATCATCCCGAGGCAGCGATGACACATTTAATTTCCCAGGATTCTTAGCTGCTTTTGCTCTAAGAGCATACCGCCTATTTTGGAACCAATTCCACACCTGTTCGGAAATAAACACAACACTTAAGCAGACAGATTATTGAATAGTAATAATATTTTCATTAAGCAAAAAGGATCTCACTTGTTTCATTTGAACAACAAACTTTCCAGACCTTTCCGCCGAAACACTATAGACAAGACAACCATATCACAGCAGGCATCTACATTGAGAACCGAGGTCCGGAAATACTCAAAAAATTACTGCACAACTACATACCTGAATTTCTGTGCAAGACCTTCGAGAACTTCACGTGTAGGCATCACAGCATCGTGCACTTGCAGAATACTTTCCATCTCCGCGACCTGTGAGTTACAAGTGCAAAGATTCAGATCACTATGATCAACCAGCAGAACTTAAACTCTTTTATAATCCAGATCCAAATTGTTGCTGCAAATAATGTAATGCTGCAGCATCAAGCTCAAGTTTAAAGTAACACACAAGATTTTTGAACAAGAATTAATGAAAACCATATTTCAGAATATTGTTGTTAACAAGATGAACATTCTATATATAATCAAAAATGCACACACTTGATCCTCAAAAGCTATTTGCCAACGAGATGCTTCATACGAAGAGTCGCGTAAGCATTTTGTGAGTGTAGATGAAGTGCAATATATCAAACAAGGTGGTGAAATGGCATGTAGGGGTGCTCATCGGTAAAAAACCAAACCGGTACCGAAAATACCGAACCGGTACCGATCCGAAAATACCGGAAAACTAAAAACCGATACCGGTACCGAATAACCGGTTTTGGTACCGGTTTTTTCGGTTCGGTTTTCGATTATACCGCAATAACTAAATAATTAAATAATTTTTTTATATATTATTAAATTTTTTTAAAACTAAAAAATGAGGCTACAATGTTCGGCTGAGTGCTTCTGGTGCTGTAATGTTCCGCTTCTGCTGCTGCTGCTGTGCTAGAAAAGAGGGGGAGTGATAACTCATTTAATAAAATACTTTTACTTGATTTGAATGATACAAAGCCTACAATGCTAGAAAAGACTTCTATCCCATTTATTTCTCTCTCCTCCCTCGTACTGAGTACTCTCCCTCACCTTTTCTCTCTCTCTACCTATTTTCTGTCGGTTTCAGATTTCTTCTTTTTCTATACTCCCTATTACGTCAGGTTTCAGATCCAGAAATTCTGGTCATGGAAACAGTGATTTAACGTATATATTATAGTTTTTTCTTGCTAAATTTGGAGCTATGATGCAAGAGTTTGATGAGAGCCGATTAGTGGTGGTGTTGTTGGTGGGCAGTGTTCTGTACAGAATTCGGTTTTTTCGGTATTTCGATCTTTACCGAATTCAAAAATTTCATTACCGCTACCGGTACCGAAAAATGTAAAAAAATCGAAGAACCGGTACCCAAAAAAGCCAGTACCGGTATCAACCGGTTCGGTAAAAATCGAAAAAAACCGAATTTTTAGAGCACCCCTAATGGCATGTAAGAAGAATATGGTGTCCTATTAGAACTTGTTTGAAGAAAAAATGCAAAGTGACAACTGTGGAGAACAGGAGTTTTAGACGACTAGACATTATAATCTAAAAATTTAGTAATATTTATTTTGATTGATTTTTCCGCTCTTGCGTTTTCTACTATTTTGGGGGGAAACAAAACTCAATTTCAAGAAAGAAAAGCAACAAAATAACCTATAGTAACATTATGAGATAGTAGCCACTATAGGATTTATAAAATGGGCCCGAAGTCTAGAATATAAAGACATCAGGCTCTCTAACTCAAAATCAATTGACAATGAGAAGAGTTGACCCAAATCATTATAAACTAGACATATTTTCTCAAGTTATTCAATGTGAGACAAAATATATACTCTAACACTCCACCTCACATGTAACCCGATGTATTGAGGGTTACACATGAACCTGATAAATATGCTCACACAAGAAAAGCAAGCCCAGCAGAAGCTAGTCACAAGACAAGCCCATAATAAATCTAGTAAACCACGGGCAACTATTGGCCCAATTGATAAGTGGTATTAGTTAAAAAAATGGTAACTTTGACCCTTAATAAATAGACTGCAAGTGGGTAAGAATGAAGGCTAAGAAGAGTATTTAATTAGCCAATTAGGCCAAAGAATAGCCCGCTCTAATACCATGTTAGATTTATAAAATAGGCCCAAAGTCTAGTATATAAAGACATCAAGCTCTCTAACTCAAAGCCAATTAGCAATGAGAAGAGTTGGCCTAAGTCATTATAAATTAGACATATTTTTTCAAGGTATTCAATGTGAGACGAGATATATACTCTAACAAGAACAAATACACTGTGTCCTGCCTTCTCTTAAGTATAGTACGGCTTTCACAATAATTGATTAAAAATCTAAATGCACTATAAAAGTGCGCAATATAAAGTTTAATTATTTTCGCTACTACTAACATACATTATAGGGGACAATGCTTTGTGAAATAGTAAAAGTTGTGGCTGCCAAGCCTACCAGAAATAACTTGGGTTTGAGTTAAAGAGCAGCCACTTCTGAATTATGATACCAATGATCTCAGTGGTCAGGTTTTTACAGAGTCCAGGCTCCAGCCTTCCCAGTGGTCAAATGATCTCAGTGGTCATTTTGTTGTGTATACATTGTGGTATTAATTACTATCACTTTTGAATTAACTAAATTGGATATCAACCATATTAATCAAATTGCTTACTGCGCATATCGTATTTCCTCACCTGTTTTTTCTACCTAAACTTTCACAGAATGCAAATTGCAACGATGTTGCAGCAGCAAAACTAAACAGATTTAAATTGCAAATGAACTTCAGGAATTCCTATCAGTTATCAATGTGTAAATAATTCAGAAATTCCTTTAAACTCAAATTTGTCGCCCAAGCTAGGCATATGATGCCAAAGGAAATACATGAAGGCAAAGCTAATGTTCATACTCAGCGGGACATTGATATAAAAATGTTCTCAGCATATAATGGATGAAAACAAGTGTAGTTGAAATCTTAAAAACACATACACCCTCCGTCACAAAACGAGTCACGTTTGCCTTTTCTACCATATTAAGCATAAATTTTCTCTATAATTCTTGCCACAAGGCGGTCTTACTTATATCTAAAATCCATCCAAATAAAGTGGCCATATGTGTCTATGATACAAGTAATCTGGGTCTCAAATTTGGGGTCTTACAATGTGCCGTGAATTTTCAATGTTACCCAAGTATTAGTGATGTAGTCAATCAATATATAATGCCAGTACCAAATTTGAAACCCCTAGCAGTAGAAACTCATTAACATGGTAAAAGTATAATAAAGTTTTAACCGGTAGGACTATTTCCATAAATTATGTTGCCAGTTCCACGTGATCCCTCTGAACTTCCCCAAAAAAAATAGTAAATGCATCTCTAATTTTGGAAAAAATGATGGAGTAATACTGGACCTTCTGAAACTATCCTATTTACATGAGAAATAGCAATTCCCTCTTAATAAGCACACACGGGAGGAATCTTGACATTCACCTCAAAAACACAAGTTTCGGCATTAGCATTGCTGGGCAATGTTCAGTGTATATAACATTGAACTACAACCACGAAAAAATTGTGTAAAAAAAATAAATTAACGAAAACATAAAAAGAAAAAAAGAAGAAATAAACCTAACCTCTGCAGAGTTAAAGCGGAAGGCGGGGCCACCGTTAGTCGGTGGTCTTCCCATCGGCTCCTCCTTATAAAATTTCTATTGAATCCACACTACCGGAGACAGGGAGGGAGGTGAAAAAGAAATTGAAAATCTGCCTCGCATGCTTATGCAAAGAGAGAACACGGAGACAAAAAGACACATATACGTGGGTTGGGTATTTTATCTTTCACCCGGATTGCAGATTTACGCGTCGGGTTGAGCTTTTATTTTTATTTTTATTTTTATAATTACTCTCATTGCATTGCATCCCATTGCAAAAGGAAAAGTGGTATAATAAATCAACTTTTAAAAAAAATAAGAGTTTCGTAAATCAACTATAGCATGTAAAAATAATTTTTTAATGTCGACATATTTAATATAAAATATATATTTTAACAACATAACTTTTTCTAGCAATTTTTTTAATATAAAGTCAAAGAGAAAATGTACGATAATTTATTAAAAAAAATTATGTTTAAGTGTGTAATTGCAAACTTTAACATTCTTGAAAATAATAAATTAAATTATTAAAATATAAGTTCATATGTAATTAGAAAATATGCTCCGTTAGTAATATAAAAACACAATTTAAATACTAATTCTGATGATCGACTTATATGAATGTTTACAACTTTGAGATTAGGATCATAATTGTATATAAAAGACCTAAAGAATACCCTAAACTTTTAATTTTTTTCAATTGTTTTTTCAATCTTTTCCATTAGAAGATTAAACTCTTAATATTTTTCCACTTTGGAGATTGTCTTTTCAATTTTTACAATTAAGTGATTAAACTTTTAATTTTTTCTAATTACGTCTAATTGATACTCGATAGTACTACGTCAGAAATTGATAACATGAAAGTGATATGTGGCTAAAAAAATTTATGTGTAATATTAAGTCTCATTTTAATATTTATTTCATTAATTTTTTATACCAAAACGGGTAAATATAATATCATTATTAATTTTTTAAAATAAATTTAATATATTACAAACTCGTCTTTAAATAAATCATCAATAATCAATATAATGATAAATATTTTAAAATGTGTAAATGTACTACTAATTAAAATCTTGTTATTTCATAATCATCAATAATCAATATAATAACAATTTATCTTTTTGGTATAAAAAATTAAGGTCTAAATATAAATTAATACATTAAACTTTAAGTTTATTTCATAATCATCAATAATCAATATAATTACTTTGTTATACCAAAAAAGGTAAAATTGTCATTAAATTTGCTTTAAAAAATTTACTAATTAAAATTTTATTTTGTAGTTACAAAAAATATATTGTTATTTAACGAATTTTCTTAATATATAATTAATGGAATTTTACTCATATTTTTATAAAAAATATTTATTTTCTATTTTTTTTTTATGTATGTTATTTTATATTTCTATTATTAATTGATTTAATATTGAAAAATCAGCGCTCCTGGTCACTTTTGACAAGATAAAAGTTTGAAGTGTGCATTTTAGCACGCCAATTATTATTAAAGAATGCAAAAAGACATCTTTTAAATTTTAAAATGTAACAAATTAACGGTGTTTCGAGTAAGGCTGTAAAATAAATCAAATAATTCGGGCTCGATTCGTGCTCAGTCGACTAAAAGTTCGATTCGAGCTCAACTCGAAATATAAATGATTTAAATATAAATAAATTTTAAAGTTCGATAAATTAATCGAACCTTTTCAAATTGTAATTTTCTATTGATACTCGGATCATATTTCACTCAAAAAGTTCAAAATACTCGGGCTCGATTCAAGATTGGACTCGACGCGGTAACTAAACGAGCCTTAATCAAACTTTATTTCATATTCGAAAAATTTTATTAACCAAATTTGAACAACTCAATATTCGACTTGACTAAATTCATTTACACCCCTATCTCCGACATGTAAATTTTGGAATCCAAATATTCGATGGCGATTTCCTCTCCTCATTCTCTTCCACCAGCCTCGTGGGACCCATCACCTGTTTCTCATAGCCTTATTGAAGATAGATATTTATTTCTCTTCACCTCCTATAACTGGATTAATAATCAAATTTAGGTAATTAAAAAAGTAAATATGCTAATTTGACATAATATTCAGGTGATATTTGATAAAATTAAGTAATTAATATTTGAATAGTTTATATATCTTAATAAATTAGATCATTTGAGTAAAATAATATATGAACTTAAAAAGTTATTTGATAACTAAACAGTATAAAATATCAAAATGACTTTTAAATTTAAAAATATCAATTTTAAATTTAAAAATTTCTTCAATTGAATTTTCAAAAATTAATAATAATTTTAAAATTTAGAATGAAGGGAGTACAATATTTATAGAAGTTTCATAGATTTAGATTTCATTAAAAACAACTTTTAATAATTTGAATATATATCTTCCTCTTACTGATTAAGAAATAATAAAAGGCAAGCAAAAATTTACCAAATAATTTTACCCTCTTACTGAATCTATATATTCATGATTTAAAAAAAATATAATTTGATATTAATGATTTTAGATAAATTTTTTAATGCAGGAATACAACTATCGTGATTTTATAAATAAATTAGTTGATAGCTTGTGGAATGCACAGACTAGTTTGAATAATTGATTTAATAATTTACTAGACATTCATGTTAAAAAAGGACTGAAAGTACACAATTCATGGATCAACGTTAACTCATATCCCACAATTCCAAAATAAGTAATGAGTTCAGTCAATATTAGAGAAAGGATGTAAGACCCCAAATTTTATGAATGAAGATTTAAATTTCTTTATATATTATTTTGAAATAGTAAGGCGTTAATTTTATAAATGTAATAAATTATTAGAGATATGTGCAAAATTTTAAATTTAGCAAGTGGTAATAAAATATTCATTGTTGTCGGGGAATATTCGTTTGATCGTGAAATATTCTTGTTGTCGGAGAATATTCGAACGACGGCGCAGCCATTTATGGGTCCCACAACGGAATAACTGTCGGATATAGAAAGCAACAGAAATAACCTTTTTATAAAATAACGATAAAACTGTTACCGTTAAACTATTGAAATACCCGGTGATAAAAATATAATAATACGCATTGTTGCACAGTAGCACACGGTATTGCACAGTATTTTGAATTATTGATTCTTACGTAAGAAGTCACTTACTCAATAATTGTTATAGTAATTACTGTTTAATATTTTATATTATTGACTAAATAATTGTTACATTGATAATTGCATAATATTTTATTGATTAAATAGTTGATACATTGATATTTTGTATTCAATAATTGTCACTGCACAGTATTTCACATTATTAAATCAATAATTCATATTATTTGAATAATATTATTAGATAGCATTATTGACAATGTCTAAGGAAGTTCTGTCTAGGAAAGAAGTTAGTTAATTGTGCGCTAGTAACGAGAAATTCTTATCGGAAGGCCCCCTCTTTCCTGGGAATGACCTGGTTGTCAATATTGTAATTCTGTAATATTATTTGTGAATAATTAATTATTGATATACATGAGAAGAAAATATTTATTTTAATTTGGATATAAAAGGGAAGAATTTTTAATATGTGATATTTGTTGAAAGTTGACATTTTATATTCTCCGATAAAATAATTCATTCAAATATATTATTATCATATTACATTATAAAATTATAATGTGATAATATAATAATTTTATGTGGTTCTGACATTTTTCTATAAATAGGGTGCTTAAGTTAGAATTTAAAATCACACCAGAATCAGAAAATTTTCTCTCTATAATATCAAGCGTATTTCTTGTGAGTACTTAGATACTTCGAGTGTTGATAACAGTGCAAGTTTTCCTCATCATTATATCCGATATTCCAGTCAAATCGAGTATTATACTGAGGTAAAGGATATTATTTTTCTCGTAAATAATGTTATTTCTTTTCAAAATTCATAATGAATATTATTTTCTTTCATATTCCATATTATGAAAGTGATAATATTTCATTTCATATTTTTAAATTTGAACTTACTACGGTAAGTATTGCTTCTATAATTCCTGAAATGATCAGAAATTCTTTGAGTTTTGCGCTTCACCTAATATCATTTCACTGGAATATTGGTCTGAACTTTTTATAAAATTTTTATTTTTTCATGACAAGTTACTATTCACTAATTACTATTCACGATAAAAAAAATATTATTTTTTTTATATCCAAATTATCTTTGATTGGATCAAAGTTTTGATCTTCATTCTTGAATTTTGCTCCACAGTTGATTATTATGGAGTATTATTGAACTTGGATAAATTAAATTACGAATCCCTAATCTTTGTCCTTTATCTCACTGGATTCGTTTCTTATATTATTTTTCATCATCCTCAGTCTTAAATGGTAATACAAATGAATATCTTTGGCTTGTAGTGCAAAGATGATTACTTGATGAATATCTTTGACTCGTAGCGTAAGACCCCAAATTTTATGTATAAGATTTAATTTTCTTTATATATTATTTTGAAATAGTAAGGTGTTGATTTGATAAATGTGATAAGTTATGGGTGAAATGTGCAAAGTTTACAAAGTAAGCAAGTGGTTATAAAATATTCGTTGTGTCGGAGAATATTCGATTGGTCGAGAAATATTCTTTTTGTCGGAGAATATTCGTACGACGGCGCAGTCATTAGTGGACCCCACAACGGAATGAATGTCGGATATAGAAAGCGACAGAAATAATTTTTTTATAAAAATAACGATAAAATTGTTACCTTTAGTACTGTTAAACTATCCGGTGATTAAAATACAGTAAAACGTGGTGTTGCACAGTAGCACACGATATTGCACAGTAGCACACGATATTGCATAGTATTTTGAATTATTGATTCTTATGTAGGAAGGCACTTACTCAATTATTGTTACAGTAATTACTGTTCAATATTTTATATTATTGATTCAATAATTGCATAATATTTATTGGTTTAATATTTGCTACGTTGATATTTTATATCAATAAGTGCTACTTTGCTATTTTATATTAGTGATTCAATAATTGTCATTGCACATTATTTTAAATTATCAAATCAATAATTCATATTATTTGAATAATATTATTAGATAGCATTAATGACAATGTCTAAGGAAGTTCTGTCTAGGAAATGAGTTGATTAATTGCGCGCCAGTAAGGAGAAATTCTTATCGGAAGGCCCCCTCTTTCTTGGGAACGAACTGGTTGTCAATATTGTAGTTCTGTAATATTATTTGTGAATAATTAATTTTTGATATATATAATAAAAAAATATTTATTCAATGTGGATTTAAACAGAGAAATTTTTAACATGTGACATTTATTGAAAGTTGGTATTTTATCTTGTCCGATAAAATAATTTATTCAAATATATTATTATAATATTACATTATAGTAGTATGATGTGATTATATAATAGTATGATTTTTATAATTTGAATGGTAACATTATTATAGTAAATTTATGATATAAAAGTTAAACGAGGTGAAAGAGTGCAAATTGAATTTGAACTCTTATGATGCAAACAATGATGTCATCGGAGCGATGAGGTAAGCAATGATGTCATCAGAGCAATGAGATAAGTAATGATGTCATAGATCGATGATGTAAGCGATGATGTCATAGATCGATGATGTAAGCGATGATGTCATAAATTATGACAAAAAGACTATTTTACTCTTACTCTGCCGAGCCTATAAATAGAAGCTCATTTTTTTATTATTTCTCACCAATTCACTAAAGCTATAGAGAGAGAAAGTATAGAGAGAATAAGAGAGAAAAAAGAAGAGCATTCTGCTATTACGCTAGTACAGTCTCCAAATTTTAAAGTAAGGGATATTATTTCTTTCGTATTCATGAAGAGAGTTATTTTCTTTCAATACATTGTAAGGGTTGTTATTCCATTCTTTATTATTCTGTTGAAATAACATGTCTATGCGGACTACTGCATGCATGGTGAAATCTTGTTATTTTTTTATTCTTTATTATTCTGTGAGAATAATCTGTCTACACGGACTACCGCATGTCTGGTGAATAACCCTTCGTATTCAGTTGTTATTAAATTGTGAAAATAATCTTTCTGAGCGGACTACCACCAGACGGGTGAAAATTCAATTGCAGTTTCGTATATTGTTTCATTTCAGATTCCTAACTCTAAACTTACTACGGTAAGTATTGCTTCTATAATTCCTGAAATGATCAGATATTACTTGAGTTTTGCGCTTCATCTAATATTATTTTACTAGAATATTGGTCTGAACTTTCTTGTAAAATTTTTATCTTTTCATGTCGAGTTACTATTCACGAGTTACTATTCACGGTAAAAAAATATTTTTTTTCTTCCAAATCATCTTTGATTGGATCTAGGTTTTGATCTTCATTCTTGAACTCTGGATAAATTCTCTACTATTTGTCCTTTATCTCACTGGATCTGTTATTCGTATTATTTTTTATCATCCTCAGTTCTAAATTGTGATATAACTGAATATCTTTGGCCTGTAGTGCAAAGATGAATAATTTCGTGATGAATATCTTTTGTGATGCCCCCCAGAATAGGTCTAGTCAACCCAACCCATTCTGAGTCGCTAAATACATGGTACAGAATTCAAATACAAACTTGTATATCACACGGTCGTGCAAAATATGACCACACAACTGTGAGTGTCAATACAAATATGTAAAAAATATTAATATTCAAACTAAGTCTTCATTACAATTATTATCACACTATTTATTAAAAATAGTGAGGACTACTACTGCTCTAACTCGGACCATCACTCTGTCCCCCGACTAGATCCTGCGACATTCTCATTTCCTGAAGAGGACAATAGATGAAAAGGGTGAGCTCAACTAGCCCAGTAAAGAATATTATGACTAAGATAATGAAAAATAAATTATCGTTAGTATTCAACAATTCAGATAAAATATTATGGACAACAAGTTTTAAATCAATATTTGCAGCGGAAATAACCATTCATTAGAAGAGTTAAGTAGAGAATGAAGTCTACTATCTTCTATGATTTAGAAGTCTATCATCAATATTTTATCCCTGTAACATCAATCAATATACATCTCGAATCAAATATTCATCTTTGTACTACGGGCCAAAGATATTCATTTGTATCATCAGTTGGTCATGTTCATCTCAACATCTGTCATCTTTGCACTACGGCCAAAGATATTCATCAGGTAATCATTCATCTTTGCTCTACAGGCCAAAGATATTCAGTTATATCACCATTTAGGACTGAGGATGATGAAAAATAATATAATTAACGAATCTAGTGAGATAAAGGACAAAGATTAAGCATTCGTATTTTAATTTATTCAAGTTCAAAAATACTCTATAATAATACTTTGTGGAGCAAAATTCAAGAATAGAGCTCAAAACTTGGATCCAATTAAAGATAGGAACCTTAACAAGCAACGTGGACATATAGAAGAAAATTTAATTTTTCCGTGAATAGTGCCGTATACGTGAATAGTGCCGTACACGTGAATAGTAATTCCGACGAAAAAAGTAAGAATTTTATAATAAAATCCATGATAATATTTTGGTATAATGATATGAAAAAGAATAACATCGTTTACGAAAGAAAATAACATCCCTTACAAATACGAAAAAAATAATACCCCTTATCTTAGTAGAAGTTTGGATACTGCAATAGTATAGTAGCAGAATACTCTTATTCTTTCTCTCTTATTCTTTCTCTAAAGCTTCTCTCTGTATAACTCTGTAGATTGGTGGTGAGAAATAATGAAGAATTGAACTTCTATTTATAGAAGAACTGAAAGTGGCCATTGACTTTAACGAATGCCCAAAATGATTCCTGGTAATATTGAAGAGGCAACTACTATTTGCTGAAGAGGCAAATAACTCTTGAAAAAACGAAGAGGCAAGTAACTCTTGAAAAAACAAAGAGGCAAGTAACTCTTGAAAAAACAAGGAGGTAAGTTACTATTTGAGTTACTATTTACGAAAGTGACTCTTAGATGATGACCTATGGGCCCAACTTACAAAATGCCACATATCATCATAACTTCCTCTAATGGTTATGTTACTCATCACACAATTAATCAATGCTTTTTAATCCTTCCAAATTCCTAACCGAAAATGGCCGAAATTCACAAAATAAATATTTCCTTATCATATAAATCAATAATTAATTATTCACAAATAATATTACAGAACTACAATATTGACAACCAGGTCGTTCCCAAGAAAGAGGGGGCCTTCCGATAAGAATTTTTTCTTACTGGCACGCAATTAAATAACTCCTCCTAGACAGAACTTTCTTAGATATTGTCAATAATGCTATCTAATAATATTATTCAAATAATATGAATTATTGAGTTAATAATGTGAAATACTGTACAGTGACAATTATTGAATCAATAATACAAAATATCAACGGTAGCAATTATTGAATCAATAAAATATCATGCAATTATTGAATCAATAATATAAAATATTGAACAGTAATTACTGTAATAATTATTGAGTAAGTGACTTCTTACGTAAGAATCAATAATTCGAAATACTGTGCAATACCGTGTGCTACTGTGCAACACCGCGTATTACTGTATTTTAACAACCGGGTATTTCAACAGTTTAACCGTAACAGTTTTACTTGTTATTTATAAAAAAGTTATTTCTGTCGCTTTCTATATCCGACAGTTATTCCGTTGTGGGGCCCACAAATAGCTACGCCGTCGTACGAATATTTCCCGACAACAAGAATATTCCACGACCAAACGAATATTCTCCGACAACAATGAATATTTATAACCACTTATTTATTTTGAAATATTTGCACATTTCACTCATAACCATTCACATTTATCAAATCAACACCTTACTATTTCGAAATAATATATAAAAAAAATTAAATTTTTATTCATAAAAGTTAGGGTCTTACATCTTTGGCCTGTTGTGCAAAGATGAATGATTACCTGATGAATATATTTGGTCCGTAGTGCAAAGATGGACAGGTATTGAGATAAACATGACCAACTGACGATACAAATGAATATCTTTGGCCCGTAGTGCAAAGATGTATATTTGATTCGAGATGTATATTGATTGATGTTACAGGGATAAAATATTGATGATGGACTTTTAAATCAAAGAAGATAGTAGACATCATTATCTACTTAACTCTTCTAATGAATTGTTATTTTCGCTGCGAATATTGATCTAAAACTTGTTATCCATAATATTTTATTTGATTTATTGAAGGCTAACGTTTTATTTTTCATTATCTTAGTCATAATATTCTTTACCGGGCTAGTTGAGCTCACCTTTTTCTTCCATTGTTCTTTTCAGAAAATGAGAATATCGCGGGTACTAGTCGGGGAATGGAGAAATGGTCCTGAGTTAGAGCTGTAGAAGTCCTCACTATTTTTTTTATTTAAAATAGTGTGATAATAAATGTAATGAGGACTTAGTTTGAATGTGAATATTTTCTACATGTCTGTATTGACACTCACAGTTGTGTTGTCGTATTTTGCACGACCGTGTGATATGAAAGATTGTATTTAAATTTTGTTGAGTGTATTTGGCGACTCAAAATGGATTGAGTATTGAACCTATTTTGAGGGCGTCACACGTAGTGCAAAGATAGACAGGTGTTGAGATGAACATGACCACTGGTGATACAAATGAATATCTTTGGCCCGTAGTACAAATATGAATATTTGATTCGAGATATATACTGATTGATGTTACAGGGATAAAAAAATATTGATGATAGACTTTTAAATCATAGAAGATAGTAGACATCATTCTCTACTTAACTCTTCTAATGAATTGTTATTTTCCGCTGCAGTTGTTGATCTAAAACTTGTTGTCCATAATATTTTATCTGATCTGTTGAAGACTAACGATAATTTACTCTTCATTATCTTAGTCATAATATTCTTTACTGGGCTAGTTGAGCTCACTCTTTTCATCTATTGTCCTCTTCAGAAATGAAAATATAGCTGGGACTAGTCGGAGAATGGAGTGATGGTCTATGATAGAGCTGACCTGTGACACCCCCGAATCCGGGTCCTCTGAACCTGGTCCGGTCGTCACGAAACAATACTAAATATCCACCTCTAAACAATTTACGATAACTAAAGTGTGGAATATAATAAACGTACGTCGTTCATTCAAAAGGTGTTACTAGTCCCAAGATTCGATAACCTTAATACATCATTACAAACATACCCTATAAAAGTCATTAGGGTTTAAATTACAATAATTAAAATTAAATTAAACATAAAGATAAAGTCTGCTCCTTGCAAACTACCCTACATCTTTCCTTTACCCTTGTCCTTCCCGGAAGTCTCGGACTTAACTGCAATATAAGTCATGATATAGCAAGAATGAGCAATAAGTTTGCTCAGCAGTGTTTAAATACAACAATAAAGGATATATCATGATGAATAAAAAATATCTGACAATGAATTCAACAATATGAATATCTGAAGGATTCAACAATATGAATATTAGAAGCAAAGATAACAATTGCCTTTAAAATAACTGATAGTCAAGTAGACTTTGAACTATAAAACTCCAATGGATTCAATAGCTAATTGACCATTTGGTTGCTGACTACAGATTTAGTGTTTGAGGGGATCAGCCTCGCGTACCCTATGTGTATACATAACATTTAGATCTGCTGTTTGTATCTTTATGCTAGATACTTGGGGTACTCCCCTATCATATAAGGGGTGTTCTTTTAGTCTAGGAATCCTTACCATCAATTGATTTGGATAGCTTTTATAAAATTTCATATACTTGTCTAACCGAACAAAGGTTCAAACTCTATTTGACGCAGTTCAAGAATTATTGAACTTTACAAAATGTACAAGTCCAAGACTGTACGAACTCAGATGCACTAAGTGCGAATATCAATAATATCAATGTGAAATAATTGTAAAGTAATTAAACCACCTAATAGCATGCTTGAAAATAAAGTTCAAGCTTTAAATAATTAACCGTCAATATGATAATAACCTGCTCAATACAATATGAGAAGGATAAGAACTTACACAATAAAGAGTGTAAGGGAACTTGTATTCAAATCAAGTGAAGTTAAGAAACTCACTTACACGATTTATTGAATAAAGTAGTGCAAGAATTTAGGATACTTGCCTGTTTGTTCAGCTACAAATAAGTTCTAGCTTTAATTAACTTGCGTCGAAACGACCTAACATTAATAAGTCGGCCTTGCAATTAGCATTTATAAACTAATACAAGTCTATACTTATAATAATCCACTTATCGTATAAGTTTATCACATAAGATCACGTTTAATATCAAACATACCATTTATAGCATCATAATATGCTAACTGTTAAAATCAAACTTAAGCAAATTGTTCGGGCCTGAAAGTGTCCCGGCGTAACTCTAGCATGCAACTACTGACATTAAACCAATACACATGCTTATCAAGTTATAATTTCTCATTCGAAACTAGCATGCTTTTTCTATATTCAATTCGAAGTTATATTTTTATGCCGGTAATTCACATACTTTAACTAATACATGTTCATACTTCAAGATCGGTTACTAAGGTCATGTTATCACATAACAAGGCTAAACAATAATTAATATGTATGCTCAAGTATACTACACATATACTTTAATCACGTAGTTCGTACTTGAAATTCATTTTCTATGATTTAGCATGCACATGTGAAATTTGTATATAAACAAATGAGGTTCATGTCAATACGCTTATAGGCATAATAAAATCTTAGTACTTATGCTTGTATGCTCACAACATGACTCACATGGTATTTGATGTTGTTTATCTTTCAAAGCTTAAGTCCTCTTTCAAAAAATTTACTAAGTCCTTAAAGGTCATTTAGTATAAACAAAGTATCTTGATATACATTTCATATGCATTAGAAACACATATTTAAACCACCTAACGTCCTCATATGGTCAGAATTTAAAAGCTACTAGTCTCGGTCAAGTTCGTTTTTTTTTCAAAGTCCTTAAGTTTCTCCTTTGAAAACCTTTAAATCCATCAATCTCGTATGCTAACGTGTTTAACATTTTAAACATGCATTTCAAGTTAATATAACCCTACTATCATGCTCATAATATTAGAATACACATACTCGATAGGTTCATAACAAGTTCACTTTAGAAATTTCTAAGTTCATATTCGAAATTGTAAGTTTTCTTTTAAATCATATGCTTTCCTTCCCCAATATATGTGCTAACATGGTCACATGCCTTATGCTAACTACTCATATATGCACATGAATTCAGTTCACATACTTGTTCCAACAAAACATTACATGATAGTCTGAACAGAAATCAAAAAGAAACCAAAAATTCTGCAGCAGGCCCTGCGCAGCTAGCCAGTTCAAAACTGGCGCAGCTGCGCCGGTAGCAGTCCAGACGCAGACGCAGGCTGCTTCGGCAGTTTCTAGCCCAACTCACAAAATTTCATACCAAATTCGTTCCAGCCATCATGCAATACATTTCTAATATGGTAGTAAACTAGCATAGTATCTAATAAGCATACTCTAATCAATTAAACCATGCTCAATTCAAAATCAAGAATTTAGAAATATTATAGAGAATGAAATAACATGAAATGGGAAATAGAGATTATACCTCTGTTAATGAAAATTGAGTTTACTTGATACAATGATTCTTACTATGCTACTATAACCTCCTAACTTAATTGAATCTCCCAGCAATTAAAATGAGAAGAAGATGAGTTCATTATATAGACAATTTCTTGCCCGGTTCATGCTATTGCTTATAAATCCAACCCATTAGAGAACAAGATTGCACAATGGGTAACAAGAAGTTGGTGAGTAGTAGTTGAATTGCACTATTATGCCCACTCCCCTTACAATGATCCCATTTATGTTGCTGAGTTTGAGAGTGTAGGAGTAGGCTAGCTTATTATTTGTTCACGTGAAGGAGAAGAATGAGCTCATATTATGGAATAAGCCAAACTCAGCAATTGCAAGGTGTCTATAATATATGTCCACACTTAGGTTTATATTAACTACACTTAGATAATATAATAATATATATACACATAGTATATACATAGGTTATATGTAATTATTCCATATACATTTAAATAGGTGTTACAATGTTATCTCAATTAATAAAATAATGTATCAAGTAGGTATATATATACCAATTATATAATCTATGTACATTTTTCTTAATACCAATTATAAAGTAATTGGATATTATTATTACTTATTATCATAATCATAATAATATAATTATAACAACTTAATACAATCATTATTAGTTAATAATTGATCTTATTATATGACAATAGGGTATACATGAATGTCCACATAGTGTCACATACCTTCAATTTACCCCATCTAACTATATAGTCCATATATAAAATATACACCACATTAATATGTCACATTGCATTATATATAATATAGATAGTTACCATATATTTAAAGGTTTAGTATCGCATGCTTGTATAAAATAATTAGTTAAGTAAACATAATTACATATTATATTCATTACTTCTTACTCATTAATTATTATTTATTCATAATAATAGTTAAACAACACATTATCGATTAATTACTTAATATTGAAATTAATCAATATGTTCAATTCATGCCACTATATTCAAATAAGTGAAATATTTAATTATTAATAATCTTATCAATTCTCTGATATTAAAGCCTTAGGGTTAGTCCACCAATTTAATTTTCTCATTAGTGACTTCCTTTAATCGTTTCAGAAATTCACATAACCACATAAGGTTTAAATAAACTCACAAAACTAACTCGTTAAAATTAAATCACATATTTAATTAATAAAGAGTTTAAAATTCATGGTCGTTACATGTAGAAGTCCTCACTATTTTTGTAAAATAGTGTGGTAATTATTGTAATAAATGAGGACTGAATTTGAGCTTTTATATTTCGTATTATATACGATTTGTATTGAAGCTCACAGCTTGTATGATCGTATTTCTCACGACCTTTTTGTTATAAAAGATTGTATTTGAATTCTGTACCATGTATTTGGCGACTCAGAATGGATTAGGTTGATTGTACCTATTCTGGGGGAGTCACAAAAGAGTTGAAGATAAATACATACTTTGAACATTTTTTAGCAAGGTCCTTCTTATAGAAGGCCTTAAAAATCCTTACCCTGATCAAAACTATATAAATGAAACAACTTAAATTATTTTGTTATACTAACATTTACGTTGTGTAGGCCGCGATAGTTCCGATTGCACATTTGTTGTAACCTTATAAGCAAAATTGTTTATTAACCAAAAAAAAGTAATCAAAATTATCCACGATATCAAACAATATTGAGAACAACTAATCAGAATACAGTGTTTACGAACCATTACACGTGGAGGCTATGATGTTATGTCGATATTGCAATCGACGTTTAGCCCTCCTTACATTTCGTTCCTCCTAAGTTTCTGCAAGCATCTTATCTCACTATTAGGCTCGTTGCGTAGCTTTCAAAGACTTTATGTCTTTCATTTACAGAGATTAAATTGTAATTTTTATGATTTGAATGCATCTACGTTTTTTATTATCAAATGTTTTTATTATCACCTGTATATACATGATTGCTCTTTGGAAGAAGAAACAAAAAACATTGAATTTGCTATTAAGAAGATGATAAATAGATTTAAAATCAAATAAAAATTGAAAATTTATAGTATACTATTCCTTAATATGAACATCATATATATATATATATATGTGTGTGTGTGTGTGTGTGTGTGTGTGTGTGTGTTACAAGAGCAAAAGAAAAGGAAACAAATCAAATTAAGTAACTACATAAGAATCAAGACATAATTACACAATATACAAATGAATGTGAAAATCGCTTGATTTTCTCAACTAAAGTTTGTGTTATCTTTTAATATCTTTATCATGCCCCCGCAAGATGGACGACCGAGGGGAAAGTCCAATCTTGGCCTTGAGAGAGTCAAACTGAGGACGAGGAAGAAGTTTGGTAAGAACATTAACAAGTTGATTAGCAGCGGAGACGTGAGAAACTCTAAGCAAACCATTTTGAACTTGTTATCGGATAAAGTGTTAATTAAAGCAGCATGTTTCATGCGCGAGTGGAAGATCGGATTGGAAAAGATATTTGTGGCGCCAACATTGTCACCATTGGTAGTGATCTTGGCTGGGGGAGTGAGATGAGATCCATCAATAAATTTTTGCAAGTCATAGCCAACGAGAATGACTTACATTTGGATTTTTCAAGAGAGATAATTGGTGGAAGTGAGTTTAATATAGTTATGAATGGTAATCATGGTGAGGGGTTTTATGGGTTCTTGGACATTAGTGATGATGATTTGGGTATTTTCGTTGGCCATGGAATGGGGATAGATGATTAGGCACACTTGCGTGAGGTGTTTGTTATCTGGATCATTTCTAGCAGAGTTGTATGGTGGAACACGCTCGAATTATTTGCTTCAATTAGACTTAGTTTATTGTTGATTTCGGGCTGACTTCTTTCTTGTATGCCTTTAAATTTTCAGGGGAGCTTGTAAGGTTTGCGAAATTTTACAACTTTGATTCGATGGAGTGAAAAACTTTTTGTAGGATTCTGTGGCTTTGATACCATAAAGAGATTTAAAGTGAAAGAATAATTGAAGAGTTATGACATACCTTCTCATTGATATGAACAAACATATATGTAGGTTATAAGAGCAAAAGAAAAGTAAACAAATCAAATTAACTAACTACCTAAGAATCAAAAGACATAATTACAAAATATACAAATGAATATAAAAATCTTTTGATTTTATCAATTAGATTTGGTGTTATCTTTTTATATCTTTATCACATGAAATCCAAAACTCGACGGAAAGGGTTGGAAAAGGCAGTTGAAGAAGAGAAAGAGCCATTCTACAATTATGCATCTATGTTCTTTATTATCAAAATCATTCTACAATTCTGGATCTATGTTTTTTATTATCAAATGTTTTTATTATGGACTTTATATACATGTTGGTCTTTAGAATTTGAAAGATGCAACGTTAAAGCCATTGATGAAGAGAATTGAAAAAACCAACCAAAGAGGAAAATTAATCGATTTTTTTTCCTTCAATCTAACCAAGATGGCTCACCTGTTTTTCAAATAACCGAGATGACTCACCTATTTTTCAAATGAAAAGGAGGACTACGTACTTATATATATATATATATTAATTGATATTAAATTGTAAATTCATTGTGCGAATTTATTTAACATTGATTAGAAAAAATGTGCAATTAGAAAACATAGGAAATCTGATACTATCATGGTAAGAAATTTATACAGATTTTATTTGACTTTATTATGAATATTAAAATCTGTATTCGGTACACTATAATTTTTTTTAATAATAAAATTTACTCCTTTAAAGTACGCATAAAAAAATTTATGTTTAATTTTGTCCCGTGCAAAACATTAATACTCGAAAAGTTATTAAGACGAAATACGACACTAATTTGTGTAAAATATGAAACAATTATTTTTAAATATATTGAACGTCGATTTATCTTAAATTTTACAAAAAGTTATTTATTTGATATCCTCCCATTCCCAAGCTCATCAAGTTATACAAGATATATACAACTACGCGGGTGATAATTGGAAATATAAATACTAGCAATACCTCTAAACTTTAGTGCTTTATTTTTGTCGATAGTAGATAATTTTATTTTTTTAATTATTTATTATTTTATATAATCTAAGAAAATTAACTAATACTCCCTCCGTCTTAAATTAATTGCTCAATTTTGACTTTTTTATAGTCAAATTGACTATTTTTAAAATTAATAATTAAACATGTATAAATATATTTTTAACATTATAAAAATTGATATTAGTAGTAAATTGTATATACTTTTTTTGTTATAACATCTTCACCTATATTTTGGTAAAAATGGTACACAAAATAGTTTTAAAAAATAGTCAATTTGACTAAAAAAAATCAAAACTGAACAATTAATTTGGGACGGAGGGAGTATTAGGAATAAATGAGAATTCACATCAGTAATTGCATTGTCATTTTTTTATTTGATTATTCTAATCAACAAAAATGTTGGCGTTGGTTAATGGTAAATTAAATTAATACTCATGGTTAGGACCATAAATTGATTTAATTTAATAACACCTGTGCCAAATATGGGAACCCTCTTGGAGAGTGTTCATAAATCATAAGAACACGTGCTGTTAATGTTTAGCACATTGAACTTGTCAAAGGCTGTTTTTTCCTGTCCAAATAAATATAATTAACTTGTCCAATAGTAGGACATGTTGATAAATTAGTTGGTATTTCCACAGCTTATTAACCCAACTTCAACCCACACAAAAAGAAAAATAAAAGAAAATTTATATGATTTACATAATTAAGAATATGTATCATAAATTTCCAAAAACTCTTAATTTTAAAATTAGAGATATAAGTTGATTTTAAAGGTCAAACGGCGACATATTAAAAAATATTAGTTACAAAATTTATTTTATTATAAAATCAAATTATATCTATAATTCTTGAAAGGGAGGGAGTATATTTTATTTTAGTACTCTATTTAATGGTAAACAAATTTTAATCAAGGGTTGGTTGGGAGTTAAATATATTTAGAGATTGTTTGTTTATGACTAAACACATCTGAATGACTGAATCGGTCAGTCATTAAGTGCGTTTGTTTTAAAAAAAAATCGTCTCAATGATTGAATTGATCAGATAATTGAGCTGAATGGCTAAGTCAGATTTTTCTAACTAAATGGATAAATGAGCAGCTGAATAAAATAAAAAAAATTAAATATTATATTAAAAAATATTAAATAAATTTATAATAATTTTAAATTTTTTCAAAAAAATAAAATAATAAATTATGTCATTCAAATATTTTAAATATATTAATTATTAAATATTTTTTTTATTCAGATTTAAATTCACCTCTTTCAAATTCAAATTCTTATTAAGATTTAGATTCATTCAATAAACTCAGATTCATATTAAGATTTAGATTTATTCAATGTTTATGGAACAATCCTTATGGGTATTAATGCAAATACAAACAGCCACGTTGCAGTTAACGGTAAATTGCAGAATAGCAGAAGGACAGGAAATTCCCAATTGAAACTCTCTCTCCTCCCTTTATATATTGCAGAGATTTCTATCTTAAGAGATCTCTTGATTTTATTTTCTTCGATCATCCTTTATATTGGGTGAGCTTTTTCAATAATCACAACTTATACTCTTTCTCTTAACATCCTCTGATTCCCAGTATTTATATGACATCTCTATTATCCTTTTAATTCTTAAAAAAGTTTTTTTTTGCACATGTGTACATGCATTAGCCGTTGAAAGTAATTATCTTGATGGGTTATAAGTTGATTATAATTTGGATGATCACAACTTAATTTCCGACTCAAAATTAGGGTTTTTATTTTTGCAGAAGCACCATAATATTATTGCATATATTTCCAGTAATATTACAAGGCGAGGCTTGGAAGCTCTGGATATTGTTGATGATAAAAGGTAGGGTTTTGTTCCTGTATTTGTTTTAAATTTATGTATTTTGTGGTAGTATGCCCGTCTGAGTTATATTTTTTCAAATTTTGGTTGTATTTAATTGTTCCAGATGGGTTTTGTTACCATCTTTTTTGTTTCAGGGGAAAAGCCATAGAATTTTTCAGCCATTCTCGAATATTGATATAATGATAAACTCCATCATATGGTTAAATGAAATAAGAAGAAATAACTTACGTCCACATACTTAACTAATTTACTGTTAGTTTATAATTCCAAGGCTGGGGCTTTTTACTCCAACATTTAATTTACCTTTTGTTTTGGACCTATTTATATTCTTCACCAACAATAGCTATTTTGGAACATGTATTTCAAGCCCGCGATTGCGATTTCCCTTTTGGGAACCTTTAACTTGAATTGATTATCTTTATGTGAGATTGACTGGAATCATTTTCTGAAGGAGGCATATAGTCTGGATGTTTTTACTGTTAGATGCCTAAAGTACATTTAGCAGCTATTGGTTGGTATGATTATGATTCTTATTGTTAGGTTTGTAATTGAATTTTCTGAGAGCATATTGGAATGTTTATTATTATGTTGTAAGAAAGTAATTTGACTGGAAGTATAAAAAGAGAAAAATGTATTTGTAATTTGTTTGACATCAAGATGTATTTGCATTGACATCACTGTTGTGTTATTGAGCTTTATACCTACATAATATTCAAAATTTAGATGTCCTTTCTTGCCTTCTCTACGCCTGAACTTGAAATATCTAGTCGTGAGGGTCATGGCACAAATTGAAGCAAAACATAACAAAGAAGAGCAAGCCTTTAATTCCAAAGCACCCTCAATCCAAGGAATTGAAAGAAAACCAACAAACTGTTGTAATTTCAGAAATATAACAATAATCACCTGCCTCTAACAAACACCTTAAGGTAGTATTTATACTTCCTAAACCTTAGAAGAAATAATTTCAAGGAATAAATAAAGCAGTCTGCTGAAAAAAGTCTTTGGAGTGGATTTTGACATTAACAATTCTCTAACTGGCTAGCCCAGTTTGTATATCTCAAAAAGACCTTTGCGAATTGTACTTGCACGTTTTCTAACTCCTTGTGGAATATTTTATTATTGGCTGTTTGGAATTGAACTATGCATTGGTGACTCTTTGGCCTTGTTTACACCTCCACGCACCACGTCAGCTACAGACTTTGTGATAGGCATTTGTTTTAATAAAAGTATAGCCATATAGGCATTTTCATTTTCGGCAGTTTTTAATCCAGGTTTTGGTTTCTACTTCAGGGATATACTTTTTTGCTTTAGTTTTTCTGAAATCCTTCAAACTGAAGAGTTATTTGTAGTGGAATTTTGAACTGTGTGAGACATGTCAGGAATATGTTGTCCACCTGATGCATTTGTAGTCAATGATCTGTGTTCATTAGAGTGCTAGAAGCATAATTTAAATGATGTATTTCAGTGTCACCACTCACCAGCTAGTATTTCCTGGGGTTGGGATAACTATTGTTTTGGTTAGTTGTGTTATTATGAAGTGTTAAGGAAGATAAAGGTTATTATGTCTGAAATTACTTCCAAAAGCAACTTGTTGATAGTCCTTAAGTGATAGCAAACAACAGTATTACTGTTCTATAACAGATTGTATTAGATTCTTGGTGAGGCCTATAACCAACCTCACTCAGAGCCTATTTGTTAGTTTCATGAATAACTTGACACTGAAAAACTTGTATTTGTACCTTAGCAAATTGTGTCTTGACATTGGAATTAAAATTTTATTGTGGGACTGAATCACAATGAAAATTTTCTACATTGCGGATCTTCTCCTCTCCTCTGCCACCCTCTACCCTCTCTCTGAGTGTGTATTTACTAATTTTTTTTCTTGGTTCAGACCCACAGAATCTTTATTTATATCTTATTTTAAAAAAGAGTTGGTTCACTTTATTTACAGTTCTCAGTAAATTTTATTCATTTGATTAAAGTACTAATAGACGCATTATCCTGGACAATGCTGTGTACTACTATTAGGAACATTCTAAGTTTTAAAGTCTTTTGCGGTGATACATCATACATATGTAACACATGAATGGGACTTGTGTAACACATGAATGAGACTTAAAAAAGTTTCTGACGAGGAGTTTAAATGCTTACTAAGAGGCTAGAACTATGAAATGATACCAAGATATTGGGCAGGCATCATATGGTTAGGGTTTTTGTGAATAACTACAATTCTGCCGTTTTTAGCTTTAAGTGGAGTTTAAATAGAAATCAGTTGTATTGCTTTTAAGGGGATTATATCAATAGATCTCCCTGATGAGTTGAACTATGTAGCTGGAATATTGTTTGTCAAATTTGTACAAATGAATTGTAGTTCAGACTGCCTTTCTTTAATTATCTTTATCACTTTTCCAGGATACCTACAACTTACTGTTCAAAAAGATGGGGCATCGGAATATGCAATACACTGGTCCAATGATTGATATGGAATCGGCGGATCAACAAGGACAAGGTCGTTTTCATCCCGAACCTTGCGTTTTTTATGGGAGCATGCCAAATTTTCCCCAGCCAAATTTTAGCACGGTATTACCAGCACCAGTGAACAGAACTAACTTTGATGTTCATCATCTACCTGAGCATCACGGTGCTGCATCCTATGGGATGTCTCAGTATAATGGTGTTCAGCATCAATATCCTGTCGGTAATATTGAGTTGGCTGTTTCTACAGCATCCAATCATTATAATATGTACATGACCCCTTCATCTGGTACCAGAGTTTTTCCAGTTCCATTAAATCATGGGCCTCATGACCAGTTTCCATTATCTAGCAACCATGGGATGGTTGAAGTTTCTGCAGACAGCTATGGCTGGAGCAGTCACTTTATGGATGGCGCTGGAGGTTCATTCAAGAGAAAGAATGCTGAAGGTCTCTCAAGAAATTTTCAGTACTGTTATGCTTCTGCAGGCTCCAGTTCTTCGGCTGCCCCTATTATTGCAAGACCTATTGAATCTGATGTTACTTCAATGGATGTTGCATCTTTTGCAGTTCCTGATGGCAGAGGGAATGACATACCATCTGTGATGGATGTTGGATCTCACAGAAGTGTGAGAAACAGATCTGGTGCCATTGTTGTGGATTCGCTGTTGCCTCATAACGCTAACCATTTGATTGAAGTACACTATCCAGGTCAACCCTTTCAGATTGCAGGCGCTCCTTGGATGGATCAACAGTTTAATAGCACTTCTGGTGATATTTGCACTTTATCCTGGAATCAGCCACATGCTATACCCTATCTGCATGGTAATTGAGTTCTTACATTAAGAATCTTTGGAATCATTTCGTTTAATATATATATATATATATATATATATATTTGAAATCTTTTCATTTTATTTCCCTTTTGCGTGTTTTTCGTATTGGTTCTTGTTTATTTATCTTATATATGCTTTATTTCCAATAATATGACAGCAAAAAAGCATTGGAACAATATCTTGTTTCATGTTCAATTTTTTCGCTGAAATTTTGAAGTTGTTAATCCGATTTGCTAATGTAATGAGTGGAAAGGCTTGGTACAACACTGTTCTTTTGAAAGTTCTATTGAGATACTAAGAAATGACGAAGTGGAGTCCAACAAACTTAGTGGTAGTGGTTAAACAGAAGTGTATGCACACCTAGAGGGGGGAGGGGGAGGGGAGGGGGGGGGGAGGGGGGGGGGGGGGGGGGTGAATAGGTGCTTATGTTAAAAGTGATCTACAATGACAATTTTTTATTTATCTGCTAACTTGAGCTATCCAGACAGGTTATCACCTATCTGCTTAAGTGTTTAAACTAATATGCAGAACCTATTACCTTATTTACTTATCCTGTTGAACAGTAACGTATTATATCAATGAAAAATATGAAGTAAGACAATGCAGAATAGTAAATAAGAACACCAAGATTTTTTACGTGATTGGACCCTTAACCTCTAATGACTTAATCCACGTCTTTATTAACTTTAGTAGTTAAACAATTACAAAGTTAACTCCCTGTGCAAAGCAACTTAGATATTGTCGAACACCACTGCCCCTTGTTGCACAATAGCAACCTCTTGCTCCACATCAACCTTTGCTCCACAACAACCTTCTAAGTCTTGCTTTGCACTAACTATCAACCATTGGATCAAGCACAATCAACAATAGCTTGTATACTCTTTTTGATTTAAGAAAGAATATTGTTACAATATCTATAAATCTCTAGCAACAAAGAATTAATATCAAGGCACAAAGAGTTTGTTAGAATTTTTTCAATGGAAGCACTGATAAGCAAATTCTCCCAATTCTTTGTCTGCTTAGGCTTTTGTCAAGAGGAAGTACAGCATATATATAGATAAAAGCTAACGGTAGGAAAATCAGTTTCCGTAACTTTAGAAATCCCAAAAAGATATATATTAACAAAACCAAGATATGAGTGATTTGAATTTTGAAGCTAACTGCTAGAATAAATGAATAGCAATTAAAATGTTTAGTAGCACAAAATCAGCCATACAAAGATATTTTGACTTGGTAAAACAAGCTGAGATTTTCGGAATTGATTTTGTTTCCCAAAATAACTTTCCCATCTTTTTAAATTTGAAATATCAGCTCTAAGCAAGACTGGTTCGGTTTTTCAAAAGAAGTTTCCAAGATATAGATTTGAAGTAACAACTCTTTTGAAATAAGGAATTAATAAGATAGGAAATATTTTAAGCATATAAAATTCTTTTTAAAATACTTTCCAGCATAATGTAATTGCCCTGAAATTAATTAAATGAGCTAGAAATTCTTACATTTGATTTCCTAGGTGAAGTCCTATGGACCTAACCATGTGGTGGCACTAAACACCTTTTCTTCATATATGTTGCACTTGATATCATGCATAATCATTTCCATAACCTGTGAATCACAAAAACAACTCCATACAAAACACATGTTGTCATCATTAAAATAAAAACCATAAATCAACAGCTGGTATTCTAAAATAATTTCTTGAATGATAAACGTAGGAAAAGCAAAGCCATTCCTAAATTAAGCTTTTTGTTTTACTTTTTCTCTCTCACATGCATTTTCAGGGAACTTCAATGGGGGTTGTATGGAGGCTGCCAACATGGGTGTACAGGCATATCAAGCCACAGTTAGCAACAGAAGTTCTGCAGCTTTTCTACCACCTCCTCCTATACCCCAAGGACACTTTAATCTTCATCATCCACCACCACCTATGCAAGGGGCCCGAGGTCACAATATTGAATTGCATTCCCAAGTAGCAACGTCTTCACGCAGACTTTCAACAAGTAGCACATCACACGCCAGCATGAATCCTTTACAGGATTGTGGAGAAACAGGGTCTAGATTTATGGGACCTGCTCCACCAACTGGCCTACGAATATACCGGCCTCATCGAAGGGAACTAATGCTTGATGCGACTGCAAGGCAGCGCAACCTTCCTCACTTGAGAGTTCTGCCAGAAGATGTAATGTTTACTTAATCTCGATCCATTTTCTTTTGTTTTGATCGTAATTGACTTTGTTTTATTCGATTTCTTTGTATATCTTTCGTTAGTGATGATCGACTTGTTAATTTATGCTAAACTTTTGACTTTATTGATTGTGTGACATATGTAGGGAGTTGCCCTACTGGAGCTTTCTGACTATCATGATATGGGTGATTCTGTTGATCATCACAGAGATATGCGCTTGGATATAGATCACATGTCTTATGAGGTAGGTTGAGGAATCTTGGCTACTCATTCTTACATAAAATAGGTATTAATACTAGAGATTTTTAAAGAATATTAAGACTAAAGTATATAAAAGCCTGCATTTAGAGCTCAGTTTCTTTCCTTCCATCCTTATTCTTTTATTTCTCCTCTCAATATGTGTTCCAATCATTAAATTGGTTGATTTGTGTATGAACATTATCTTGAACATTTATTGATACTGCAGATCCTTGACATTGATTTCCTTTGTTTCTTTTTCTGGATAAATTATGCTTGGGCGGATACTTAGAGTTTTTTGAGATTCTATGCCAGGAGCTTCTTGCATTGGGGGAACAGATTGGGAGTGTAAGCAGTGGCTTGTCAGAAGAAATTATCAGAGGTCATCTAAAATCAAAAACATTTGTTCAGTCCACATTTTGTTCTAAATCTAATATGGAAGACAACGGCACAGCGTCTGTGGATCAGGAACTTAATTTCTGTGTCATATGCCAGGTATACTGCAGATATATATATATATATATATATTTCACTGATTGAATTATTATGTGACGCTGTATATGCTTATTATATTTCTGAGGTGTCTCGTTGGTTTATCCTCCTCATCCATTACAAGTTGAGCTTAATCTATACTGTGTTGCTGTTTAATGATTGATGGCATTTTTTGTAGACGGAATATAAGGATCAAGAGATGAGGGGAGTTGTTGATTGCGGGCACGATTATCATTTAGAATGCATAAAGAAATGGCTGCTTGTGAAGAACGCTTGTCCCATCTGCAAATCTGTGGCATTGACCACAGAATCCTCATGAGAATGAGAATGGGTTGGGAGATCAAACAGAAAACATTCTGCCTCTACTCTATTTTTCTAATTATTAAATATATATATATATATAAAAGAGGGATTTTTCGCTCTGTTAGTCAACAACAGTTTAAAACAATCTATCTCTCAAAGTTGTACAGACTCTCACCTCTCTCCATCTCCCTCTCTCTCTCCCTCTTGGTGAATAATCGTACATGTTATTTTGTATAAACTTTCAGTTACTATGTTCTTTTGTATTATTATTATTATTATTAGTACATACAAATAGATCGTTGATACAACTTGTAATAATGCAACGTGAATATTTATTGATCCCCCAATTTGATTAGTAGGTTATCTTACAATAAGTTTAGGGGGACATTTTTTTAGTGACATTATAGTGATTTTTTTTTTTTGGTTTTTTTAGAGTACCTCCCAAAAAATGTATATTATTTATTTCAATTGGAATTTTTTCAAAAAAAAGTGCTTTAGGTGTAATTTGGATACATACAAAAAATAGTGTTTTACAGACTGTTTCTTGTATGTATCTAAATTACACCTAAAATAAAAAACCAAAAAAAATAAAAAAAGGGTCGTTAGAATGTCACTAAAAAAATGCCCCCTAGAAGGACTCATTATCTTATCATTAGTTAGTTTGTTTGACAGTGATTAGTTATTTTGCAGATCACCCTCTTGCCTCTTTTCACACCGGAACTAAAGAACCGGATATAATTTATGAAAGAAATTTCTTAATATGTGCCTTAAGGGCACATGCAAGACACACAGTTCAAGAAAATATTTTTTTGAATTGTGTACATATTCCTTTGAACTTGGTGCAAATGTAAAAATCAAGGGAATATGCACACAGTTCAAATGAATATTCTCTTGAACTGTGTGCTTAGCATGTGCATTTAGGACACATGTTAAGAGAACCGTTTATGAAATGCAATAATATGATTAAAGAATTGTTACAAAAAAAATAAGTACATAAAAATGTTTGAGTTTGAATTTGAAACGTTTCTATTAATCTGTTCAACATAAAGTTGAATTTATAAAATGTTAAATATTTCAAATTTTTTACTTATAACATGGTAATGAAAGTATGTGAGTACCCTTGAGGATATTGTGCTATTTTATACTACTATTATGCATCAAGAGAAAATTATTGAGAAAGAAATCACATGATAGAGAATATAGTATATTATTTCTGTTCTAAATTATTGTTGATTTTTGAAAGTCAATTTAAGACATTTTCACTCAAAATCTAGATGATTCGTTATGAATTATGAAATACTGCACCTTACAATGAATAAATACTTTTTAGATAGTTTACAATATTTATCATTGTATTAATTAAAATAAAAAGAATCTATGTTAATTTTGAGTTTAAAAATTTCTTAAGTTGCCTTTAAATGACACAAAATTTATAATAATCACTTGATTAAATAACTAAATTGTTCCATTAATTTTAATGAGCAAGTCTGTTATTATATTGTTGAAACACAATTTGTGGAGTGTGAAAATGTTTGCGAAAAGACCTTTCAAATTAGAGATGTTTCTTTTAAGAATAATGAAAATGCATGGGCGGTTTGATAGACCTCCACCTCACGCTACATTTTCTCTTTTCGATGAGCTTTCATCATGCCACCCGCCGTGTGACTGCAGGATAGGATGTTACGAAAGTTATAACGGCGTAAGATGTCCACGTGGCATAACATACTCCTTTCAAAATTAAAAATAAGTTTTAAAAATGACCCTTTATAATTTATTTTTAAAAATACATCTCCAATTATTACAAAAATAAAATAAAAATAACATGATAGCATTAAGTATCCCAAAAATATAAATATACGGAGTAGCATTTTAGTATTTTATTATATAATAAATAGTTAAAACGTTAAGTTTGGAATGAATTAAAAAATAATTGCATGTTTAATTATGAGATGGAAATTGATATTTCTATGTAATCTCTCTCTCATATGAGTAGATAAGAAAATGAATTCCACGTTCATATAAAAATATCAAAAGTCCTCCCAAAATAAATTAGCCAAAGAAGACGGTGACTACAAATCAAGTCACCTCTCTCTCTCTCTCTCCAAATTTCCCATTTTCTCTCTCTTCTCTCTAACCAGTGTCTCTATATCCTCTCCCCTGTTTCGGCATATATATATATATATATATAATCCTGCACTTCTAACCAAAGTGAAACGGCACTTGAACCAATCCCAAGCCAAGCACAAAAAAGAAGATGAAGAAATCGAATCCCCCACCATGGCAAGACTTAAATCCATTCATACTGTCCCAAGTCTTTGGCCATCTAAGTCTCCATGACCAGCTTTTTGGGACTCCATATGTATGCCGGTCGTGGCTCTCTGCATCCTTACACACCCTCTTCAACAACCCAAACTTAGACCTTTCCTCCATCCAAAATCTTGATGATGAAGATGATCAGTTGTGCCGACAACAACTTTCAAGATATACCCATCTTCTCAAGCTTGCAATCAAGCACTGCCATGGCTGGATTTCTCTCTCTTTCCCTCCTAAAAACATGCCTGATTTCTCTACAATAATGCATATTGCAGAGAACACTCCCAACATTTCAAGTGTGCTCTTGCCTTCAGATGCTTCTGTGGATGTTTACCCAATCTTTATGTCCTTGATGTATTGGGAAAATCTTAGAGCTTTTCATGCCCCAATTCGCCCGGCCGAGGGGTTTCAGTTTCTGACACAATTGGTGGATTACTGCAAGAACATAGTGGAGCTTGGTGTTCATGGAGAATTTATGGAGAGAGAAGTTTCTTGTATAGTTGAAGGTTTTCCTGGCCTCAAGGTGTTGGATTTCTCAGACTCCACCGTGTCTGCTAATGCTTTGAGTATGTTATTGGATGGAAGGTTGAAGTGCATTAAGGAGTTAAATGTGTTGCACTGTTTGTTTGTGGATGAGGATGGGAAAGATATGAGACGAGATTATGTGAGATTGAAAAGTTTCAAGAATCAAGTTCTTGAAAAAGTTTCGGGTATCAAGAGTTTAAAGAAGTTCAGGCATTGCCTAGGGAAAATCTGTCATCAATGCGAGTTTAGGTCTTTGGAGGATAAGTAAGCATTGAACAGCAACAAAAACCTCTAATCCATAATGTTTTCAGGAAAATTTTGGTAACAATAATGCTTTTCCATTGAAGATGGAAATAGTTTTTGTTTGGATTGTTTGTCAAGGGAATAATCAGTCTGATCAATTTGACATCTTTATGTTTGTATTTAGGAGTTCTTCAAATGTATAGTATAAAGTAAATTCTTGTGCTTATCCCCAAGATTTATTTTTTTATTTTATTTTTGATAACTTAACTATCCCCAAGAAGTTGATATGATGAGGTACTTGGCCTATTGATTTTGCGGCGTTCTGCTTTCAGCTATAAGACACAAAAGCCACAGTAATACTTTCCCCACCAAGGCAAATCCTCAAATACATCTACTGGTTATTTCCTATGTTCCTACACAACTTAATACGCCAGGAATATACTATACTTATTAGTAAAGTGATACGTAACAGAGGTCAATCCCAGGGTACCAGTGCTATTTTTTTATGACTCAACTAGTTCATATAACACCTATGATTCAGACCCCTGGCGCCTGGTGGATGCAATTCAAAGTTCTATTTGACCTTTCCACTGTACTTATAGCCAGAAATGTCTACTTAGCTTGCTGGAGGAACTCATCATTTTATAAAATCAACACTCAACTACTCAGTGTGGTAAAAAATTCAATCTATCAACAAAAAGCTAATTCAGTTCGATAAAATACAATACAAACTACGGCCGTAAACAAATGAAACAATACAGATTGACAAAAAAAAAACCCCTTAAATAAATAGTAGTACCAGTGAACTGGCCTCGGATAAATGAAAATCCCTCGTGCTGTATTTCCTCGTAGACTCCAAACTTAGCAGTTAGCCTTAGATTATCTCAAAGCATCCCAACTATTGAAACATAGGAATATTTGGGACGAACCAGAGCTGCCAAGTGGAGTTCTTGAAAAGTTCTCTCACTCACCGATGATTTACTCTTGTAGTTACACAGAGCAGCAGCCAACCATTTTCACTGCTGAAACATCATCCTTAACATTGATTGTTTGCCCTTTCGGCAATGCTGCAGGATCATCCCCAATCTCAAGAGCTTTCCGGCTGACTACATGATATATTTGGCTAAGAACTTCAGTGAATGAATTCTCCACATTCAAAGATTCAAGGGCTGATGTCTCCATAAAGAAAGTGTTTTCTCTCTCAGCAAAGGACTTTGCATCCTCAGTCGAAACAGCACGCAAGTGACGCAAGTCAGCCTTGTTTCCCACCAGCATTATCACAATATTGGCATCTGTGTGGTCTCGCAGCTCTTTTAACCATCTCTCAACATTCTCAAACGTGACATGTCGGGTGACATCATACACAAGCAATGCACCAACCGCCCCTCGATAATACGCACTTGTGATTGCACGGTATCTGAGAAAGAATATGGACTAATTAGTCTTAAATATCATACTTATAGGCATCAATATCTGCAGTGCAAAGACAACATTTCAAGACAGCAGTTACTATGTTTGGTGCATATAAAAAGAAGCCCAACCTTCAGCATTAAGTCCCGTTAAGGACTTTCAGAGTCGAAGACTTACCGTATAAGCAAGCTGTAGGTATTGCTAAGAAATATCATAATGTAATGACCTTTAATATTAAGGGCAAAACCAAATAAACACTTGTACCAAGATTCAAAATAAATGTCGAATAAGAAAGGAGAACACCAAAAATAGAAGACCAGAGAAACTTGTTAGTTGCCACCTCAGAAAGAAAAGGCCTTCCTTCACTTGTTCCACACCAAAATGAATAATGAGAGAAGTGGTCTTCTACACATTGTCATTACCACAAAAATTTCCCATGTGTCCAATTAGGATTTTCATATTTTGAGCTATTTGCTACAGGGGAAATATTAAACTCAGAATATATCCCATACAAGAAAACTCCATAAAATTTCCTTAAAAAGAAGTTTTTCAAGGAAATATTTCTACAAGACTAATAAAGTTTTTTTTTTCAGTTTCATGATGGATTATTGCAGCGATCCTCCACCAAAGATACCTATCAAGGCATTCTAACAATTTGTAAGCACAAGGATACAACTAGATATAAGTTGGTCACTTGAGAATATTGAATGTGGATATATACAGGAACCTAAAGTTCCTTAATAAAGATTTCTGTTTGCTTCATATTAGAGAAGTGTTGTACCATTCTCCTTTAGTGGTGGTTACTCACCTTTCTATAGCTCTTTTCTTTTGCACACCAAAATCATAAGCATATCTCTGTTAAATTCACTAGTCATTGCAACAGTGGAAAGTTGCCAAAAACATTTTAAATACCCAAAATGGAAAAAATTCTACGATTCAAGTTCAAGAAAGTAATACTAAAAGCGGATAAACAGATAAACCAATGGCAATCATTATCTTCTTGAGAGGTCTATTTCTCAAGTGCAATTTACATATTCACCAGCGGATATCGAGTGAATTGTTTCTGTAACTCACACATACATAAATGTATAAACATCCATAACATAGAAAGGCAAAGGAATAGGAATAAAAATCTGTAAATTGTGATAAAGCAGCTGCAAGTGTTAAACACGAAACAAAATTCCATTGAACACTAATCTGGATCTGAAATCCCTAGCATTTCAATATAAAAGCTGAAATCTCAAAAAAGATGAAACCTTTCTTGGCCAGCTGTGTCCCAAATCTGGGCCTTGACGATCTTAGCGTCGACGCGAATACTTCTGGTGGCGAATTCAACGCCGATGGTGGATTTGGATTCCAAACTAAATTCATTTTTGGTGAATCTGGAGAGCAGATTGGATTTTCCGACACCTGAATCTCCAATCAGGACAACCTTGAATAGATAATCATAGTCCTCGTCGGCTCTGTATGCCGCCATATAAAGTAAAGTAGTACTGTGTTTTCAAAGTTCCAATCTTTCTCTCTCTAACAATGGCTTCGAGAGGGGGAGAGATAAGAAAGAATAATCTTGTTTATAAGTAATGAATATGTATCTATTGTAGCGAGAGAAATGGAAGAAGATGGAGAAAAGGAAGAGAAACTGGTAGCTGGTGTGATGAATTGGGGAAATTAAATCAGCAGCACTGCAGCATAGCTGGCATGAGTTCACACAACAAAGACTCCTGTTTATATATATATATATATATATATATATATATATATAGAGGGTAATCATCCGTGACAATCGGTTGCCAGGTGCACTGTTCAGCAATCCACTTTTTAGCCCTTGATCAGATTAATGAAAGGCCAAGATTGAATTATTTTTTCCCTACCGCTACAGCTTGTAGACACATATGCCATGCAGTTATTTACTGTTCTGCCCTCATGATATTTGGTTTGCCCACCCCTGCCGCTAGAGGCTTCTTCGGCAGGGCATTGGATCACTAAGCTAGGTTTATTTATTTGCAAAGCATATGTTTAGATTTTGAGTATTTGAATTAAAATAATACTATTTTAAATTATTTTATCCTCCCATGAAAATAATTCAAAATAAAATAAAAAAATAAATAAAAATAAAAAAATAAAAAAAACATATTATATAAAATAAAAAAATAAAATAATTAAAATACAAATAATAAACATATGAATAAGTCGTTAGTATTATATTAAGTCAAATAATAGTTCAAAATAATAATAAAATAATAAACAAATTATTTTATAAAAATTATTTTATATAAAATAATAAACATATAAAATATAATACTATGTTTATTATTTTATATAAAATAATTCTTATAAAATAATTCTTATTTTATATGTTTATTACATATAAAATAATAAACATATAAAATAATTCTTATAAAATATAATACTATGTTTATTATTTGAACTATTATTTGACTTAATATAATACTAAGGCCTTATTCATATGTTTATTATTTGTATTTTAAATATTTTATGTAATATGTTTATTTTATTTTATTATTTTATTATTTATTTATTTTTATTTTATTTTGAATTATTTTCATGGGAGGATAAAATAATTTAAAATAGTATTATTTTAACTCAAATACTCAAAATCTAAACATATGCTTTGCAAATAAATAAGCTTAGCTTAGTGATCCAATGCCCTGCCGAAGGAGCCTCTAGCGGCAGGGGTGGACCGCATGGCATATGTGTTAAGTGCCTGCCGCTACAAACTGTAGCAGCAGGGGAAAAATAATCCAATCTTGGCATTTCATTAATCTGATCAAGGGCTAAAAAGTAGGTTGCTAAACAGTGCACCTGGCAATCGGTTGCCACGGATGATTACCATATATATATATATATATATATTTTTTTTTTTTAACTTTCTTATGTTCTAAATATTTGTTTGTTTTTAAATTTACATTTAAGACGATTAGTTTAGAGATTATAAAATAATTTAATAATTTTAATTTTAATTTTAAAATTATAATTATAATATGAGAATTATAATTTTAATATTAATGATCTTGAGATTATAATCCCATGAATTATAATTTTGGAATTATAATTCTTATAAACAAATGGCACATATATCGCAAATAAACTGAGACTCTATGGAGCTCTCTATTCATGATAATTTTGAGATAGGGTTATCCATTTCCTTGTAATTAAAATCCAGAATAATATTTTATTTTATTTGGATTCAGAAGAGTTTCGGTTATATGGGTTTTTATATTGAGTATTATAAAATATCATCAAAATTTCATTATTTTTAAAAGTAAACATGTATTAAAAGAGATAGTATATTCTTAAAGTTATAATAAACTTTCACAAATAAAATTCTTATTATGAAAGGAAGGGGGTATATTTGTGATAATATCCATTTATTATGATCTTTATTTATATATGTCTTATTAAAGTGGTGTAGTGGGCTAAAACGCACCAGAGATAGGCAATAATGCTACTATTATCACATAATAATATTGACATAAAGTTCACACACTGCAGCAGGGTGACATTCATACATTTGTTGTTGACCTGATTCACTTAATTTAATAATAAATTAATAAGTGTCATTAATACAATATGTGAGTATTATTATGTGATAATAGCATCAATTTTGTGCAAAGCTTCTAGTGGCACACTTCTTCTAAAACATTTGAAGATCTCTTCAAGCTCTAGAACGTATATACAAAATTTGGTCTAAATTCATAAGTAAGAAGCAGAATCATCCTCATTTCATTAATTATTTTTCTTATAATTAAAATACTACTAGAATTGAACAGAATTCTGCACGTGTATTAGCAAAAAAATAATATTACTATCATATAAATAATCTCACATAATGCTCACATACACACACATATATACTGCGGGCCCTACATATCAGACGGGGGCCCACAATATATGTGTGTATGTGAGCATTATGTGAGATTTTTTTATGTGATAGTAGCATTGTTGTTAGCAAAAATGAGAGCATATACTACTTTCGTCCCATAATAAGTACTTTTTTAGCTTAAATTACACATAACAATACATAAGTTAAAATGGCAAAAATACCCTTAATATACTCTTTTTATTTTGTTTAAGATTTTTTTATTGCCTTTTGGTCTCTCTTTCTCTTTGTTCAACCTTTCAACTTCCCAATAAATACGCAATAAATACCATTGGTTGCATAAGGGCACATATGAGAAAATATTGTAAAAATTGTATTGAAATTCTAACACATCACTTTTTTGAGAAAAAATATTAAACTTAAAAAAACACTTATTGTGGGACGGAGGTAGTACCTTTTTCTATCCTTCTCTAAACAATTAAAAGCTTTTAAAACTGTTAGAATTAGATCACACACATGCACACGACAGTAAAAAATTAACACAAAAATTTACGTGGTTCCTCAATTGGATCAGGATCCTCCCATTTCTATTTAAAATGGAGAGTCTCCATTTAAAGGTTGAGATTTAAAATTATTAGATCTAAGGCTTAGAAGCAGCCATCTCATTTAAAAACCTTTAACCTAACTCTAACCATCTCATTTAAAAGCCATTAACCTAATTTTAGTCACCTCATTTAAAAATCACTAACCTAACTCATGCCGTTAATTTAATATAACATTAATATATACTACCTTAATTCCATAATAACTGTCTTTTTAGCTTCATACACATAAACTAAGAAACTCATTTAATACTACTCCCTCCGTTCCTAAAAGATTGTCGTTTAAGATTTTACACATGGATTAAGAAAGTCATTTAATACTAGTAAAATTTGTTTGCAATTCCATCACTACCCCTTTATGAAAAATTAAAAACTATTAATATAAGGGAGAGAATTTATTGGGATAATAAGAGAAGATAGGGTAATATAGAAAAGTAAATAATTTATTATTCTAGGAAGTTGTAAACGACAAATATTTTGGAATAATTTTTTTTTCTAAAACGACAATCTTTTAGTTAAAATGTGTAGAAAATTTCATCACTACCCCTTTATGAAAAATTAAAAACTATTAATACAAGAGAAAAAATTTCTTGGGACAATGAGAAAAGTTAGGGGTGATATAAAAAAATAAATAATTTATTCTCCTAAAAAGTTGTAAACGACAAATAAATTGAAACAAATTTTTTCTTCTTAAAAGACAGTTATTATGGAATGGAGGTATTATTATTATTATTATTATTATTATTATTATTATTATTATTATTATTATTATTATTATTGTTATTATTGTAAGACCCCAACTTTTATGAATAAAGATTTAATTTTCTTTATATTATTTCGAAACAGTAAGGTGTTGATTTGATAAATATGAAAGTTATGGGTGAAATGTGCAAATATTTTTAAAATGAGCAAGTGGTTATAAAATATTCTTGTTGTCGGGGAATATTCGTTTGGTCGTGGAATATTCTTGTTGTCGGGGAATATTCGTACGACGGCGCAACTATTTGTGGGCCCCCACAACGGAATAACTGTCGGATATAGAAAGCGACAGAAATAACTTTTTTACAAGATAACGGCGTAGTTGTTACCGTTAGTACTGTTGAAATACCCGGTGGTTAAAATACAGTACGCGGTGGTGCGCAGTAGCACACGGTATTGCACAGTATTTCGAATTATTGAGTCTTACGTGAGAAGGAACCTACTCAATTATTGTTACAGTATTTACTGTTCAATATTTTATATTATTGACTCAATAATTGCTACGTTGATATTTTATATTATTGACTCAATAATTGCTGCATTGATATTTTATTGACTCAATAATTGCTACGTTGCTATTTTTTTATGATTGATTCAATAATTGTCGTTGCACAGTATTTCACGTTATCAACTCAATAATTCATATTATTTGAATAATATTATTAGATAGCATTATTGACAATGTCTAAGGAAGTTCTGTCTAGGAGGGGTTATTTAATTGCGCGCCAGTAAGGAGAAGTCCTTATCGGAAGGCCCCCTCTGTCTTGGGAACGACTTGGTTGTTAATATTGTAGTTCTATAATATTATTTGTGAATAATTAATTATTGATTTATATGATAAGGAAATATTTATTTTGTGGATATTAAAGAAGGAATTTGTGCTGATGTGTTTTTATCGGTATTTTGGTGTGAAAAATCATCTGTTTATGGATTTCGGATAATTTATGTTTGGAATTTGAAAAAATTTCCTTCTACAAAGTTGTAGAGAATTAAATTTCCTATGGAAGGACGTAGAATTTGTATTTTTCTGACTAAGGGGCTATTTGTTATGAATTATTGAAGTTTCGGAAAATAAATATTTTTTAAATAAAATGGTGGGCCCCACTTTTGTTTCTTGGTTGAAAAATCTGAAATTTTAGCCGCCAGGCGGCGTAAATTTTTTAAAATAATATATTATTTTATTATTTTAGTCTCCTTTGGCATCCTAAGCTTTTCCTATAAATAGGGTGCTTAGGTTAGAATTGAAAATCACACCAGAATCAGAAGTTTTCTCTCTCTATAATATCGAGCGTATTTTTGTGAGTATTTCAATACTTTGAGTATTAATATTCAGTACAACCTTCCGTCGGTATTATATCCGATATTCCAGTCAGAGATACTGTTCTTTTGAGGTAAGGGATGTTATTTCTTTCGTAAATGATGTTATTCTTTTCAATATCATTATACAGAAATATTGTCATGGATTTTATGTTAAAATTCTTATTTTTTTCGTCGGGATTACTATTCACGTATACGGCACTATTCACGTATACGACACTATTCACGGGAAAATTTATTTCTCTTCTATTTGTCCAAATTGTCTGTTAAGGTTACTATCTTTGATTGTATCCAAGTTTTGGGCTTTATTCTTGAATTTTGCTCCATAAAGTATTATTATGGATTATTCTTGAATTTGGATAAACTAAATGACGAATCCCTAATCTTTGTCTTTTATCTCACTGGATTCGTTCTTTAAAATATTTTTCATCATCCTCAGTCCTAAAAGGTGATGTAACTGAATATCTTTGGCCTGTAGAGTAAAGATGAATGATTACCTGATTAATATATTTGGCCTGTAGTGCAAAGATGACAGGTGTTGAGATGAACATGACCACTGATGATACAAATGAATATCTTTGGCCTGTAGTGCAAAGATGAATATTTGATGAGATGGATATTGATTGATGTTACAGGGATAAAATATTGATGATGAACGGTTATTCCCGCTGCGAATATTGATCTAAAACATGTTATCAATAATATTTTATCTGAACTATTGAAGGCTAACGATAATTTATTTTTCATTATCTTAGTCATAATATTCTTTACTGGGCTAGTTGAGCTCACCCTTTTCATCTGTTGTCCTCTTCAGGAAATGAGAATGTTGCGGGGACTAGTCGGGGGACAGAGTGATGGTCCGAGTTAGAGCAGTAGTAGTCCTCACTATTTTTGATAAATAGTGTGATAATAATTGTAATGAGGACTTAGTTTGAATCTTAATATTTTCTACATATTTGTATTGACACTCACAGTTGTGTGGTCGTATTTTGCACGACCGTATGATATAAAGTTTGTATTTGAATTCTGTACCATGTATTTGGCGACTCAGAATGGGTTGGGTTGAATGGACCTATTCTGGGGGCGTCACAATTATTATTATGAGCACTTTGTTATGTCTCTCATTATTTTTTTAATAATTATTTTATTATTATTATTATTATTATTAATTTTTTTTAATATTATGATTTCTTCTTCTATTTTTGGTGCGAAAGTTATGTACATATTTTGTCTAAATATTTATTGAGTAGAGCTTTGTGATGAACATTTTATCATGTTAGGGTTATGAATCATAAAAGAAGAGGAAGAATAAAATAGAAATTATAATTTATAATTTACTCAAATTTTTTCACTTGACTACATGTAATCCGAACTTACACATGACAACCTACAATTTTGAGTTAAACTACATATAAAATAACATTTTTTTCTTGTTACGTTCATTAATTAAATGACTGATAAAAACTAATTTTTTTTAAAGTTATTTCATACCAAAAACTAATATATATATATATATAGTTATATATACCCTTGTTCGTAATTGGGTTTAGAACGTACCGTCCTAACAGTGCTAAGTTGGTGAATTGCCTATCACTCATGCACTAAACTATCCAACTTAATATAATGTGCCGAAAAAGAAAGAAGAGACGTGTGAGGGGACAGTGGAATGAGTTCAGTAAATTAATTAGTTTTTGGTATGAAAAAACTTAAAAGAAAATTAGTTTTTATCAGTCATTTAATTAATGAACGTCGCAAAAAAAATATTATTTTATATGTAGTTTAACTCAAAATTGTAGGTTGTTATGTGTAAGTTCGGATTACATGTAGTCAAGTAAAAAAATTTGAGTAAATTATAGATTATAATAATAATAATAATAATAATAATAATAATAATATATTAGTGTTATATTAAATTAATAGTATTAGTTAGGTTAGTGGCTTTTAAATGAGGTGACTAGAGTTAGGTTAGTGACTTTTAAATGAGGTGACAACTTTTAGGCCTTAGATTTAATAATTTTAAATCTCAATCTTTAAATGGAGACTCTCCATTTCAAATAGAAATGGAGAAGATCCTAATTCTCCTCAATTTGGGTTAGGGGTGGACAATCGGTAAAAATCGATCCGAACCGGACCGGTACAGAATCGAAATCGAAAGTAGCCAAATTTCGGTACCGATACCGATACCGGTTGGACCGGTATACTGAACCGATTTATTGGTTCGGTACCGGTTTTTACCGAATAAACCAAAAATTAATATAATTATTATTTTATTTTTATTTTTATTATTTTATATTTTATTTTTATTATTATTTTTATTAATATTATTATTATTTTTATTATTATAATCATTATTTTATTATTATTATTATTATTATTAATTATTTATTAATAAAAAAATAAAAAAATTAGAAAACCGGTATATATCGGTTCGGTAAAACCGAACCATAAAAACTCGATATCGAAAGCGGCACTGGTTTTTCTCTACCGAAATCGAACCGGTTTTTTTATACCGAACCGACCTGTTCGGACCGGTCCGGAAAACCGAAAAATAAAAAAAACCAAATTTTTTGTCCACCTCTAATTTAGGTACGTCCACAGTAGCGGCATTCTATTTTATTATTCACTTTGATTACATAGGGTTTTACAATAGAGAGTATATATAGCTGCTACTCCTAATTGAACCCTAATTCACATTATAGCCTAAATACCTATAATGCCATTGTTCGGTCGCTTAGCTCCCTTACTCTTTGCTCCGCACTTTTTCCACGAACTTTTCAATTATGGGTCACAAGTTCCAACAAAAACATATTCAAAACGATCTCCTCCACAGAGATGAGATGCCGATGCCGAGGCCGCTTTGTAAGTTATAAGCTGCAAATCACCTGTTATGAAACCAGATATCAGATCAATCTAATAACCACAATAATCAATATTTTAATGATCAATTAAAATGAGAATGCTGGTAAATTAACTACAACAACCTGCAATGAAGGCTGTATTGGAATGAAAATTGGCAGCTGATTCATTTTAAAACTAAAATACAAGTACACTACCATAATAATCTAGAGAATTGCAGTAAAGTAACCACATTGAAACATATAAAAGATTAAAATCTAACCCAATATATATATATATACCACATCAAAATTATATATACCGGCCTGCTGCAATTTATATATGAAACAAAGCATGCATATATGTTCTGGGTGAGGTGAGTAGTCAACCAGACAACCACGATCTGCAATGAATTGATCTTATGGAAATTGTGAGAGTGACTTTGCATCATCATTATATATTACCACGGAGACAAGTTAAGCTGACATTTGGTCTTGTTCACACCGGCCGGGAAAGCTTCGATCGGGAAGCAAGAAGCAAACTCTTTCCATTTGTTGCATATATTCTACATATGTAGCCATCTATATATGCATGCAAGGCTATCATTTACAGCCAGTGCTGCTATATAATATATATAGCACTCCCCTCTCAGTTATAAGACAAGATCAGTACCTCAAATTTCACCCATTCCAAAGTTCAATAGTACTGATGCTGCAATGCAACATTAACATATATATCCAACTCATGTTTCAAAACAACGTGTATGGCGCCATTATATTTAGGAAATTAATATTTACACACGTGAAGCCGATGCATGGATTAGATAGAAAATTGATGAATGGTTCCGTTTTGGGAACTCATATTTACACACAAAATATTTTCACATGATCTATCTCATCTCAGATGTAAGAGACTTGTATAAAAATATCAAAGGGAACAATATTTTCACATATATTTTTGATATTTTCACATACATAGTTTCTTCTCACACCAAGGGGTGAGAACCATTATATGCTGGTGAATGAACATGTTTTTTTCTCATGTTATCTCCTCCTCTTCTTCTCATTATCTCTCATACATGTGCATATGCATTTCAGCATTTGCTTGTTAATCAACGTACCCTCATGAATGAACATGTTTTTTTCTCATATCCACAAAAAAAAAAAGAAAGGAAAAAAAAGGTCCCCTCATCATGCCTGCACCTCCTCCTTCCTGAGCTTCACCTGTTTTTTCAATCTATAATTTAATTTGAAAATGTTAGATCCAATTCTTTAGTTATTTTAGTTTGTTAATAAGTCCTATTCTTTAGGAATTAGTGGTTAGTGTTTTGACGAATTCCTCTTAGTTTGTTATCACGTTCCAGGATATTACGTGGGTTGTTATTTCAATTTTATCTCTTTGTAAAAGGCTATATATATGCCTGCAGTTTGTTATCAATAATATCACTTTTCATCCTTGTGTGCTTAGTTTTCTTCTGAGTGATCTTAACATTTGGTATCAAAGCTCCATCACAGGGGACTGATTGTGAGTGTGTGTGAAAAGAAACTGCAGTTTTTCTTTCAGAGTAAGGGAGTCAAGTATAATGGCGGAAAGCAATAGTGGTGTTTTTGTGCAGCCGACCATTCCCAAATTTGACGGACATTACGATCATTGGGCGATGTTGATGGAGAACTTTCTTCGTTCCAAGGAATATTGGGATCTCATAGAGAATGGGATTTCAAGGGTCGAGGACTCGACAGAAGCACAACACAGAGTGATCGAGGGGCAGAAGCTGAAGGACTTAAAGGCAAAGAACTAATTTTTCCAAGCTATAGATCGAAATATGCAGAAGCTGAAGGACTTAAAGGCAAAGAACTACTTTTTCCAAGCTATAGATCGAAATATCTTGGAGACTATACTTGACAAAGATACATCAAAGGGTATTTGGGACTCAATGAAACAGAAATACAAAGGCTCTACCAAGGTGAAGAGGGCACAGTTACAGGCACTTCGGAGGGACTTTGAGACTCTCCACATGAAGGAGGGTGAAACTGTTGATAATTTCTCAGCTCGTACTCTCACTATAGCCAACAAAATGAAGGCTCATGGTGAGACAATGAGCCAAACCATTATCAATGAGAAAGTTTTGAGGTCCATGACCTCAAAATTTGAATATGTGGTTTGCTCCATTGAAGAATCCAATGATTTGAACTCAATGACCATTGACGAGCTACAAAGCAGTTTGCTAGTCCATGAACAAAGAATGAATGACCATCGTGGAGAGGAGCAGGTTCTCAAGGTGACTCATGAAGACAACACTAGCAGAGGAAGAGGTCGAGGGGTGTTCAAAGGAAGAGGAAGAGGTCGCGGCAGACAACCTTTCAACAAGGCTACTGTCGAGTGCTTTAAGTGTCACAAATTAGGACACTTCCAGTATGAGTGTCCTAATGAGGAGAATGGAGGCAACTATGCTGAACTAGACGCAGGAGAAGAACTGCTATTAATGTCATATGTAGAGCTTAATCATGCTCATAGAGAAGCGGTCTGGTTCCTCGATTCAGGATGTAGTAATCATATGAGTGGGAATAAAGATTGGTTTTCAGATTTGAATGTTCAATTCAGGCAAACTGTGAAACTAGGCAACAACTCAAGGATGACAGTTATGGGGAAAGGAAACATTCGAATGCAAGTGAATGGTTTCACTCAGGTAATCTCTGAGGTTTACTACATTCCTAAGTTGAAAAATAACTTGTTAAGCATGGGGCAGCTTCAAGAAAAAGGTATGGCAATTTTGATTCAACAGGGGAGGTGCAAAGTTTTTCATCCTCGTAAGGGTCTAATTATTCAGTCCGAGATGAGCGCAAACAGGATGTTTGTTGTGCTTGCAGCAATGATGCCTAAAGCTACTACCTGTTTTCAAGTCGAGACAGAAGATGAGAGTTATCTGTGGCACTGCAGATTCGGACACTTGAGCTTCAAAGGGTTGAGAACCCTTCAATACAAAATGATGGTATGTGGTTTGCCTTCACTTAAAACACCTGTAAAGTTATGCACATCATGTTTGGTTGGAAAGCAACATAGGGAACCTATTCCAAAATGAAGTCTTTGGAGGGCATCACAGAAGCTGGAGCTGGAGCTGGTGCATGCCGATATATGTGGTCCTATAACGCCTGCGTCAAACAGTAACAAGAGGTATTTCTTGAGTCTTATCAATGATTTTAGTCGTAAGACTTGGATTTACTTCTTGCATGAAAAATCAGAGGCTTTTACCATGTTAAGAAGTTATAAGGCTTATGTTGAAAAAAAAGCAGGTGCCTACCTTAAATGTTTGAGGACTGATAGAGGTGGTGAGTTTAACTCAGATGAGTTTAGGGAGTTTTGCAAGGTAAATGGCATAACCAGGCAATTAACCGCAGCCTATACTCCTCAGCAAAACGAAGTTGCTGAGAGGAAGAATAGGACTGTGATGAATTTGGTGATGAATTTGGTCGTTGTATGCTCACTGAGAAGCATGTTCCAAAGGCTTTCTGGCCAGAAGCTGTGAGATGGTGTGTGAATGTCCTCAACAGGTGCCCTACTTTAGCCGTGCAAAATAGAACTCCAGAGGAAGCATGGAGTGGTATAAAGCCTACAGTAGAATATTTCAGGGTTTTTGGGTGCTTGGCTCATGTGCACGTACCAGATCAGAAAAGAATCAAGTTAGATGACAAAAGCTTTCAATGTGTTTTATTGGGAGTAAGTGATGAGTCGAAAGCTTATAGATTTTTTGATCCGATCTCTAAGAAAATAATTGTTAGTAGGGATGTTGTTTTTGAGACATGAGCAGGGAAGAAATGGCTTCGGATGCGTTAAAGTGAGGTGAGGGTGAAGAAGAAGAAGATGCAGCCGAGAATGAAGGGGAATTTGGGGCAGAGGCTAACGAAAATGAAGAAACTGGTTCAAATGGCACAAATGGAGCTGGTTCAAGTAGAACTAGCTCACCTTCCAGTGAGTCACATGATGAGAACTCCTCGAGTTCAGTTCAAGGGAGGGCAAGACGAGTTCCACGTTGGATGCAAAATTATGAAACCGGTGAAGGTTTGTCAGAAGAAGAAGATTTGAGTGCCATGGCAGTTCTCATAGAAGCTGATCCCATTACTTTTGAGGAAGCTGTGAAGAGCAAAAAATGGAGAGATGCCATGAATGCAGAAATTGAGGCCATTGAACGTAATAAAACATGGGACCTGACTATTCTACCTAAAGGAGTGAAGACTATTGGAGTTAAGTGGGTTTTCAAAACAAAACTAAATGAAAATGGTGAGATAGACAAGTACAAGGCTAGAATTATGGCAAAGGGATATGCACAACAATATGGGATTGATTACACAGAAGTTTATGCTCCAGTTGCAAGACTAGATACCATACGTTTGGTAATTGCTCTAGCAGCTCAAGAAGGTTGGAATACTTTTCAGCTTGATGTAAAGAGCGCATTTTTTGCATGGTGAGCTTAGTGAGGAAGTGTATGTCCAACAACCTCAGGGATATGAGCAGAAGGGCGAGGAACACAAGGTTTATAAGTTGAATAAGGCGCTGTATGGCCTTAAACAAGCTCCACGAGCTTGGTACAGTAAAATTGAAGGCTATTTTGCTAAAGAGGGCTTCGAAAAATGCCATTATGAACACACCCTATTCACAAAGTCGAAGGAAGAAGGTAAGCTCTTAATTGTCAGTCTTTATGTTGATGATTTAATTTTTACTGGGAATGACAAGAGCATGTGTGAAGAGTTTAAGAAGTCGATGATGTTAGAATTTGACATGTCTGACTTGGGAAAAATGAGATATTTTATGGGGATTGAAGTACTACAACATTCTGATGGGATTTATGTGTGTCAAAGGAAATATGCTCATGAAGTTTTAGAAAGATTTTGCATGGACAGAAGCAATTTGGTGAAGAACCCCATAGTTCCAGGTTGCAGATTGTTAAAGGATGAGAAGGGAGCTAAGGTTGATGCAAGTTTATTCAAGCAGGTGGTTGGCAGTCTCATGTACTTAACTGCAACCAGACCTGATTTGATGTATGGTGTGAGTCTTATTAGCAGGTTCATGTCGTGCCCTACAAAGCAACATTGGTTGGCAGCGAAAAGGTTGCTAAGATATTTGAAAGGAACGACTGATCTGGGGATTTTCTATAGGAAAGGAGACTTTAAGCAACTCATAGCTTATTTAGATAGTGATTTTGCTGGAGATCTAGATGATCGGAAGAGTACAACGGGGTGTGTATTCATGTTTAGTTCTGGAGCGGTGTCGTGGTCATCCAAAAAACAGCCTGTGGTTAGCTTATCCACCACTGAAGCCGAATACATTGTAGCTGCCTCATGTGCTTGTCAGTGTGTTTGGTTAAGAAGAGTTTTAACAGAGCTTGGTTACGTGCAGGAGGACTGTACTACAATTTTGTGTGATAAAAGTTCAACTATAAAACTTTCCAAGAATCCTGTTCTTCACGGAAGAAGCAAGCACATTGACATCAGGTTTCATTTTCTTCGTGAATTGGTAAGAGATAGTGTGGTAGATTTAAAATATTGTAATATTCAAGATCAGATAGCTGACATTATGACAAAGCCACTCAGGTTGGAGGTGTTTTTGAAACTTCGTAGTTTGCTGGGAGTGTGTGAAGTTCCTAATATAAACTGAATGCATTCTACATACAGTTTAAGGGAGGGAATGTTAGATCCAATTCTTTAGTTATTTTAGTTTGTTAGTAAGTCCTATTCTTTAGGAATTAGTGGTTAGTGTTTTGACGAATTCCTCTTAGTTTGTTACCACGTTCCAGGATATTACGTGGGTTGTTATTTCAATTTTATCTCTTTGTAAAAGGCTATATATATGCCTGCAGTTTGTTATCAATAATATCACTTTTCATTCTTGTGTGCTAAGTTTTCTTCTGAGTGATCTTAACAGAAAAATCCCATTAATTAATTGCTATTGTTTGTAGCAGGCAGGAGGAGTGTATAGACGACAAGTAAAAATTAAACAAGTAGGACATGTTTGTTCCTCCAATAATTCATTCTTTTGTTTCTGCAGGCTGATGTTACATCAGTCCGTCAAATACAATGTTATTACTCCTTCCATTTTACAAAAAAGTTTTGAGTTCCATGTAAGTTTGAGAGAGAGAGAGAGAAGAGGAGCAAAAGGGACCTGGTAATATGTATATGTATATGTATATATAGGTTTTCCATGTGAGGGGTAATTTGGGGACAAAGCAAACAAAGGTGGGGGCGCGCGACTTACAACTTACAAGCACTTCACATGGCATGGGGGAAAGGAGGACATATATAATACACATATACATACAGGAACTCCACTCCGTATATGATATGATTCTAACATGCAACAGCCCCCACCCCCTCACTTCCTTTTCTTCACATGCACACCTCATCTCATCTCATCACATCTCCTTCCTCTATCTATAATAATCCCAAGGCCATTGATATATATAAGCTATTTTAATTTATTTATTTTGTGAAAACAAACAATTACCATACGTACGTAGATTATCCCTACTTAGGCTTGTATAGACAGCGGAATATGCATGCGTTTGGAGGATATTATAGGGCTAATTTAGTTTTTAATCTAACAACTATATATTAATTAATAGGTTGAAATTAATATAATTATGTTTAACTTTAACACAACTAAATGAATAACATTTAGTTTTAACTTATCAATTATATTTTAGTGACAAAAAATTAGATAGAAAAAAAATACATATAAAATGATATATATATATAAATATATATATGGTAGTGATTGAATATATAACAATTTGACCCTTCCATGCATGTATGGTGGAAGAACAATCAACTATAATTCGACGCATCTTTTGCCACTGTAGTATTACTCTTAACTTATAAGAAAATAATATATATTATGAAGTTTAGTCAATTTTTTGATGAACAGTTACGTGAATAAATATTAGGAATAATTTATTTTAATATATAGATAATGTATAATTAATAAGACGTTTTTATAATTTTATCAAATCATATATATTTTACAATTATACTACCTCCATTCAATAATAATTAATAATAGTCGTTTTACCTTTATACACATAAATTAAGAAAGTTATTTAATACTATTATTTGATAATTAAAATTTATATAAAATTTCATCATTACCCCTTTATAGGGAGTTGAAGACTACTAATACAAGAGAGACAACTGGCAAATTATGGACGATATAGAAAAATAAATAATTTATTCTTCTAGAAAGTTATAAATGATAAATAAATTAGAACAAATTTTTTTTTCTTCTAAAAAATAAATTATTATAAAATGAAGGTAATAATTTGACACAGATTTATTACGGTTCATTCATGGCAGAACTCAAACTTATAATAAACAAGGAAAATACTGTATAAAAACAACTTATTTGTAATAATAATATTATCACATAAAATAATCACATATCGTTCACATACAATTAACGTAATATCATGAATTCATTGTTAAATTAAGTAAATTATGTCAATAATAAATTTATGAGTGTCACGTTAAATATATATGATTATTTTATATGATACTAACATTGATAACTTATTTATTTAAAAAAAGCTAGAAGCTGCGACAAAGAAAGAAAGAGGGCAGAGGCAAGGGTCACATCAGCACGTGGTGACTGATTCTACCCGTTAATAAACTACCCCCGACTTTTTGGTGAAACGGTTGGGTTTGAGATTCTAATACTCCCACATAAATCTCTCTCTTCCTTTCTCCACACTACCACAGCTGTTGCTAGCTGTCCTAATCCCTCCCCATGTGACCCACCACCCCCTCTCCCCAAAACCTCTGGCAACACTGAACAAACAAATTAAACTAACCCTCTCTCTCTCTCTCTATATATATATATAGTGATAGTGTTAAAGAAAGGAGAGATAGAAGAAGAAGAAGCCAAGGACATGATAAATATTGCTAAATCCATTTGGATTAATTCAATTCCTTTGGGTTTTATGCATGGCAGAATTACCACCCAAAGCTCCTACTGCGATGACCCATAATCGGAATTGTCCTAATTCATTCCCTAATTACCAACCCATGATCCAAATGCAGCAGCCATCCTCCGCCGTTCCACCGCCGTTTTGGGTGGACGAATTCCTCGACTTCTCTTCTTCCAGGCGGAACTCTTTCCGCCGGAAAGTTAGCGATCCAATTGCCTTCGCCGAAGTTCAAGATGATTGCCGCAACGACTCTTTATCAATGCCGTGTAACAACTCCAACACCAACATTGGGTTTGAGCGTTTGGACGATGAGCAACTCTGCTCTATGTTTTCCGACGAGGTTCCTCCGACCATTCCGTCACCGTCAAATCCGTCCACATTGTCCGATCATGAGAGCAGCGAAAATGACGAAAACAGCCCGGAAAAAGCCAAGAAAGAGCCCGGAGAGGTGGAAAGTGAATACCAAACGGAAAAACAATTCGGCCAGCCGTCCGGTATAAATTCTGGCGGAACTATCATCCTCGATCCAAAGAGGGTTAAAAGGTAAACAATTTCTATAACCCCTGCATCTCATAAAACATCACATCATTCATTGATCTAAGCTCCGAAAATTTAAACTGAAGGCAAAAAAATTACTATTACATAAATTAAAATTTGACACGCTCAATTCCAATTATTGAATTGCTAAACCTAATTTTACCGATTGGAGTACTCTCCTGCCCTAATAATATGCATCTCCTTCGTTCTTCTTGTTTAATTACCAAAGCTGCGTTATAACAGCAATATCCAATGGCATGAGAATTTAAAAGTTTGATCTAAATTAATTATGAGTACGTACACACACACACACACACACATATATATATATATATAATTAAGATTATTAACTAATTTAATATATACTTATAATTTTTTCATGTTTAATTTATTATCAGAATTTTAGCCAACCGTAAATCAGCTCAGAGATCAAGGGTGAGAAGGCTACAATATATTTCAGAACTGGAACGGAGCGTGACATCATTACAGGTACATTTAGCAAAAAAAAAAAAACATTATTGCAGGTACATGCGCGCATATGATCAATTAACACATGTATATAATAAACTATAATTAATTTGAATCTCTTAATTACATTATCATTATAGTATAGTGTAGTATATTTTTTGGGTGACATTTGGCCTGACTGACTTAATTAAAATTTTGTTTAATTCTTGTAATTGATTGGATTGGTTATAATTAATGGTAAATGAAGGGTGAGGTATCATCATTATCACCGAGGGTTGCATTTATAGACCACCACAGGTTGATACTTAACGTGGACAATAGCGCGCTTAAACAACGGATTGCAGCTCTAGCTCAAGACAAGCTCTTCAAAGATGGTAAGTAATTAAACTAGACCTACCTACCTACCTACCTAATTAACTAGCAATTCACTTCAAGAAACCATACATGCATGTGTTTCTTCAGCTTCAAGAAACTGTACATTGTTTGCATGCATGTATTATTACATATACCAGTACTATATATATATATATATATATATATATATGTATATATATATAGTTAGTAATGAAAAATGGGAAAAATATTATGATATAAGGCAATCTCTTAACTTGATTAAGGTTATTTAATAAAACAACGTAGTTTTATCTCTTTAGGGTTAATTTTTATATTTGGATTTTATAAAAAAAATCTTTAATTTTAAATATTTTGTTAGATTACCAATTACCTTTCCCCTACACATATTAATAAATGAAACTCTATGGTCTCATATCAATGTCAAATTAAACCTTCTTAATGTGAAAAAGCAAAGCATAATTTTTATTACTATTTAGCAATTTAAAAATATTAAGAATATATATAATATATATACTCCTATTCCAAGTTTAATTATTTTTAAAATTAATTATTAAATTTTTACTTCAATATGTGTTGACATGACAATAAAATTATGGACCATTATATGCTATATATTATTGATATATTAAAAAAAGACTTTTTTGTGAAACAAATATTTTTAGAAACCTCAATTATTTTGCTAGTTACACTCATGAAAATATGATTTTATTTGCATGTGATAGATATCTCTCCTTATATATTCTATCATCACTATTCACTACTACTAATACTTTTGTTCGGTGTTAAAATAATTAATAAAAAATGACAGCACATCATGAAGCATTGAAAAAAGAGTTGGACAGATTAAGAAAAATATATCACGAACAGAGCCTCAAGAAGATGGACAACAACGACAACAACAACGCCACCAATGCACCACCACCACCGGCTGCCGCCACTAACGACTATCATCAATAACAGCATTAGTTGTACGCATTTCTGCTAACATGCGCACTCTCTTCCGGTGTTAAGGCTGTAAAATGAACCAAAATATTTTGCTTCATTCGATTAAAAGTTCGACTCGAAATATAAACGATTTAAATATAAGTAAATTTTAAAATTCGATAAATTAATCCAGTCTTTTCAAATTATAATTTTCTATTGATAATCGGATCATATTCGTTCGAATAATTTAAACTGTTCCGTCTTGATTCGATATCGAGCTTGACTCCGTCGCTAAACAATCTCAATCAAATTTTATTTCAAACTCGATAAATTTTATTAACCAACTTTGAACAATTCAATACTCAGCTCGACTCCACTCATTTCATTTACACCATGTATTAAGACTTTAGGCATGGACCCCACCCTCGCAAGCTTCAAAGAGTATGCGAAATGGACACGTGGACCCTTGGAATGTTATAGTGTCACAACATGATTGTAATTTTCCTTCTTATCTGGTAAAAGTTTTTTTCGTTACCAAAAGTGTATGTATATATATATATATATAATATTAATTTGGGGGAAGGGGCAAACGGTGTTGGGTTTATGATGGAATTTGGGCATCTTCTTTCTTTACGTTGGGTTGTATTAAAGGAGGAGGGTGGCTTGTCAGGTGGGCTAGGTTTAGGATAGTAATGCTAGTGTAATGGCTTGGGTGTTGAATCTCCATATCATGATGATGCTATACAAAGATCCTATTCTTTGGGTGTTTGGGTGGTTTATGACTTTTGTATTTGTTATTACAAAATGTAAAAAAGTTGTTTGTATTAGACGATGAAATGTTATTATTTATTTATTTTTGTTTTTATAAAAATTTGGTAGATTGTAGATTAAGGGTAACAACAAACTGTATCCATAAATTTCTCTTTACTGTTTTTATTTCGTAGCCTTCCCTTATGAAATGAAGTTTTAATTTTCAGATACGGAAATTAAAAACAAAAAAGAGAGAGAAATTACAAGAAAGCCCATAATTAGAAATCTAAAAAATTAAAATACATGGTAAGGTAAATTACTATTTTCATTAGTTATTTTGTTAATTTCAGTTGAATTATTATTCATTGTTCGGTTGATTGATGTACTGTTTTATTTATTATTCAATAACTGCACCAAACAGGACCTTGCACAGGGGTAGGGTAGGAAAAGTGGTTTTTTTTTTTTTTTATTAAGAAAAGAAAGAAAGAAAAAAGGAAGGAAGGATCCACAAGTCTCCCTCCTCCCTATAATTCAGAGATGGATACTTATGGGGTCGGGCATTAGAGGAATAAAATAAACCATCTACACCGCCTTGTTATTCAAGGTCAGCACATTTAGTCTACAATTGAATTGATCTTTGCCAAGCAATCAATGATAGGAACAAATCTTTTTTAAAAATAAATTATACATCTACTTTTATACCCAATTTCAAAATATACTATTGAGATCTAACAATGCTACTATCACATAAAAATTTTCACATAACTCTCACGTACACATATTCATACTGTGGTGGGCCCCTACCTGACATGCGGGACCCACATTTTGTACGTGCGTGTGTGTGAGAGTTATGTGAAAGTTTGTATGTGAGAGTAGCATTATTTATTGAGATCATACACGTGCTGATGCACGGAGGCCCATGGTAATTAAGGTTTTTTTTAAGTAGTAGTTCAATGTCGAGTGTATTTTCGAATCAATTACGTGTCAACCGAGACTAAATATCTTCAGTTTCTATAGGATCAAATGAATTTAGCAGCAAGAGCAATCAAAGTTTTGTCCTGCGCATAATCAACTCTTGAGGGGACCCTGCCTCGGCAGCTCTAACAGGTAAACTATACTATACTATGCTCCGTACGTTCCATTTGAGTTTGAAGTGGGTGTAAAATGAAAGTGTTTTTTGAATGTCTTCCTCTCTTTCCAAGTTATTATCCAATAAATTTGTCACGTACGGATAGCTAGCAAGCTATATATGGTGGTCTGGCTCTTTGCAAAGCCTTACCATTATGCTCACTGTCCAGCAGGTAGCTGATATCGAGGCTCCACTAAAGGAGCCTCCCTCCTTTATTGCAAAATATTTGGAAGCGAAGACGTGCAGTTAGTTGGGCTGGAGAAATTGTAGCTGAGTTTCTAAATGGTGATTTCCTTGCCCAAGTATTGCAGGACCAACATATCAACTAAATCTCGTTGCCTATTTACAATTGTCTAAATATTAAATGAAGCCATCCAACTTCTCCTTCTATTCTATTCTAAGCAATATTAATTTTAAATTTGAAAATATTCTAAATTAACTTCCAAAGATCAAAATCAATCTTATATATTTTGGAACGGATTTTTGTAGTTATCAAAAGAGCAGTTATGGATTTTTCTAGTTCCCCAAACAGGACCTTAGGAGGATAGAAAAATTATTAATTATTTATTAGAATAATTAAAAGAAAAAGAAAATTAATCCAGAAGTATCTTTCCTTCCAATAAAGGTGGTCAGCACATTTAGTCCACATTTTGAATGGGTCTTCCCGTGCAGATTAGGGGAAATAAAATCAGTCTAACCGAAATTAATGAATAAAAACAGAATCATCTTGTTTAAAATTAGTAACTGAAGTTAATTGAATATATATATTTTTATTTCCTTCTGCAAATGTCAACTTGTTCAACTAAATAATATTCAAACTACTGAGATCATCATAATACTTCTCCTTTACTCATGGTAGTTGAATCAAGATCATCCACATCAGTATAAAGGCAAAAAAAAAAATCTTCAGTTATTGTCAATACGGCGTGAAAGTTCTGCCGTCTTGAGATTGGAATTTCATAATAATAATATTCAAAATTTAAGTTCAGGACCACGCGTATAGGACCTCATAGTAAGATCTAACGAGTGAAAGATTTGTCTATTACCCACTTCTCTTAGTCTAGTCTGACCTATAGGAGTACCATTTTACAATGTGCCATTTGCTCGCACTAGTTAGTTGGCCAGTGGCCAACGAATACCCAGTCCCCCATCTGATGTGTGGGAGAGTAGAGCTGTGCTGTACAAGGTCTACCAGACTACCACATACATACATTTCTCCCATAGTTTTTCGAGCTGTATGGCGATCCATGAAGCATAAGGGGGAGATGCCGAGAGTCGATGGAAACTCTTTAGTCAACTGCATGAAAGCTGCAGTGAATTTCCATTGTGTTTGGACCTTCCATTTATATTATTGTGGGAAGAATATATAATCAAACAAATGGAATCTAATCCTAGTGTGTCATAAATACAGTTGGTAATCAGAAAATTCCTTGAAGTTTCAACAACCACCCTTGAGTAGAACATTAATCCAATTCAATATCGGAAAATAGCTGTTGAAATGGTCTAACAACTGTATTATCAGTCCACAACTCAGTAGGCTCTTATTAGTTCTGGCCTGGCCTCCATTCTACCAAAACAAAATGAACCTACTCTTTAGTACTTGCCTCGTCCTCTCATTCACTGCACCGAACTTGTTTTCTACACAAGCAGCGACAAGCAGTCATGAGTACTCGGTTATAGGTGCCATTATAGACAACACGACTCGTGCTGGTAGAGAGGCAAAGGTTTCTATAGAGATGGCATTAGATGATATCGGCAGCAAGACCAATCAAAGTTTTCACTGCCACATAATCAACTCTCAAGGGGAACCTGTCTTGGCAGCTCTAGCAGGTAAAATTATATACATATATATATTTATATCCTTCATATTTATCAAGTCATGGTATATACACTGGTCTTCAGGGCCCCCCAATAACAAATTTCATTCCATTGAAACTTGATGATGTATATATGATCACTCCGTCAGTGATCAATATGGATCAAGAAAAGGTCCAGCCAGCTTTCGTCGTTGAGTTTGTGTGAATTGAATAAATAATTATATGCTTCATTTCAGCACAGGGTGCCATATATCAGTGCGTAATATTCAAACATATATAGAATCACCCTTTTGGTATAACTGTAACTAGGACAACACCGAGTAATATTGACTAGAAAACAAGGAACAAAATGAAACTCTCAAGTATGAAATCCTCATAATGGTACTAACAGGAAATATGAGAATAATATATAACGCATTTTTGAATTAATTACTGATATAATAATGCAGCAAGAAATCTAATAGATAAAGAGAAAGTGCAAGCCATTTTGGGACCACAAACATGGGAAGAAGCATCACTAGTTGCAGAGGTTGCTAGCCCAAGTTATATTCCTACTCTTTCACTGGCTGGTTCAACTCCAACATGGGCGACAGAGTTGTGGCCTTTTCTTGTTCAAGCCTCAACATCCAACCAAGATGCACAAATGAAAGCCGTGGCTGCAATTGTGCAGTCTTATGGCTGGCATCGGGTCACCATAATTTACGAGGAGAACATTGATTCTGCCTCGGACAGAATCATTGCTAAACTATTTGAAGCCTTAAGAGAAGTCGAAGCAGAAATAAGCCATCTTGTCCCACTGCCACCTTTTCTTTCTTCTTCAATATCTGAAGAGCTTAAGAGGCTTCAAACAGACCAATGTAGAGTTTTTGTGGTTCATACATCTTTGAAACTGGCCCTTCTCCTATTTGAGATTGCAAAAGCAATGCAAATGATGGAAAAAGGTTATGTATGGATCACTACGAACACAGTTACTGATCTTGTCCATTCCCTCAATGTTTCCACCATTTCCTCAATGCACGGCGTAGTAGGAGTCAAGACATACTTCCCCGAGAGCAGGCCAGAATTTTTAGATTTCAAGAAAAGATTTCGTAAAAATTTCAGTGCAGAGTATCCTGAAGAAGAAAACAATGAGCCTGGGATCTCCGCGGTGAAGGCCTATGATGCTATGTGGGTAGTGGCGTTGGCATTGGATGGAGGGAAAAATAGCCGGGGTCATCAATTTTTAGAGAGAGTTCCTCTAATTGACTTCAATGGCATGTCTGGTAGAATCCATTTCATTGAAAGGAAATTAGCCCCATCACAAGTATTTGGGGTTGTCAATGTGATTGGAAAGAATTTCAGAGAAGTTGGATTTTGGTCTGAAGGATTAGGTTATTCAAAGAGCACTGATGACAAAGCTATCTACAACTCTTCTATGCAATATTTGGGACAAGTAATTTGGCCTGGGGAACCATGGTATACTCCCAGAGGATGGACTGTTCCCACCAGCACTAATTCTTTAAGAATTGGTGTGCCTGCTGAGTCTATGTTTAAACAATTTGTGAAAATTTCATATGATCCGCTGACTGGAAATTATTCTTGCACTGGATATGCTATTGAAATCTTCAAAGAAACCATGGCCCGGTTGCCTTATTATGTGCCATATGAATTTTTCCCTTTCTATGGCGTATATGATTCTCTGGTAGAGCAAATCTATTTAAAGGTGAGATTGATCACTTGTCGTTTCACTTTCCTTTCTCTTACTTTTTCTTTTTCGGATTGTAACACTCACTTGGAATTCTATGCAATTAATGGAGCAGAAATTTGATGCGGTAGTTGGTGATGTGGCGGTGATAGCCGAAAGATGCAAGTATGCGGAATTCACACAAACCTACACAGACTCAGCATTGACGATGATAGTGCCCGTTCAATCAAAAATGCCTCATAAAGCTTGGCTGTTCATGAAGCCCTTCACAAAAGCCATGTGGGCACTTATATTAGCTATAACCATTTACAATGGCTTTGTCATATGGTTGATAGAGAGAAATCACAAGTCGAGACTTGGAAGTTCTGCATTGGATCAAACTGGAATTATGATTTGGTTATCCTTTACCACACTATTCTCTTTAGATGGTAATATGGTTGTTTACACATTAGGATGAAATTTCATACAAAAAAAATTGTAGTATGACATTTATAATATGGTTGTTTATGCATATATAGGGGGAAAGCTTCATAGCAATTTGTCGCGAATGGCTATGGTGGTCTGGCTGTTTGTGGCATTGGTCATCACACAAAGTTATACCGCTAGCCTTACAAGTATGCTCACTGTTCGGCAGCTTGAACCCACAGTAGCTGACATTGAGACACTAAAGAATAACAATGCCGTAGTTGGATATGGGAAAGGAGCCTTTGTGGCAACCTATTTGGAAGATGTGTTAGGCTTCAAATCAAGTAACATCAAGAATTTTAGCTCACCACAAGAATATGCTCAAGCCCTCAAAACAGGAGAAATAGCAGCTGGGTTTCTAAACGGTGCTTATGTTAAACTTTTCCTTGCCAAGTACTGCAAGAGCTTCATTGTAGCAGGACCAACATATAAAGTAGGTGGATTTGGATTTGCATTTCCGAGGGGTTCTTCAATGCTTGCTGATGTTAACAAGGCACTGTTGGATGTGTTTGAAAGTGGGAAGCTTCTACAATTAGAGGGCAGCATGATTGGATCTGAGAAGTGTGTTGAAGTGGACTCAAGCGGTGATGAAGAAGTTAGTCTTAGTCTCGACAGCTTTTGGATACTCTTTTTGTTTACGGGAAGCACTTCAACATGCGCTCTAGTAATCTATGCTCTGGGTGGATTGAGGATGGTTTACAATTCTATGCTAGAAAAGATCAGTAACATCCTGTCAATAATGTTTAAACAATGGGGGTATCAGAGAAGACGATTCTCAAGCAAAGTCCATGATGCAGAAAGTCCCAGAAGTCCTCCGGTTGAATCAAACACAGAGACTCCGGCTTAGTCATTAGTTCAAGATAACATAGGCATATGTAGATCTTACCACTATATACATGTAAATGATGATTTCCTCCTCCTCCTTTTGGTAATGAATGAAAAGTTGAAAACTGCATCAACATTGCTGCTAAATTGATGAAGGGGCACAGATGTATAAACTAAATATTCATTTTATGTACTTACATTCTGTTTGATCAGTAGTTTGAATACCAGTGGAACCAGATACTTTCTGAGGCCTTGCCACCATTTGACAGGGTTAAGAAGTTGGGTTAGTAGTGCTTCTTCATCAGGATAGCTTTAGCTTATAGAACTTGTTGGGCCGTGAATATCTTGGGCCGGTCAAATCTTACTTATCTTAGGCTTTCCGGGTCAAACCCATTTTTACCCTTGGAGCATGGGGCTATTGTCTAAATAATTATTCAGATAAAGTTTGGGCTGGAGCTGGTAGTGGGGAACAGGTGGCAGATTATGAACTAAAAATTATCCCTAATCTATGGGATTAGCAGGCGGCTGGTTGAGGTGATGGGCCCAGCCGTCTTTAGCCTCCTTCATTAATGTGGAGTTGACATAATATTGACTGGGTGGAGAGCAAGTATGAAAAAGCCTGCATGCAGCCAGCTGACGTAAGCATCGGGAGAAAACATACAAGTTGGTGAGATGATATATGAGTACAAGGCACTACACAACGAAAGTAACTTAACATCTTTTTTCTCTGCAGACACTGGAGCACACTAACCTCCATTGTTAAACCTTTTCTCCGACCTGTACTTATTCTCACACCGGAGGGATCCCCGGTGGCCCAAAACCGTCGAGATCCGGTGCTGACGTGTTCATTGTGCAGGATTAGGCGCACTTTTCGTGGTTGAGGCGCGTGGCGAGATTGTGGCGTTAACATTGGCGCTAGAAGGAGGGCTCTTTAGTGTTTCTAGTTTTCAATCACAACTTACTGAACGACTTACATCGGAAACCATGGCGAAAAGTAAAACGGTCACGGCTTAAGGACAGCCGACGAATGTTAGCTCTTCTTCGCAAAGAATTTCGGTGAAAGACAGACTGGGACCCTCCAAAAGTATTCATGATAGACTTGGGTCACAGAAGGTTCTAGGAGATTCTCAGGCTAGAGACCATGGTGATACCAAGAGAAAGTTATTTTCTACTGCTAGCAAAGGTCCTGACAACGATCGAAAAAGGGTGGTAGGCACACCGCCTAAGACCCAACACTGAGAAGGCCAGGCGGACAAAATTTCTACCTTGGCAAAGATGGTACAAGAGACCGACACGGCTTTGAAAGCACTTCTGCAGCAGAGGGAGGAGATTTCTAAACAGATGGTTCTTGTGGCTGAGAAAAAAGACGAAGCTTCCAGTTACACTCGACCAGAAAGACGGAGTAGGTCACATGGTTGAAGAGCAAGGAGGGAAGAATATTCCAGGCGGGATGATAGTGGGTCTTGTAGCCATTCTCCGGACAAGAAACGAAGTGTGTCACAAGAATATTCTCCCGAGTCTTCGAAAAGAACGCCTCGTATTGAGTATCATAGAGACAGTAGAAGATATGGGCGATGAAGTCGGTCAAGAAGTCATTCTCCAGAGAGCCCGAAGAGGGTACACCACACAGGGAGTTCTCGCTTCCGACGAAGTAACAGACGTAGTCCTTCGGCATCGTTTAGCCCGGATGGAAAAGATCGGATCAAACACAGTAAGACGAATTCTCCAGGGAAGGAAATTGCTTCTTCACCCGGGATGGTGGAGGACCTAGCGAAAGAGATAAAAGAGCTTCGGAAGCAGCTAACAGAGGTTCAACAGGGGAAGAAGACTTCGGACAAAAAGACGTCTCCCTTCTCATCGAAAATTCTTAAGGAGAAAGCGGATCCCAGTAAAAAGCTACCTCATATGGAAAGTTATGACGGCTCTGGAGATCCATTCGACCACAGCCAAGCATTTGACATATTGATGGACTATTACGACTATTCAGATGCAGCTAAATGTCAGACATTCGGATTGACGTTAAGAAAGGACGCAAGGCAATGGATGGGGGCTCTGGCTTCGGATTCGATTGCGTCGTGGGCAGATTTGTGTGACAAGTTCCATGCTCGTTTCGGGAGCAATAAGAGAAGAGGAAGACCCACGGGATCGTTGGCCCAAGTAAGGCAATATTCGAGTGAGACTCTGGGGCAATATGTGAAGAGATTCCGAGAAGCTGTGGGGCTGGTTTCAGATCTTAACAATCTTCAGGCAGTAGGGTTATTCCAGAATGGTTTAGATCTGGTGAAATCGGAAAAATTAGTAAAGAAGCTGATGTTCAAACATCCGAAGAGTCTGGCCGAAGCATTTGAAAAGGTTGAAGGTTTTATCGTGGTGGAAGAGGCGATGGCTAGCTTGAAGCAGAGCTCTTCGGAAAAAGCAAAAGAGAAAGACAAGGAGAAGCCAGACATTAATCAGAGAAAGAGTAGTGTCGGCAATGATCGGTTCGAAGGGAATCAAAAAAGGTATAACAATAACTGGATACCCAGGGGAGATCGCCAGCCCATTCCGACTCAGAAGGTGAATAAGGTGTATACGCAACTCAACACGGATCGGGCCACCATTTTGGAACAAATAAAGAACCAACCGTACTTCGAACCGCCCAAAAACAATCCCCGACCAGGGTCCGGAGATCCTGCTTTATACTGTAATTACCACCGGACGGTTGGACATGATACGAATTCCTGCTGGAGTTTGAAGGAATTCATTGAGAGAAAAGTTCAAAGTGGTACTTTGATATAGTATGTAGCAGGGCGAGAACAACAAAGGGATCAGCTGAGGAATAGGGAGTTAGCTCAAGTCGCCCAGCCTGTTCAACCAGTGCCGAACCAGGCGGTGCGGCATGTTGTAGATGTGATATCTGGGGGAAACATAGGAAAGGTTGCAGGTAAGAAGAGACGAGGGTATCTGGACTTGGTGATGTCTCTGGCAGATAAGCCTATGAAGGCCGAAAGGGCATATCCGGGCTCCATAATCTCCTTCACAGATGAAGATTTCCCTTCGGAACCCATCGAACCACACGAACGAGCCTTGGTGATCACTGCACAAGTTGGTTCGGTGGATATGAAGAGGATGATGGTCGACAATGGCTCTTCGGTGGATATATTATATGCTCATGCTTATCACCGAATGCCTCTAGATGGTCAGAAGATGGAAATTGGGCAGGAGGCCCCTTTGTATGGTTTCAGCAACGATCCATTCAAAGTGGCAGGAACCATCGAGCTTCTGGTTGTCTTCGGGACAGTTCCCCAACAGGTTCAAATCATCTGTAAATTTTACGTTGTACATGTTGATTCGGCTTACAATGCTATTTTGGGGAGACCTACTTTAACAGCTCTACAGGCGGTTATTTCAATTCCCCACTTCAAGATTAAATTTCCTACGCCCCATGGAGTTGGCGAAGTCATAGGAGATTTAGACTTGGCGAGGAGGTGTTATCGGAATGCTCTAATCACCTCGGGAGTAGGAATCAGCAAACAAAAACACACCATGGCCATTGAAATAGAGCCATTCATAGAGAGTGGAATAGAACCCTTAGTCATGCCCGTGGAGGAGACCGAGGAGATCGAGTTGATTCCGGGAAGGAAAGAAAAAATAGTAAAAATTGGTTCGGGGCTTCCAGAGCCTTTTTGGACAAGTCTGATGAAGTTGCTTCGGTGTTATGCCGATGTCTTTGCTTGGGTTCCCAGTGATATGCCGGGGGTGAGTCGAAAAGTGGCTGAACACAAATTGCAAGTGAATCCCGATAAGAAACCAATTCGGTAGAAGAGAAGGATTTTCGCACCGGAGAGACAGAGAATAATTGATGAGGAGATCACCAAGTTGCTGGATGCAGACTTCATCTTCGAGATTGATTATCCTGAGTGGATGGCAAACGCAGTTCTGGTACAAAAGCATAATGGCAAATGGCGAGTTTGTATAGACTATACCGATCTAAATAAGGCGTGCCCGAAGGATTTCTATCCTCTGCCTCATATTGACCAACTCATTGATGCAACTTCGGGATACGCTTTGCTTAGCTTCATGGACGCTTTTTCGGGATATCATCAAATTTCTATGTGCAAGGAAGATATACCGAAGACAGCATTCATTACTCATCGGTCGGTGTATGCCTATAAAAAAATGACGTTTGGTTTTATCAATGCGGGAGCTACGTATCAGAGGATGATGAACCACATCTTCACGAAGCAGCTAGGGAAGAATATGGAGGTTTATGTTGATGATATGATTTTTAAGAGCATGTCAGCTCGTGGGCATCTGGATGATCTAGAAGAATGTTTTCAGACGGTTCGTCGTTATGAGTTGAAGCTGAATCCCACTAAATGCACTTTCGGACTGGGGGCAGACAAGTTTTTGGGATATTTGGTCAGTAAGAGAGGTATCGAAGCCAATCCAGAGAAGATCCAGGCTATCTTAGACATGAAATCACCACAGTCGTACAAGGATGTCCAGCGTTTAACTGGTAGAATAGCATCGTTGCGGAGGTTCATGTCTAAATCGGCAGAAAGGTGCTTGCCGTTCTTTAACACGTTGAAAGGGCCGAAGAATGCGAAAACATTCCAGTGGACTTCGGAGTGCGAGGAAGCTTTCCAAAGAATCAAGAGGTACTTATCTTCGGCACCCCTGTTGGTGAAGCCAGTTCCTACTGAACCTTTGTATTTGTATCTGGCTGCAAGTTCATTGGCAGTGGGAGCGGTTTTGGTGCGGGAAGTTGGGGGTAAGCAGCATCCGGTTTACTATGTGAATCATGCTTTTAGAGACGCTGAAACAAGGTATCCAAACCTTGAGAAGTTTGCTTTTACTTTGATCATTGCCAGTAGAAAGCTTCGATAGTACTTTCAAGGTCGGATAATAGTGGTATACACAGATCAACCACTGAAGAAGGTGTTGGGAAAGCCAGAGGTTTCGAGGAGACTCGCTGCATGGACAATGGAATTATCTCAATTTTTCATAGAATACTACCCACGGTCGGCTATTAAAGGTCAAGCATTGGCCGATTTTGTGATAGAGTGCTCATTTTCTGAAGCTGATGGGAGTCTAGACGAAGGGAAGGGATCTACGGAGACGGTGGCTACACTTCAGCAGGTGCACGATTATTGGACCTTATATGTCGATGGATCTTCTACTTCGGACCTTGGTGGAGCAGGGGTAATTCTGACGAGTCCGGAGGGATTCAAAATGCAGCAAGCCATCAGATTTAAATTCAGGGCAACGAATAATGAGGCTGAATACGAGGCGGTATTAGCAGGATTGCGTCTGGCCCAAAGTCTGGAAGTTCAGAAGTTGATTATTTACAGTGATTCTCAACTGGTCATCAAGCAAGTTTCGGGGGAATATGAAGCTCGTGGCTTAAAAATGGTTAAGTATCTTGCAGAATTGAAAGATCGACTTTAACACTTCGGCTTATGTGAATTTCAAGGTGTTGGTCGAACTGATAATTCCAATGCTGATGCATTGTCGAAGCTGGCTACTACTGAATCAAGCGCCTTTGAAGGAACAGTTTACTTGGAAACCCTAAAGCAAGCTAGCATCCAGAATGGGGAAGTGATGTGCGTAGAGCGGTCTAATTGTTGGATGACTCCATATATAAACTATCTAGCAGATGGCGTACTACCTTCAGATCAGATGTTGGCTAAAAAGATGAGATACAAAAGTGCAAACTTCATACTTATTGATGGAGATCTGTATCGAAGAGCTTATTCCTCTCCATTACTGAAGTGTCTGGTCCCATCTGAAGCTGAATATGCCCTTCGGGAGGTTCATGAAGGTATCTGCGGTGATCACATGACCGCGAAGTCGTTAGCATATAAAGTGCTTCGTCAACGTTTTTATTGGCCAACAATTTTCAAAGAGGCTACTGATTATGTGAAGAAATGCCCGAAATGCCAGTTAAATAGTTCAATCCCACATCAGCCACCAGAAGAGCTATACTCGGTTTTATCTCCTATACCCTTTGCTGTCTGGGGGGTAGATATACTGGGTCCACTCCTGCAAGCGAAAGGTCAGGTCAGTTTTGTTATAGTGGCAATTGATTATATGACTAAGTGGGTAGAGGCGAAGCCGCTTCGGCTGATAACGGAGCAAGAATGCTTGAAGTTTCTGAAAGAATCAATAGTTTTTCGATTTGGTATTCCTATGGTGGTAATTTCAGATAATGGACGCCAGTTCGTGGGATCAAAATTTGAGACATTCTTGAAGGAATTAGGAATTCAGCATCGAAAAACTTCGGTTGCTCATCCACAATCTAATGGGCAAGTTGAGGTGACTAACAGAATACTCCTGAATGGGATTAAGAAAAGGCTGGATGACGCCAAAGGAAGATGGCCTGAAGAATTACTTAGCGTGCTATGGGCTTACCGAACTACGCCAAGGACTACAACGAGAGATTCCCCATTTAGACTGGCATACGGTTCTGATGCTCTAGTTCCGGTGGAAATTGGATCTACAAGTCTTCGGGTCAGTCGATTTAAAGAATTGTATAATGATGAGGGACTCAAAGCCAACTTAGACCTGCTCGAAGAAGTCCGAGAGGCAGCTCTGGTAAAATTGGCTACTTATCAACGCCGTGTGGCTAAATATTACAACAAGGGGGTAAAGCTTCGAAGATTTGAAGTTGGAGATTTTGTTCTTCGGGAGGTGGAGGCTTCTACACCTCAAAATATGGGTAAACTAATGCCAAATTGGGAGGGCCCTTATGAAGTCATTAGCGTACCAAAGCCCGGAACTTACCGGTTGCGAGCTTTAGATGGGTTTGAAATTAAGAATACTTGGCATGCTGGAAGGCTCCACAAATATTTTCAGTAGTGCTAGTGTCAAAGTCCGGAAGTCTGTAACCACTATGACAATTATCAATAAAAGTGGCTTTTTCTCCAATAATGGTTTTTCTTCCTGATAGTTATAAGGTTGGATCCCTTCGACTCCTCGTAGCGAAGTAGAATATTTCTTGGGTTGAACCTGTTCGGCTCTCGGAGAAAACGAGGTTGCCAGCTTGGTATAAGGTTGGATTCCTTCGGCTCCTCGTAGCGAAGCGAACTATTGATGGTCCAACCCGTTCGGCTCTCGGAGAGAACGTGGTCACCAGTTATAAGGTTGGATCCCTTCGACTCTTCGTAGCGAAGCGGAATATTTCTTGGGTTGAACCTGTTTGGCTCTCGGAGAGAACGAGGTTGCCAGCTTGATATAAGGTTGGATTCCTTCGGCTCCTCGTAGCGAAGCGAACTATTGATGGTCCAACCCGTTCGGCTCTCGGAGAGAACGTGGTCACCAGTTATAAGGTTGGATCCCTTCGACTCCTCGTAGTGAAGCGGAATATTTCTTGGGTTGAACCTGTTCGGCTCTCGGAGAGAACGAGGTTGCCAGCTTGGTATAAGGTTGGATTCTTTCGATCCCTCGTAGCGAAGCGAACTATTGATGGTCCAACCCGTTCGGCTCTCGGAGAGAACGTGGTCACTAGTTATAAGGTCGGATTCCTTCGACTCCTCGTAGCGAAGCGAAATATTTCTTGGGTAGAATCTCTTCGGCTCTCGGAGAAGGATGGCATTATCCAATTGTTATGAAGCCGAATAATATTACAAGTTCTTCGGAACTAATATTCTTATTAAAAGATTGGTGAATTATTCATTCTAAAAATGGAATATGGCATTCTTCGGTAATGAGTAAGTCTCGTCTTATGTTATTACTTGACTTTGTTCGAAGTATTGAAGTTAAATCACATGCTGATTGGATAACAATATAACTTAGACTGAAAAGGAATAATATGGGATAAGATATATTTCATTAAACATAATAAAGTCATTGCATCGTCGTTGAAATTTATACAAGTGTATGAAGGATAAATTATTATCGCCATTACTCCTCGTCTTCATCTTCAGAAGAATCAAGGAGCAACGGGTTTACAGCAACGGCTGCTAATTTAGTTTTACCCTTGCTTTGGGCCGCTTCGTAACCCTCCGCGTACATTTGAACTATTTCATTAGTTAAAGCAAGAGACTTCCGGTACTCGGCCTGAATCTCCTTGCGAAGCTTTTCGGTGAAAGGGGGACCCATCAACTTCAGGTCACGAAGCTCCTTTTCAACTTTTCCTCGGAGATCCAGGTGATGTTCTTCAGATCTCTTAGCATCTGACACGGCTAAGGCCAGATTCCGGTTATTGTCAGCTAACTGCTCATTGGCACGCTGAAGTTCTTCATTCCGTTGCATAATTGCGTTTTGTGAAGCTTCAGACGCGACCAACTGCTCTTTCATCCTGGCAAGGTCATTTTGAAGACCCTTACAGTTGAAGCAGATATTTTCGTGTTCGCTCCTCTCCTTTGCCAATGCCGACTTTAAAATGGCATTTTCTTTACGGGCAGCCTCCTCGTTAGCTTCAACTTCCCTGTACTTCTGATAAAGATGCCCGAAGATTCCGTTCGCCTACAGTTATTCATAGTTAGAAGAAAATTCTAGAAAATATTCATGAACTAAGGCAGACAAGAGATTTACTTACCCTAGCTTGGTTAATCATGCCCTCTTCGAGCAGGTCAGAAACAGAACTGTTGCCGAACCGATGGTTATCTGTATCCAGAACGAAAGAATTATAAAGGCGTAGGGGGAAGTTTTCGTTCTGGTCAGGCCATAGGCTAGGCGATCGGGAAGCTCCAAGCGTCGATCCGAAGTAAGGGGGAGATGATCGTTGAGGAGAAGGCATTGTTTGGTTGGATGGAGGAAGGTCGGAAATTATTGGAGGGTCAACTGGTAAGGATGATTGACCATCAGAAGTATGCTTCTTCTTTCGAATAAGAGGAGAACTGGGTTCAACCTCGAATTCATCAGTTTCGGCAGGATTGGAAGAAGATTGGTTAGTTGTAGTATGTGGTACTCTTAGTTCTTCGGCGGTGAGGGGGATAATTTTTTCCTTGGCTTTTCGTTTTTTGGTATGAAGAATCTTGGTTCTTTTTTCAATGGTCATGTCTAAAAGACTTTCGGTAAGAGTTGGAGCTAAGGCATGTTGGGATTTTTTAACAGTCTTTTTCTTCCGGCGAAGCTGGCCGGACCCTTCGGCAGGGTTTGAATCAGCCACTGGGGGGTCAGCAGTTTGGTCTTCGGCCGTTTATTTGATATCTTGAGCTTTAGGAGGATCCTGGGCTGATTCGGCAGAAAGAAACTCCTCTAATTCTTTCAAATCGGAGGAGGTAGGCTTAATAAGAGATACTGCCAAGTTGAGAAATGTATTTCAGAATAAATATTAAAAGAAGATTCAAGAAAATATACAAACATGGATTTCGGACATACATTTATGGTTGTACAACCATGCTTGCTTGCTTAAAAGGACGAAGCTCCACTCTTTCATGGGAAGCTTTTCCATGATCTTCGTTATCTCCCGTACACGCTCCTCTGGGATATCACCGAGATCTGAAGTAACATGAGCGGCAGTGGTCCAGTCTGAAATGGAAGATATTTCAGGCCCCTTGACGAAAAACCACTTCTCGTACCATTTCTTATTACTTGACGGAGTATCCATCAGAGGGCGTTTATCAAATTTAGAGTTAGGCTTTGGAGCCTGTTTGCCCAAAACCTTGAATCCCTTTTCACGAGACTTGCCAGAAGTAAAAAGAGTGAAGAACAAGTCAATAGAAGGAGAAACCCCTAATTCACTACAAAAGGCGATGAAAGCAAGGATATGAATATAGGAGTTAGGAGCTAATTGGGCGAATCCAACACCCATGAACCCTAAGAGGGTAATGACGAAGGCATGAAGAGGGAAACGAATCCCCTTCTCAAAAAAATGACGGGCATAGCAGTCCAGCCCTCTGGACGTTGATACATTCGCTCGGCTGGAGTGGGCACTCTCCGAGGGTGAGTGTCTGGGATTTGGTATCATTTTCGGATGACGTCAAGATCATCCTCTGAGAAACTGGAGGGAGTATTGGCGATGGGGTGTTGCAGCTCGTCTGAAAAATCGAAAGGGGGGATCTCTGAAATAGGAGGGGGAAGACTTTTGCCAGATGAAGGTTTCGGTTTGGGATTCATCTCTGAAATGGTGTTACTGGAGTTTTGGGCAGCCATTAATGGCGATTTGAAAAAGAGAAAGAAAGCCGGAGTAAGAAGAAAACTGGAGTATTTCGAATTTCAGATGAGCAAGTAAAGCTATCTGATTTGGGGGTTTGAAGATTTTATAGAGTTGTCTTTTCTGAAGGCTCACGAAACCCAAAGGCTGCACATTTAATAGAGATAATGATGGGGAAGGTTAACAGTTGGCGTGTGCTCTTGGAATTGAGGAAGCTATCATTTATTTTTGAAATTTGAAGAGTTGGTATCTGATTTTGAGTTTAAGGGATCTGCATTTAGACATGGGCCTTTTATTAATTGGGCTTTTTCGAATCTGTTTGGATTCTTCTTGATGGTTGGACTGATTTCTTATACTCTTTTATTAAACACTCTATTTAATAAAAGACTAGGGGACAGTGTTGGGCCGTGAATATCTTGGGCCGGTCAAATCTTACTTATCTTAGGCTTTTCGGGTCAAACCCATTTTTATCCTTGGAGCATGGGGCTATTGTCTAAATGATTATTCAGATAAAGTTTGGGCTGGAGCTGGTAGTGGGGAAAAGGTGGCAGATTATGAACTAAAAATTATCCCTAATCTATGGGATTAGCAGGCGGCTGGTTGAGGTGATGGGCCCAGCCGTCTTTAGCCTCCTCATTAATGTGGAGTTGACATAATATTGACTGGGTGGAGAGCAAGTATGAAAAAGCCTGCATGCAGCCAGCTGACGTAAGCATCGGGAGAAAACATGCAAGTTGGTGAGATGATATATGAGTACAAGGCACTACACAACGAAGGTAACTTAGCATCTTTTTTCTCTGCAGACACTGGAGCACACTAACCTCCATTGTTAAACCTTTTCTCCGACCTGTACTTATTCTCACACCGGAGGGATCCCCGACGGCCTAAAACCGTCGAGATCCGGTGCTGACGTGTTCATTGTGCAGGATTAGACACACTTTTCGTGATTGAAGCGCGTGGCGAGATTGTGGCGTTAACAGAACTAAAATCATCTATTTTAATTAAGCCAATTGAACTCTTCAGACAATGACGGAAGAATTAAAATTAAAAGGTGGGAATGGTATGAAGAATAATTAAATGATTCTACATTGCTCTTAACTCTACCTTTTTGTCCCATGATAACTTAACGCAATCCATACGCACAACGCCTATGGGCTATGGCTAAGACTACCGGAGTATCTAATCTCATTCGCTTGTGAGGGGTCGAGATAATATCATGTGCCTCTCAAATTGTCAGATTGAGTTAAAGCTGATGGTAAAAATGATTTGATATATGGGTGGGTGGGTGGCCTGCCTGCCTGCCTGCGTGCCTCAATTTTTATTCTGGTAGGTGCGGATGTCAGTTGCCAGGCACTGCCAACCTAACTCAGTAGCCAAGATTTACTCTTACCCCCTTATCTTGTGCCACACAAATTTTGGGAACTGATATGATATTATAGATAATACAATCAATATACAGAGGAACGGAAATTTCAACTCCGGTAAAAGATTCTTCTAGCTACGTTACAGATTCTGCAAGAATCTCCAATTTTAATTTCTTTTTTAGCAATCAATCATTTTAATCAATTTTAGTACGACTAAATATTATTGACATAAAAAGAGGAAGTCAACCCTAAAAAAGAAGAAGAAAGACTGACAACATCAATGTTATTCTAAAAAATACTATCATTTTACTATCAAAGTTCATTTGACTTTAGTTTTGGAGAGAGTAAATATAAAAGCAAACAACACCAATGTTATCCTATTGGATTGGATGAAGAGGCATGTAATTCTTTTTTTCAATCTATTAATTAATTTCTTAATGTGTAAATACTTTTGTTTTTTAAATGCAAACATAACACACATGTATTAAAAATGTTGGTGATTATTTCATTCCAATTACACATGATTCACAAATATTTTTGACTCTTAAGATTTAATCAAAAAAAGTAATTTTATGAAAAATCAAGAGAGAATGAGATATACATATAACATTTTGCGAGAAAAAAATAGAGATGTTACTATTACATAAAATAATCACATAACTCTCACATATTGTTGACATGACAGTATGTAATTTGTTGTTGACATGACCCACTTAATTCATCAATAAATTACATACTGCCAACTCGCAATATGTGAGAGTTATGTGACTATATTTATGTGATAGGAGCATTATTCAAAAAAATACACGATAAATCGTTTTTAAATTTGTTCAGCGAGTTATTATTATGGTGGTTATGATAATTAAGATATAGTCGAAGAACTTCTTTCAGTGTATTGCCTTTATAAAGGTATCAATCAATCAATCAAATTCTAGTACGCGGTTGACGACTTTGTTACTACGCGGTGTGAGTTTACTTTTGGATAAGGAGGAGAGTACAGGTGACGTGAGGTGAGAGATGGAAATTGTAAGGAAATATTAGGGGCAGATTTGGACAACCAGTAAAAATTAGTAAAAAGTCGTTACAAACTACAAATTTGAATCTCTTTCGACCGACCACACTACTCCAACACGGTTCAAACACTCCCTCCACACAACACAGCCCCAGACCAGAACTGTGCATATATATATATATATATATATCAGCATTACCCGTTGTACTATACTAGTACTATATTATATAAATAGTAATACACACTCCTACCGAATGAATACAATATTAGGCTCCAGTCCTCTAGTCATGGCTAATAAATTTTTCTTCTCTATCCTCTTCCTCCTCTCTCTCTCCGCCTTCTGCTCCGGCCGTCTCATCACCAACCGCACCTCAGATCTCATCTCCGACGGTCTCAACCATGATTTCCGGATCCAACAGGTGCTCCGGCTTAACCCGTTCTCCGCATCGGAAGCTTGCGAGCAGACTTACGGCCTCATGCCTTGCACCTCCTCTGCATTCGGCAACCTATTTCTAATTCTTGTTTATGGTTATCTTATGTTCCTCGCCGCTACCTATCTCTCCGGTGGCAGCGAGCTATTGCTGGAAATTCTCGGCCCCGGAATCGTCGGCGGCCTCTTTCTTCCCGTTCTCGGCGCTCTTCCCGATGCCCTGCTCATTCTCGGTAACTTTTTCATCATTTCAATTTCAATTTGCTCAGTATTTATTAGTATTATCAACAAATTGCTACTATTAAAGCATGCAGTACAAGAGAATTTTTCGGAATTATGAATGTTACTTCATGAATAGCATACTGATGATGATGATGATCCGAATATGTTATTAATTCATCTGAATTTTTCAAGCTACTTTTTTCTAAAATTGCTAAAATTGTGTAATCTTATGCCAGATTGTTCTCAAATATCTGATGTGTTAGTTATATGTCCCTACTTCGACCATTCATGTTGCTGCTAAATTTGTGTTTCATTTGAGATTATGATGTGATGCATTGTTTTTTTGGTGTTCATTTTGCTTTAGAAGTTTTCAAACAGCATTACTACAAGCAAAAGGGGAATGTTGTGTGAAGACAATAAAAAAAGCAAAAGACGATTGTAGTAGAATATCTTCTTGTTATGTTCTCTACTTTTTAATAATTTGAATACTCGCTAGTAAGAGAATAGTTGTATTTTGGGCTGTAAAATGCAATAAAGTAATTTGAGTTCTTTTCGGTTTCGGCAATTTAGAGCTCCTTCAAAATCTGCTGGCGAGATGAATGGCCTAAAGACTCTAAACATGAGATATTGAGATGAACTTAGTGTGGCAAGGCTGAGCTCAGCTTGTCTAACTACCTATCGATTATTACTCTGTAATAATAGAATTATTTAAAGTTTGAAACAAGCTAAGCTGCTGGCGTTACAAAATATTGCATAAAGCTGCTTGAGTTCAAATAAGACCGACTCTATTAATGGTTCACTGGCGATAATATGACCTTCAATTAGGTTCATCAAATATCTCTTATTTGCACAGATACTTGTCTTAGTCCTTGTTCGGTGGAGGATTTTGTTTACTGGCTCTTTCAAATCAATTCTCCTAATTTTGTCTTGCAATTTGGCTGGTGAAACTTAAAGATGTTTATAGAGGGTAGTATGTTATCTTAATTATTGTGTTTGGTGTTTTCCTCTTTGTTTTGTTTCTCCTTTTGTTTTGTGTTTTCCTCTTGGCTTAATGGTAAAACAACTACTCATAAGGCTTTGGGTGCAAGAGGTCTTGGATCCATTCCTGCTAAAGGCAGGAATGTTAAGATTTCAGCTAAACTAAGCAAAAAAAAAAAGGTTTAAACTACTGATGGATGTTTTTTTGGGTCCATAAATGTTGCCTTAACATGGCATCAAGTAGCTGTAATCAACATTGACATCTTGGTTCTGAATTGGGCGAAAATGCAGTAGTATAATATAGATAAGGTTGAAAAATATAATGAAAGAATCACAGGCTATAAGACGACGTGAATCGAGCCGTATTTGAAGCTGCATAATCTTTTTCAGAGAAAAATTAAATTTTCTTGTGATACTTTCTTGCAACTACTTCACTAGAAGGACTATTTGTATTTGTGCCCCCACCCCCCTAAAGTCCCTACTAGTTAATATTTCATACCATTTGAGATATTTTTGATGATCAATTCTACATTCTATCTGATCTACGTTGTGGCTTTTCAGTCTCTGGACTATCTGGAAGTGTGGAAACTGCTCAAAGTCAGGTTTCAGTTGGAATGGGCTTACTAGCTGGATCCACTGTTATGCTTATTACAGTAATATGGGGAACCTGTGTTGTTGTTGGAAAGTGTGACGTAGAAAATTCTGTTGCCCTAAATGGGAAAGATACTAAAGGATTTAGCTTAACTGGTTTGTCCTTTCACTATATCTTGCAAAAACATGTTGCATCACTTTTAAAAATTGAACTCTTATTTTTGCATGCATTTTTGATTACTGAAAAGCTGCTTCTACTGTTTTCAACTTTTAAGGATCTTCATTGTGCATCCATGACAATAATATCTACTTGTATACGTTTGGTGCATCTTTTCACTATCCTCTTCTTACCATCTCCAGAAACAATGACAAAATAGTGTGCTCATATTATTGTTTTCTGTTACAGATTCCTGGTAATAGACACAATGTCATTTCGTCTACATGAATTTTTTTTGACTGTGTCTTGTGTGCATCTATAGTAGAGAATAATATTGCATCAGTGATGCATGAAACAACAGACAACCATTTGATGCCATAGATTTTCTGCAATTAGCTTTCCTATTTCTGATGGAGTAAAATGCAATACTGACGATTGTATTATTTTTTGTCAATGTAAAACAAACCTCTAACTCTTTGAAAATTTAGATCATGAACCCTTTGAGGCCAACTTGCGTTGAGCATCATATGTGGCACGATGACGTGGAACTTAACGCGTTAGGGCCAAAAAACTTGCATCTGCTCCACCTTATAAAACCTTTAATTTGACCACCAATGCAACACATTTACTTGAAACACTTGCCAAGAACTTAATATTTGAATGTACCAATACATCATCTTTATATGGTAATGTTACTTCAAATTTTGTCTCATAATTACTGATATGAATTTTTTTTTTGTTGTGATGTTTTGTTTTTCGTGCTTATTTTTCTCCAAACCGCTGACTGGAGTCATAATTATGCATCAATATATGTCTCATAAAATCTTGATCAGCTTTGCTACCTCTTTGTGACCAGTTCAGAAAGTTTGAAGAGGCTTTATCATTGATTAGTTAGTCCTTTGTTTCAGGTTCTGGTGTTAGTACTGATATCTGGACAAGCTATGCCGCAATGATAATGGCTGTATCTGTTATCCCATTTATAGTCGTACAGTTTCCACAACTTTTACACTCAACTTCCGGAAGACACTTGGCGGTCTTGATTGCCCTCATTATCTCTGTCTTGCTATTAATTTCATATTGCCTTTATCAGGTAACTAGACGTGTTTATATATATACCTACATTCTTGTAACTTATACATGTCAATATGTAGATGTATTTAGGTATATGTGTATCTCTGTAGCTCATCTTAACTGTATCTTTCGCATGGTTATTTTAACAAAATCCAGAAATAATAATATCTATAGCTCGAGGAGAATTGGTATTGCCTCTTCTTTTAAGCCCTATTCACTTTTATATTTGGAAACTCGGGTATTTTTACGAGAACCAGTCATAACTATTAAGAAGTTCAAAAGAACATTAAAGCTATAATACTACTCCATAAATTATTTAATATTAGAAAATGTGCATATGGATTACCGTTTCTACCTTGAATATCAATGTAGGCTCTCCCTATGAAGAGTGGGATTGTCCTGGTCAGTGGAAATGTTATTTATGAGCATCTAAATATTTATTCTGGGAACCACAACCTATCATTTTGAGTTGTACCTTCATTACTGTTAACTGCTCTTGTTGTTTTTGATATCTTTTGAAGCTCAGTTCTTTTACTGCGGCTGATTTTACTCTTAAAAATCATATGTAGGTATTCCAGCCTTGGATTCAGAATAGAAAGCTTGATTATGCAAAGCATAAGCATGTAAAATCTGGAATTCTAAAACATCTAAAAATGCAGTCACTTGGAAGGCTGTCAAATGCTCAGGGAAAACCCAATGAAGAAGTTATAGAAAAGTTTGTGTTATACTTTCTGGTTTCTAACGCTCTTTTCATCTACCATCTCCATTCTCCTTTTATTAATCCTCACAATGTTTTACTGACTTTGTCAAGGATCCTGTGACAGGCTTTTTAGGGCAATTGACGAAAACAACGATGGATATCTTTCAGCTTCTGAATTAAGAGCCCTGATTTTAGGAATTTCGTTTGACGAGATAAATTTGAATGAAGATGCTGCTGTAGATAAAGTAATGAAAGATTTTGACAAGTCTTGTGATGCTCGAGTTGATTTGAGTGAGTTCATCAATGGAATTGGAGAATGGCTCAAGGATGCAGCAAGGACTTCAAAGGTTTCTTCTCTCGAGGCTGGTCCTGAAACAATGAATTACCTTACTCACTATCACGAGGTATGTGGCATTGTTGTGTCACACAACCTTCTCTTGAGCTTTCTTTACTACTTGGATTGTGATATCTTTGAATGCATTGGCAGCAAACAAAGAGGGAACATGATCTTTTAGGGGAACATAGTGATGAGTCTGTTGAGGGTGTTGAAAACCCCAAGTGGACAACCATAAAAGCCGCACTACTTTTGTTGTTGGGGACTGTTATTGCTGCTTTAGTCGCTGATCCTCTGGTAGATGCTGTTGATAATTTCTCTAGTGCAACAAGCATCCCGTCTTTCTTTATCTCATTCATTGCTCTTCCCCTGGCAACCAACTCTAGTGAGGCAGTGTCAGCAATTATCTTTGCTAGCCGAAAGAAGCTGAGAACTGCATCCTTAACCTTTTCTGAGGTTTGTTTCTTTGTTGGTTTTCTCATATATTTCCCCTGAATTTATATTTCGTAGTTTTATTAGCTGCTTGCTATATATTACTTATTTGTTAATCTCACTAATATATATATATATATATATATATATAGGGTCCTAATCTATGGCAACCGGTTGCTAGGGGTACTATTCCAGCAACCATGTTCTTCAACGTTGATCAATATAATTAAGGGCTGAGATTTTAAAAAAAGAAAAAGTCTCAGCCGCTACGGCTGTTACATCACTTGCTTGGTCAAACGGTCAAATAATATTAATATTATTATAATTATTAACTATTATAATAATAAAAGACTAACTTGCATTATTAACTAGCATTATTATAACAATATATTAATAGTCTTTTTTTAATGTATATAGTACGAAATTATAATAGCATTATTAACTAGGATTAATAGTTAAATTAAATAGTATTTAATTAATTAAATAGCATTAATAGCTTATTTAATTTACAATACTATATAAAGAGGAGAGAGAGTGGGAACAATCATGGAGTGAATGAGCCAGCCGCTATACCATGTAGCGGCAAGTTAGTCTTTCATTATTATAATAGTTAATAATTATAATAATATTAATATTATTTGATCGTTTGACCAAGCAAGTGATGTAAAAGCCGCTACAACTTGTAGCGGCTGAGACTTTTTTTAAAAAAATCTCGGCCCTTAATTATATTGATCAACGGTGAAGAGCATGGTTGCTGGAATAGTACCCCTAGCAACCTGTTGCCATAGATTAGGACCCATATATATATATATATATATACAAGTCTTGATTTTTTGAAAGCAACTCTACTGAACTTGCCTTTGAGGTTCTCAAACAAAAAAAGGAACTTGCCTTTGAGGCTCAGACAAGGACAAAATATTCTTTTGCCCCACTTGAAGGGGCTAGATAGAAGTTACGAGGCTTTAAATTTAAATGGTTCATAATATGAGATGTTACTACCATATAATTTTAGTTATTTTGCATATTTTTTCACTTGTTCGAACATGAAAGTTGGTTTGCCTTGCAGCTAACTAATAATTGTCATCGTCGTCTTTTTTTTTGTCCTTCCACATTTCTGCAGTTGTATGGAGCGGTAACCATGAACAATACTCTGTGTCTATCAGTCTTCTTAGCCCTTGTTTATAGCAGAGGGTTGGTATGGGACTTCTCTTCTGAAGTTTTGGTTATCCTTATTGTTTGCTTTGTAATGGGTGTGTTAGGCAGCATCCGCACTACCTTCCCTCTTTGGACAGCTTCATTAGCTTTCCTGCTATACCCGCTCTCGTTGGCACTGGTCTATGTTCTTGACTACGTTTTCGGTTGGTCATAATTCTTCGTAGAGATAGTGATACTCCCTGTGATTACATGACTAATGCTAATATCTTTCTCTCTCAAATGTGTACATTTTTTTAGTGACAGCAGTCGCCTTTTCTATTTGACGGCCACGAAAATAAGTAGGCAAATTTTAATTTTATAGAAAGCAATGGTATCTGTGTTTTCGGTGTTTAGTTTATTAATTGTGGATTAGGGTTTCTGATTAGTTCATCTTTATTGTACGTCTCCTTTATGCCATTATTATTGAAGATTCATATGAGATTCTAATGGATTTCTCGTGCTGTACGTAACTGATTTCATTTTGTATTATATACAACACCAATGATCTATTCCTAGCTAGAAACATCAAAAGATTCATCTCTAGTTATATATATCAGTCTGCTTCTCCAGGGAACTGGAAGGAGCGGACTAAGAGCGAACCGGCTATAGCGACGGTTTTTTCTGTCGTTATAACATAAAAAGCCGGTTTTTTATGCTATAGCGACGGAAAAAACCGTCGCTATAGCCGGTTCGCTCTCTCCAGTTCGCTACTGAAAGATTCCGATATATATATATATATATATATAATAAAATAAAATAAAAACATCATAATGGATATTACAAACAAGAAAAATATCAAGTCCGCGACTGCATATGAAATAAGTTGGTGTTCATAGTTTCAAATTGAGATCGAGGCTTTCTATTATGCCATTGCCGTTGCTTATAGTGGCTGCTGATTGATCATTTTGTGTATTTGCTGATGGTAAGAAGCTAAAGAATGGCTGTTGAAGTGATCGACCTGGTCCTGGCCACTTAACTATCTCATCAGTGGTTCCCTGAAATGTTAGCAGATTCAATGATAGTACCACTTGGATGGAATCAAGAAACATGCGGTTGCAAATGATTAAAGACAAGAATATTAAGCAACTATCAGGAAACCGAAAAATTGGTAGTGATCCTTTGTTGCTTAGTCTCTCGCCTGATAAGGTAGATCATCAAAGTATGGTAGTTCTCGAGGATGTGGGATGAGATGTGATGAAGGATGCTTTGGTTTTGGAGGCGCCAGGGTGAGAAAATCTCCATCATTGGAAACTCCATTTTCTTGGACAACTCTCCTCATTTTTGGCTCTGACGTACTACTCGAGCTTGAAGGGCCTTCTCTGAAAAGGGATGCAAAAGCCCGGTGTCAAGATACATCAATTGTTAGTACCAAAACGATGCATCAATTGCACGGATATACCTGTAGTGGGATTTATAGATCAAAAATAAGCTTACCTTAAAACTGGGTTGGCTGCAGGTTTAATATTAAAAGTATCTTCATTGCTACACGAAGCTGTTTCATCTGTTCCAGGGGTAGGAGAAGCATATGCTGGAGGAAATCTGGAGTTGAAAGAAGGACCTGGTGCATCGTCTATTGAGAAGGGATATGACCTCTTTATGCCAACCATCAGTACGGCATCATACAAATGTTAGTCCCAATAATAATGATATACTAATTATATAAATATAAAATTAGAAGATAATCAATGTTATAATAAAAAACTTACTATATGCAATTGATAAAGATTTTTAAAACCAAGTTAAGTATTGGACAGTCTCTCCTTAAAGTAGATTTCGTTTTCACTATCGGTGCTTACGGATGGAACAATGGACGTCTACTTTCCAGCATAAAATGGTCTTCAATTTTTACAAGAAACACTTTAATGAAAGAGTTTTACGAACCAATAATATTTGGATACTCTCTATATATTTAATGAATGAAGAATGAATTTAATCTTTCTCTAATGGGTGGCAGACTACTATATATAAGCATTTCTCATCTTTTTATTGAAATGGGTGGCAGGTGCACGACTTTTCATACAGTCATGTCTACATATACAAGTCACATCATGTGGCTTTATTTTGCATAGCAAGTCAGTTACCAAAAACAGTTAAAAGCAAAATAAAAACGGACTCCAACTGTCCAAACAAAAAGCAACGGCAACACACTCCAACGGTAACAAAAACAAATTTTATTTATTTATTTATTATATTTTTCCAACAACAAATTCGCCATTGCTTATTGAAACAAATTTTTCTTCTAAACTGAAGAAAATGAAAGACAATTCATAATTGAACAACTCTGACTCTAGCCATTCTATATACTAGTTTAGAAGCATGTGTAAGCCATGAGAGGAATTATATTCAAGAGACGAAACCCAAGTTTCAGGTGTTTAACATCTTTTAGACAGAGTTTCCTCAAATCTACAAGAAAGCAAAAAAAGATATAGATACATATGGGTAAGAAAAATTGAATAAAAGAAAGTTACCCTCTCTTCCTCTGGCCATAAAGGACGATAAATTTGGTTTGAAGGGGGCTCTATCTGAAAATTCATTACAGATGATGATGAAGTGGCTGATGGAACATTCACCTGCATTATTAAGTTTCATCTTCAGTCGCAACAAAAAGAAAAGGACATAAATCCCCCATAAAAACTTGGAAAAAGGTAGTTGGGCTAACCATGGATGAAGTTGGACAAGGTCGCTGAAATTGTTCTGATCTTTGCATCATCATAGCAGGCAGAGGACAAATGGGGGTGTTAGATTTGTAAGACAAATTCACATTAGAGCGAAAAGCTGATCCCTGATGATCCAACTTATGCTCTCCTTCAAGATTGTTGTATTCACCAAATTTAAACCAATTGCCACGCCCCGAACTTGAAATTGCCTGAACTGAATTTGGGCGCATAGCCTCAACGCTTGGGGTAAATGGGGGTGGTCTGAAAATAGAATTGGGCAAAGAAGGAGAAAAAATAGTACTAGCTGCTACATCTTTCTTTTGTTGTTCCTCCAATCTAATCTTCTCAAGCTGAGCAACACCAAGTCCTCTTTGCTTCAACTTTTTTGAAAATCCACCACTGCCGCCACCACTACTATTACTACTGTACCTCTGGGTTTGTTCTTCTTGGGCCATTCTTAGTACTACTAGCCATCTAATTACAAAAAAATTAAAAAAACAGAACCCAAACTAGTATATATATATATATATATATATATATATATATATATATATATATTACCATGATTCATCAGCCAAAGCAGCATGAAGATTCGCAAAATCTCTGAGGGGTTTGGGAGATTACCCAAATATAAAATCTAAAGGAATGAATCACAATGAACCCAAGGGAAAACAAAACAAATCCCCATCTATAGATTACATAAAATTTCATAGGTCGGCAACTTATTTGGAAACAATAATACCTTCATCATTCAGCAGAGATTTCAATTTTGTCTGTGTTTATATGTAGAGAGAGAGAGAGAATCTGAGAAGTACGGATTTTTCTCAAAAAATAAAAAGAGTTTGTTTGTGGCTTTGAGCTCTCTGTCCGTCTGTCTGTCTGTCTGTCTGGCTGAGAGACCGATCAAATTATGAAAAATAATGCTACTTTCACAAAAAAAAAATGTCACTTATATACACACATGCATATTGTGAGTCTCACGTATCAGGCGCGGCTTAAAAACATACACATGTGTATGTGAGCTTTACGTGACTATTTTAATTATGAAGCATAATGCAACGTCTCTCTCTCTCCCTCTCCATCTCCAAATCCACAGAGTCTGTCTCTCTCTCCCTCTCTCCAAAAGGAGCAAAATGCCAGTATAGATAAGCAATATTGCCTCGCACTGTTTATTGCATTTCAGGGTATCCGTGTATCCCTTTGCAGCTTTTTGGACCAACTAGTGGGGCCCTCACCATGCATATACTTCACAACCATAAGTTTTTAGCACACTGCATAAAGAAGAAAAAAATTAACGATGATTTGTACTCCTGTAACTATTGAGATAAGAACCTTATATTTTAGTATTTATTATAGAAAAAGCCTTCCAAATAAAAAAAAGAAGAAGAAATATTACTACTACCTTCATTTTAAAATTAGTATTTTTATTTGAAATTCAATTATAAAATCTTAAAATCTTGATTTTTGAAATTAAAATTTTATAAAAGTCAAGTCAAAATGAATTTTTATATTTTTGAAGAGAGAAAATATTTCATTAATTGCACAAGTTGGTTAATAACTATAGCAAAATGATTCGTAGAAAATATCTTGGTATAACTAGCAGCTCAAAAGAAGAAAAACAAATTGACATAGAAGCACTGAAGTAGCAATAATAGATCCTTCGTGAACAACAGGATTGAAATTGAAAACTAGTTGAGAGGCAAAGATGATTAAAATATCGAGTAATGTTGCAGACATAATATAAACTATACATAAAAAGTTGCACACAAACATTATAAAAACAAGGGTCCTCTTAACATGTGCCCTAAGGGCACATGCTAAGCACATAATTTAAGAGAATATTCTCTTGAATTGTGTGCATATTCCCTTGATTTCTGTATTTGCACTAAGTTCAAGGGAATATACACACAATTCAAGAGAATATTTTCTTGAACGGTGTGCTTAGCATGTGCCCTAACAACACATGTTAAGAAATTCCTAAAAACAAATAAAAATCGAGACCTATCATTAAATATTTTAAATATTTCTACCAGTAAACAATAAATGGATCTTACTCTTTGATATTTGTACACAATTTTTCATAGTATTATTGTTGAAATATCACAATCATATCTTTATTATGTTACACCAATGGATTTGCCTTTCTAAATGGGCCCACAAGCCTTTAGCAACAACAAACCAACCAACTCATTGAAAACAAACGAACAAAACTTTTGCCTTCAACAAGGCCTGGCCCAGCATCCTTGACACCACCACCTATTATATGTCATTTAAATTTGTCCAGATTTGTTAGATATACTAGCAGGTATATATAGATAGATTACCACATTTAAGCATTTATATATTCATAGGATTCTCTCTATCATAACATATCTTCGTTCTATGGATATATATTTATTTATTTATAGTCAATTCTAAAATTTAAAATATAATGTTATTTTTTATCTATAAAATAAATGTTATTTTTTATTCTCATATGGGCTCTAGGTTGATACTTTAACCCACTATTGCCCTAGATATCATATCTACGGTGTGTAGGGAGGTCCAATTGATGCGGGGCTTACTATTAATAAAAATCAAGTGTACCGGGAGCCTTCTACTAGCCGCCACTTACCGGTTCGGTGTTTGCCCATAGGAAACTCAGATTATCCGAAACTACAAGCCATGCTGAAATCTTTATGGATCTCATGACGTCTTGCACATAAAGACTTATGAATAATTATTTTATCATTGAAACACAAAAATCTTAATTTGTGCTAAATCCCATATATATATATATATATATACGGTCAATCTCTCCAGTGAATTATAGGGAGCGAACTAAAGACGAACCGGCTATAGCGACGCTTTTTTCCGTCGCTATAGCATAATTAACCGGCTTTCTATGCTATAGCGAAGGAAAAAACTGTCGCTGTAGCCGATTCGTTTTTAGTTCGCTCCCTATGGTTCGCTGGAAAAACGGACATTTTATATATATATATATATATATATATTTAAAATTCAACCACTCAAATTAACTCCTGTTCAAATTAGTCCGAAAGGTAGTACAGCCGTACAGGGGGAAAAGATATCTCCGCAATAATAATTATTTTTTTGTCTGCTGGAGGCTGGACTCTAGAGTAACAAACAAGAGTAAAGACAGTACAGTCCTACTCATAACTATACTTTAATAATGGAGTAACTTGTCTCACAATGTCTGCTCATTTTTGGGTATTAATCACCATCAGCATCAAAAAGAAAGTAGCTAACATCCCATATCTCAAAATTATGTGATAGTAGCATTATTTTATCTTAAAATCCAAATTAGTAGCATTATTTTATCTTAAAATTCAAATTCCCCAACTCTCCCATTCCAAATAAATAAATAAATAATTAATATTTTCACATTATTTTTTAATATTTTTACATGACTCACATATTATTTAATAAAAATTCAACACATCAACAAATATGTGGGCTTTATTGTGAAAATATCAAAAAATAATATAAAAATACTAGTATCCTAAATAAATAAATAAACAACTAAAATTTGTAATGGTTATATCTTTCGGAGAGACCACCTACTTACGTTAGGAGGACCCATCAAATAATAGTAACCCTAAAAATATCAATGAACAGTTGTGATCGAGATCCCTATTGGACCCAAATTTTTACAAAATCAAAATCATTAATTCAAGCATAATGTTGTATCAGATTTATATGTAATCAACTATTTTGTTCTCTGAGTTGTGGTCATCAACCATAAAGAAGTACCGGCAGCAACCTTCAAGCATTTGTCAACGTCTCAATAGAAGCCAAGTGTTTTATTTCTTAAAAAACCAAAAATTAATCATAGTTTAATTCCAGCTAGAACAATATGTTTTTATTATTTAGAAGATAGATTGATGCAGAGCTGAGCAAAGAATTAAATTATATTCAAAATCGCACCAATTAAAATCGCACCAACGATTCCGACGTATCACGTATGTGACGGTTTTAAGTGTGTTGAAAACCCGAATTTTCCGTTTGATTTTAGTTATTGGCCAAAACCGTATGCATAAAACCGAAATCGCACCGTACGCCAACAAGATAAAAGAAGCCAAGTTGTTCAAAGTGATTTATAAATTTTAATGGGAATATGATTGAGCTTACTATCATCATCATTATAATAACAATAATAATTTACAAGAACAAGTCCATAATTTACCAAAACGTGAAATTAAGTTTTAATTAGCACAAAAATATACTCTACTTTCCAATATTTTTCAATAGAAATTTATTTGTCAAGTGTAGTCATTTTGTTAATATTTTAAAATTTTATCCATTTTAAAATAATACTATAAAAAATATTTATTTTAGGAAGATATAGATTATTGAATGCATTTCTATAATGAGATTTTAAAAGTAAACAAATATTTAATTTTAAACAAATTATAATAAGTATTATAATCATTAATTTTGGGAAGAATGAGTATATTTCAAAAATACAATGGGTTAAAGTTCTTTATAAATGTACATTCTTAGTGAAGAGGGTCAAAATAATAAAATTTAATTATTAATTTTTTAAAACATTTATAGTTTACATTATTTTATGTACAAAAAAAATACTTAATAGTACAATTTTTATTTTTATCACAACAAAAACTGATATACCACCAAAAAAATTTAATATCACAACACAAACTTAAACCAACAAAAAATAATAAATTGAATGTCACAATATAACAAATTTAACAATAATAATATGGACAAAAAATAAAATTAGAGTAACATTATTATTACTTGATTTTACAATAATATTAAATGGATTACAAAAAATACTACTATTTACATACCTTTAGAAGTGTTCTGAAATAAAATAAAATATTTGGGGGGAAAAAACACAGACAATGGATTGCATACTTTTATCCATCAAGATTCAAGATTGCCTTGTTTGGAGAGGAAGTAGTGCCTGATCTGTTCTAAGTTGGAGAGATGGAAAGTTGGTCATAACAAACAATGCACCCATCTTTTAAGAAAGAAAATTAAATTAAGCAAACAGTGAAGAGTAAATTACAAAGTCTAGCAACAGAATCAAGCACAAACCAAACATTCAAACATGAAAGGTGAAGTTAAAGAATAAACACAAGTAAAATATAGTAGGATTGCAAACCGCGATCAAAAAACCTAAAAAGCACTTAGATTTGTTCTGATCACGGTAGCAGCCATTGGATACAACTGACATGAAATCTCTTTTTCTCCATCTTTCTTGTTTCATCGAATTAAGTTAGCAGCTAGAACATCAATAGCCATGGCTTCTGGCTTATTAGCAGCCTTCATTGCAATAGATTTAGTCCTGCAAGTTGAATTCCAGGTAAACATTACATACTTTTTTTGGAATGTATTCGACAAATGGAGAATTAATTAATTGAGAAATGGGTATTCAAACTTTCACCTGTTGGAGAGAAAAAGATTCAGTATTTGAACTAACTCAATGACGAGAATCAGAGGAAGCAGAGGACGTCTTGTCGGAGATGCCGCCGTGTTCCTCCTTTTCACCTTGAATTCGTGCCGGAATACGGAACCCAGAGAATCCGCCACCAGAGGCGAATCCAATTCCAGATACTGAAGATGGATGGAAAGGCAATGATGCTTGATGACGATGATGATGATGATGATCGTTGGCAGCTGAAAATGCTGATAGTGACGGATCGATCCGAGCACGAACTGAAGGTGTGTTGCTGGACTGAAGGGGCCCCCTCTGAGAAAACAACTGATGGCTTTGCCCAAATAACGGCTGCAGCATCGGCTGCGTAGTCGGCGGCGGAGAATTGAATACAAAAGCTGCTCCACCACCGCTGGGGCCGTTGTCTCCATCGGCGTTCCAAGAAACCATTCTCTGGAGCCGGCCCATATCGCCCGGCGAGTTTTCTGACCAGCCCGACCCATCAAAGGGGGTTCCGGAGAAAATGGCACTTGATTGTTCATTATGGTGGTGGTACTGGTTTTGGTGGTGGTTGTGATGGAGAAGCATTGGATCTCGAATTGATTGGAGAGAGAGCCTCAGATCTTGGCTTTGACTACTTCTTGACAGCAAATCAGGCGGCGAAAAGTTGTGATGAAACTGAATATTATTAGCTGCTGCTGCTGATGCTGATGAATTCATCTCTGTGGATGCACCCATTGGGAAAAAAGACATGATTGTATCCGCAATGGAGTCGGAGTCCATAGAAGGAGGCAAGAAACTTGAGTTGTTGTTTTCATTTGGTTGCTGCTGCTCATTCAATCGAAGAGCATTTGAAATACTACCGGCAGCAATCGAGTGAAGCTGTTGTTGCTGAAGCTGGTGCTGATTCTGATCTTCGGAGTTTATTGGGTTAATTGATATTAAACCGGTGGTGGGTTTCCAGGCGGGTAGCTTGTCGAGTTCGTCAATGGCGGCTTTGGCCTTCTTGATGAGCCAGTCGACGGCCTTACTGGGGCGGTCATAGCCGAGGCGGTCCTGGACATCATAGAACTGGATGGCGGTGTGGGCCGAGAGCCGGACGCGCCGGTCTCTGGGCCCCTTGACGGTGCAGACTTTGCTGTGCCGGTCTTTCCGGCCGGTGGACCGAACAATGTGGCCGCCTTGAACCTCCACGATCTCCCCGCCTACGGTGTTGCTTAAATTCCCCAATCTTGTTTGGCTATGTTGAGTAGTATATAAGTCTCCCATTTTTGGTGGCAAAGCAATGGCATATTCGTTGGTTTGAGAGGAGGAAGAAGGTAAGTAGGGGCGTTTCTTGGGTGAGGATTGCGTATCTAATCCAAACCCAAACAATAGCTGCGGAAGGAGGAGGTGTTGATGGTGGTCTTTTTCCGATGGGTTTTGGTTTTCTTCTTCTTCTTCTTCTTGTTCTACATGTCTTGGAATCAGAATTTGGTTTGATTCCTCTGAGGATGATCCAGACTCAGACCCTTGTTGTTGTGCTCTCTCAGTACAACGATTACAACTCTGTCATTGCTTTTCCCTCTTTTCTTTGATTCTTCTTCTGTATCTGCCACAGCTCTAAAACCTGATACTGCTGCTGCTGCCTCTTCTGTATCTCCCAAAAGCCCCTGCAGCCATTCAACCCTCCAAATTCCATGCTACTAATTACACAAACACAAACACGGCTCCAGAATCCTAAACCACTTGTTTAATTTATATAATGCCGAACCCATCTCTTTACACAGCTTTTTCTATGTGGACTGTGGAATAGTACTTACAAAAGAATAAATACCCGACTGATAATTTGATTACGATCCGGTTAGCATGAAGTTATTTTTTTTTAGTAAGTTGGTCAATTGGTCAATAGAATGTTGACACACATACAATCTCGCCTGCGTGTTAGTATTCTATTGGTCAATTGACCAACTTATCCCAAAATAAATTTCATGCTAACCACTTCCGTATAGACCTGACAATATAGTTGGTTAACTGTCGGGTCTACCCATATTAACTGGAACTAAATGGATTGGTTAACTATTTTTATTTATTTGAGTTGGGTAAAATTTGGAATTATATTTTTTTTAAAAAAATATAGGTCCAACCCGATTAACCATTTTTCAACCCATATTTTATTACCAATCCACATTTAAATCAAAAGTTTTTTCCACCCAAAGCTCAATTTCTTATGATTTTATTTATCTAATTAATCTTAATTTATAAATATCAATTAATTACATACTCTCTCCGTTCCAAAATAAACGTCCTAATTTATTTTTTTGGATGTTTCAAAATAAATGTCCTATTTCAATATTAGTAATTATATTTATCTTATTCTTCTTCTTATACCCTCATAATCTATTTAATATACTTATTTTAGAACGGATGGAGTAAAATTCAATAATTATATATACACCCCCCCCCCACCCCCACCCCCACCCCCACCCCCACCTTCCAAAACAAAAAATTCAATGACTATATTTACACCCCACCCCCAAAAAATAAATCAGTGATTATGTATGCATCCCCACCCCACCCCAACTCACTCCACTTTTTCTCTAAAAAAAATATTTATAATAGTGATTATGTGTGTACACGTCACGCCTAAATAGAAAAAATTGTAACCTCAACCAAAATCACTTATTTTCACCCCCACCCCACCCCAACTGTGACACCCCCAAAATAGGTTCAATATTAACCCATTCTGAGTTGTCAAATACATGGTACAGAATTCAAATACAATCTTTTATAACATACGGTCGTGCAAACTACGACCACACAAACTGTGAATTTCAATACAAATCGTATATAATACGAAATATAAACATTCAAATTCACTCCTTATTAATTACGATCATTATTCCACTATTTTATAGAATAGTGAGAATTTCTACTGATCTAACTCTGGCCATCACTCTGATCCCCGACTAGTCCTCGCGATATTTTTATTTTCTGAAATGAACAATGGAAGAAAAGGGTGAGCTCGACTAGCCCAGTAAAAAATATTATGACTAAGATAATAAATAATAAATTACCGTTAGTCTTCAATAACTCAGATAAAATGTGACGCCCCCAGAATTGGTCCAATCAACCCAACCCATTCTGAGTCGTCAAATATGTGACGCCCCCTAGAATAGGTCCATTCAACTCAACCTATTCTGAGCCGCCAAATACATGGTACAGAATTCAAATACAAATTTTATATCATACGGTCGTGCAAAATAGGACCACACAACTGTGAGTGTCAATACAAATATATAGAAAATATTAAGATTCAAACTAAGTCCTCATTACAATTATTATCACACTATTTATCAGAAATAGTGAGGACTACTACTGCTCTAACTCGGACCATCACTCTGTCCCCTGACTAGTTCCCGCAACATTCTCATTTTCTGAAGAGGACAACAGATGAAAAGGGTGAGCTCAACTAGCTCAGTAAAGAATATTATGACTAAGATAATGGAAAATAAATTATCGTTAGCCTTCAATAAATCAGATAAAATATAATGGGCAACCAATCTTAGATCAATATTCGCAGCGGAAATAACAATTCATTAGAAGAGTTAAGCAGAGAATCAAGTCTACTATCTTCTATGATTTAAAAGTCCATCATCAATATTTTATCCCTGTAACATCAATCAATATACATCTCGAATCAAATATTCATCTTTGCACTACAGGCCAAAGATATTCATCTGGTAATCATTCATCTTTGCTCTACAGGCCAAAGATATTCATCAAGTAATCATTCATCTTTGCTATACAGGCCAAAGATATTCAGTTACATCACCTTTTAGGACTGAGAATGATGAAAATCATTTAAAAAAAATGAATCCAGTGAGATAAAAGACAAAGACTAAGGATTCGTATTTTAGTATATCCAATTCAAAAATACCTCGTAATAATCAATTATGGAGCAAAATTCAAGAATAGAGCTCAAAACTTGGATACAATCAAAGATAGTAACCTTAACAAGCAATTTGGACAAATAGAAAAAATTTTAATTTTTCCGTAAATAGTGCCGTATACGTGAATAGTAACCCCGACGGAAAAAGTAAGAATTTCAACATAAAATCCATGACAATATTTTTGTATAATGATATTGAAAAGAATAACATCATTTACGAAAGAAAATAACATCCCTTACCTCAAAAAGATAGTACCTCTGACTGGAATATCGGATATAATACCGAAGGAAACTTGCACTGAATAGCAACACTCAAAGTATTGAAATACTCACAAAAATACGCTCGATATTATAGAGAGAGAAAACTTCTGATTTTGGTGTGATTTTCAATTCTAACCTAAGCACCCTATTTATAGGAAAAGCTTAGGATGCCAAAGGAGACTAAAATAATAAAATATTATTATTTTAAAAAAAAAATTCCGCCGCCTGGCGGCTTCCCAAATTTTCAGATTTTCAACAAAAGTGGGGCCCACCCATTAAATAATATTTATTTTCCGAAACTTCAATAATTCATAATAAATAGCCCCTTCATCAGAAAAATATAAATTCTATGTCTTTCTATAGGAAATTTAATTCTCTACAACTTTGCAGAAGAAAGTTTTTCCAAATTCCAAACATAAATTATCCGAAATTCATAAACAGATGATTTCTCACACCAAAATATTGATAAAACTCATCAGCGCCAATTCCTTCTTTAATATCCACAAAATCATATAAATCAATAATTAATTATTCACAAATAATATTATAGAACTACAATATTAACAACCAGGTCGTTCCCAGGAAAGAGGGGGCCTTCCGATAAGGACTTCTCCTTACTGGCGCGCAATTAAATAACCCCTCCTAGACAGAACTTCCTTAGACATTGTCAATAATGCTATCTAATAATATTATTCAAATAATATGAATTATTGAGTTGATAATGTGAAATACTGTGCAACGACAATTATTGAATCAATACTACAAAATATCAACTGTAGCCATTATTGAATCAATCATATAAAATGGCAACGTAGCAATTATTGAGTCAATAAAATATCAATGTAACAATTATTGAGTCAGTAATATAAAATATCAACGTAGCAATTATTGAGTCAATAATATAAAATATTGAACAGTAATTACTGTAACAATAATTGAGTAATGGCTTCTCACGTAAGACTCAATAATTCGAAATACTGTGCAATACCGTGTGCTACTATGCAACATCGTGTATCACTGTATTTTAACCACCGGGTATTTCAACAGTACTAACGGTAACAACTACTCCGTTATCTTGTAAAAAAATTATTTCTGTCGCTTTCTATATCCGACAGTTATTCCGTTGTGGGGGCCACAAATAGCTGCGCCGTCGTACGAATATTCCCCGACAACAAGAATATTCCACGACCAAACGAATATTCCCCGACAACAAGAATATTTTATAACCACTTGCTCATTTTAAAAATATTTGCACATTTCACCCATAACTTTCATATTTATCAAAACAACACCTTACTGTTTCGAAATAATATATAAAGAAAACTAAATCTTTATTCATAAAAGTTGATGTCTGACAAAATACATGGTACAAAAATTAAATATAATTTTTTATATTAAACAGTCGTGCAAAATACGACCACACAACTGTGAGTGTCCATACAGACATGTAGAAAATATTAATATTCAAACTAAGTCTTCATTACATTTATTATCACACTATTTAAAAAATATATAGTGAGGACTTCTACTGCTCTAACTCGGACCATCACTCCATTCCCCGACTCGTACCCGCAATATTCTCATTTCCTGAATAGAACAATGGAAGAAAAGGGTGAGCTAAACTAGCCCAGAAAAGAATATTATGATTAAGATAATGAATAATAAATTATCGTTAGTCTTCAACAAATCAGATAAAATATTATGGACAACAAGTTTTAGATCAACAACTGCAGCGGAAATAACAATTCATTAGAAGAGTTAGGTAGAGAATGTTTAAAGTCCATCATCAATATTTTATCCCTGTAACATCAATCAATGTTTATCTCGAATCAAATATTCATCTTTGCACTACAGGCTAAAGATATTCATTTGTATCACCAGTGGTCATGTTCATCTCAACTCCTGTCCATCTTTGCACTACGGGCCAAAGATATTCATTAGGTAATCACCTTTGCACTACAGGCCAAAGATATTTATTTGTATTATCATTTAAGACTGAGGATGATGAAAAATAATATAAAAACGAATCTAGTGATATAAATGACAAAAATTAGGGATTCGTAATTTAGTTTATCCAAGTTCAAGAATACTCCGTAATAATCAATTGTGGAGCAAAATTCAAGAATGAAGTTCAAAACTTGGATCCAATCAAAGAAAAAAAATATTTTTTTTACCGTAAATAGTAACTCGTGAATAGTAACTTGTCAGGAAAAGATGAAAATTTCATAACAAGTTCAGACCAATATTCCAGTGAAATAATATTTCGTACGAGTATGAATGAATATACGAAACTGTAATTGGATTTTCACCCGTCATGCGGTAATCCGCGTAGACAGATCATTTCCACAATTTAATAGAAATGAATACGAAGGGTGATTCACCACGCATGCGGTAATCCGCGTAGACAGGTTATTCCCACAGATTATTAAGGAATTGAATGAATTCAAAAGGTTTTCACCAGGCATGCGGTAATCCGCGTAGACATGTTACTCCCACAGATTAATAAAGAATGAATACGAATGGTTATTCACCATGCATGCGGTAATTCGCGTAGACATGTTACTTCCACAGATCAATAAAGAATAGAGCAACAACCCTTACGAGTATTGAAAGAAAATAACATTCTTTATGAATACAAAAGAAATAATACCCCTTACCTCAGTAGAAGATTAGATACTGGAATAGTGTAGTAGCAGAATACTTTTCTTCTTTCTCTCTCTATAATTTTTCTCACTATTATAACTTTACTCTTCAAGAATGGTAAGAAATGAATGAAATTAGCTTGCTATTTATAAGCTAGAAAAAGGTTGGTTAATTACACTTTAGTACCTTCATCTTTGCCTAAATTTTTAATTTAATCCCTCAAGTTTATAAATCTTGCACCTCCATCCCTGCAACTACCCACCAACTATTTATTATCCACCAATAAGTGGATCCCACATGTTAACCAACCATTAATTGCTCATTTATCCGATTAGTTCTCCGTTTTGTCAATTTAACATCCAAAAATTAACTATTATCAAAATAAATGTCGATTTCTACTAACATTAATATTTTTAACACAATAAAAATATTTTTATCAACCATTCATCAATTATTATTTAAATTAATATTACAGAATCACAATAATGACAACCAGGTCGTTCCCATGAAAGAGGGGGTCTTCCGATAAAGATTTTTTCTTATTGGCGCGCAATTAACTAACCCCTTTCCTAGACAGAACTTTCTAGACATTGTCAATAATGCTATCTAATAATATCATTTAAATAATATAACTGACCATTATTGAGTTAATAATATAAAATATTGTGCAGATGATACTGTGACAATAATTGAATCAATAATATAATATACTGTGCAACAATTACTATAGCAATTATTGAATACTGAGTGACTTCTTACGTAAGCATCAATAATCAAATATATTGTGCAATACCGTGTGCTACTTTGCAACAACACGTATTACTATATTTTTATCACCGGGTATTTTAACAGTTTAACGGTAAAAATTTTGCCGTGAAAATGTTATTTCTGTCGCTTTCTATATCTGACAATTATTCTGTTGTGGGGTCCACCAATGACTGCGCCGTCGTACGAATATTCTCCGACAAAAGAATATTCTCCGACACAACAAATATGTTATGACCACTTGCTTACTTTGTAAAATTTACACATTCCACCCATAACTTATCATATTTATCAAATCAACACCTTATTTTTCAAAATAATATATAGAGAAAATTAAATCTTTATTCATAAAAATTTGGGTCTTACATAAAATATAATGGACAATAAATTTTAGATCAATATTCGCAGCGAAAATAACAATTCATTAGAAGAGTTAAGTAGAGAATGAAATCTACTATCTTCTATGATTTAAAAGTCCATCATCAATATTTTATTCCTATAACATCAATCAATATATATATCTCAAATCAATATTCATCTTTGCACTACGGCCAAAGATATTTATTTGTATCACCAGTTGGTCATGTTCATCTCAACACCTGTTCATCTTTGCACTACGGCCAAATATATTCATCAAGTAATCATTCATCTTTGCATTACAGGCCAAAGATATTCATCAAGTAATCTTTCATCTTTGAATTACAGGCCAAAGATATTCAGTCATATCACCATTTAGGACTGAGGATGATGAAATACAATATAAAAAACGAATCCAGTGAGATAAAGGACAAAGATTAGGGATTCGTAATTTAGTTTATTCAAGTTCAATAATACTCAGTAATAATCAATTGTGGAGTAAAATTCAAGAATGAAGTTCAAAACTTGGATACAATTAAAAAAAATATTTTTTTACCGTAAATAGTAACTCGTGAATAGTAACTCGACATAAAAAGATAAGAATTTCACGAGAAAGTTCAGAAAATTATTTCGGTGAAATGATACTAGATAAAACGCAAAACTCAAGAAATTTCTGATCATTTCAGGAATTATAGAAGCAATACTTACCGTAGTAAGTTTAGAGTTAGGAATCTGAAATGAAACAATATACGAAACTGCAATTGAATTTTCACCCGTATGGCAGTAGTCCGCTCAGACAGATTATTTCCACAATTTAATAACAACTGAATACGAAGGGTTATTCACCAGGCATGCGGTAGTCCGCGTAGACAGGTTATTCCCACAGAATAATAAAGAATGGAATAACAACAGAATTTCACCATGCATGCGGTAGTCCGCGTAGATAGATTATTTCAACAGAATAATAAAGAATGAAATAACAACCCTTACGAATATTGAAAGAAAATAACTCTCTTCATGAATACGAAAGAAATAATACCCCTTACCTTAAAAATTTGGAGACTGCACTAGTGTAATAGCAGAATACTCTTCTTCTTTCTCTCTTATTCGCTCTATACTTTCTCTCTTTATAGCTTTAGTGAATTGGTGAGAAATAATGAAGAAATGAGCTTCTATTTATAGGCTCAACAGAGTAAGGGTAAAATAGTCTTTTCGTCATAATTTATGACATCATCGCTTACATTATCGATCCTATGACATCATTGCTTACCTCATCGTTCCGATGACATCCTTGCTTACTTCATCGCTCCGATGACATCATTGTTTGCATCATAAGAGTTCAAATTCAATTTACACTCTTCCATCTCGTTTAACTTTTATACCATGAATTTACTATAATAATGTTACCATTCAAATTATAAAAATCATACTATTATATAATCACATCATACTACTATAATGTAATATTATAATAATATATTTAAATGAATTATTTTATCAGACAAGATAAAATACCAACTTTCAACCCCACCCCCTACCCCCACCCCCATCCAAAAAAAAAATATTATGTGATTACGTATACACCACTCACCATCCAAAAAAATAAAAATAAAATATTTAGTGATTATGTATACATGATATATATCTAATAATAATTTATTTAATTTGATCTTAATAATGGTAAGTTTAAAATTTAAAATACGAGTCGACCTATATTTGAACCATAACCATATGGTTCTAACCCATACAACCCATATTAAAAATGATTAATATGATTTTAGTTCTTTAATAAAACCATAAACATATTTTAAAAACTAAAACTAATTATAATCATATTTTGCCAGGCCTACTTACAACCCACTCCAAAATTCAAGGGGGCTTCCACTAATTTTTCTGCAATCCTTTCATATTAGAAACAGAGAAAAAGAGAGCTATTATGGAGAGGAGAGAAAGAAAACTCTGGTGGTAATGGAACAATAAATATAGGGCTGGTTTAAAAGGAAGAGGATGGAATTCTTTACTAGACTATACTAGTATCTTCTTTTTCGGACTAGGAAACGGACACTCTCTATTCTTTGTATATTTTATAACATCATGTCTCTCACAATCATCATGACATCACATTTCAATATATTTTAAATTCAATCATGAGATGAAGAGTCTTCATTTTATTTGAAATGGAGAAAATTTTAATTCTTTTTTTTTTTGGGCTATTAGCGTGTAAGTAAGTGGAATAGGTTATGTTTAGAATAAACTTATAAACCGTCTATAACCAAACAACATTTTCTAATGGAAACAAACACGATAGTATTTATATCATCCCCCAACCCTCTTTTCATTCAACATCAACAATTAGCTGTCTCTGTATGCTTTGCAAGGGGATTAATATTTCTAATTTTCCTTAAAATTTTCACAAATTAACTAGAATTATAGGTCAAAGTATAACTCTTTTGTGAAACAGAATATTATTAATTCACCCCATATTTCCCTTTCCATGACTTTGTTCCGCATTTGTGAAAGTGACCTCCCTTGCACCACTTTTTGTGATTTTTCTAACCTTGGCTTCTTACTTGGCCACCGTCAAATTTCGAATCTAAGACATCATAGAATCTCATGTTTATCAGAAATCCTAGTCCACAAACTGAGCTAAAACTTTCTATTGCTTCACTAAAAAGAAACAACCCCATCCTTCCCTCAAATTTTCCTCTCCCAACCCACCTTTTTCTGGCTTGTTGGAATACTAGTACTACTGTACATGGCATCTCATGAGTGTCTTTCTTCATTTTTTTGTTCCTCAAAAAAAATAATCTTCTTTAAGCTTACAATTTTTATTCATTTACAATAATGTCCTTTTGTTCGTTTGGTGTACGTAAATTAATTTTAGAAAATGATACATGTCGACAAATATTTGATGAAATTAAATTTCAACCAACGCGAAAGTGTATGTGATTAGATATAATAAATTAAATTTGAACATTTTTTAATTTCTACCCATGCATATTGGTCGCAATTATAATTCTGGTAAAAACTTTTGCACTATATAGGAGGACTAATTACTTTGAGCTCTTATATGAGCACATGATAATAAGTGCAATTGTAAAGCACTCATGGCCAACTATCATGTTCGTTTACTTTAGCAGAAACCTATTTTCACATGAAATTTTGATATTTTCACGTGATCCCCCCTTACATGAAAGTGGGATCCACTTTCTTATGATATGATAGAGGATAATGTGAAAATATCAATTTCCTTTACTTTTATCATAATTGGTTGTATAACAGGTAGGGGTGTTCATTGGTAATTTACCGTACCGAACCGGTCCGGATACCGTTTTTACTAAAAAATGAGTACCGATACCGGTATACCGAACCGGTTTGGTACTGGTAAAAATCGATTTTGTACCGAAATTTCATAATTCTACCATATTCTTGGCAAATATTCGCTCTCACATAAATAAATAAATTAAGGTTTCATAAATAGCATTCTCATTAAATGAAATGAAATTATTATTGGTAATGTATAGGACAACCTTTAAAATTCAAACATCAAAAATATCAAGTGTTACAAAATGTGTAGGAAAAAAAAACTCAAATGAGCCCAATACATCTATTCAACTAGTTAAGGGAGTACTTTCACCATCTTTAAAACAGATTACATAAAATATACAGCAATTCCATAAGCATCAAACTTTAAGATTTATATCAAATAATTATCGGTTGATACGACCAATTCCCGTGAGACTGGTTGACACTTGACAGTGCTAAAATCAGCATATTTATTTTATCATTTGTCTTTATGCATGGCTGGTAATTGAACCACTACTTGAAAATTAAACTAGTCTCTTTAATTCTTATTTTGTCTGATCAGTGGCTGGTTGAACAACTACTTGGAACCACCACCATTATGAAACATGCTTGCTTAATCGCGATGTGATTTGTGAACGACGACAAAGTATATATATAGTTCTTCTGCATGTTTCAATGATTTTAGATTTGGTTTGCATGCATGTTAACTTATATATGTTCAAATTATCAAATTTTAGAATTTATATCAAATAATTATATTCAACCGGTATACCGGTTCAGTACGGTATGCACCGAACCTCTAAAATACCTTCCGAACACCGGTACTGAATAATAGGTATATACCGGTTATTTATATAGATATCGAATCGGTTTGTTTTGTTTCAAACCGGCCGGTTCGATTAATCGAAAAACCGTAAAAATCGAAAAAAAAATGTCCACCCTAATAGCAGGACTCATTTTCAGTAGGGAGTACGGAGTACTTAATTTACCAACATCATCATGACTACTACTACTACCGTGTCACTGCTTTTTTCTAGTGTACTTGCTGATCTAGTCTGCCTTTGTGATGATACTTTTACTCCTGTAGTCCACGACTAAGGTGGTGTTTAATAAAATTGAGTGTTAAGATTTGAACAGTTTAGATATCTGAATAATATAGAGCCTTTGTCCAGAATTGTGTCTGAATGAGAAAATGTTAATTTGATAATTTATTTTTCCAAAATGTCTGAATAGCAGTATTTTACCATTTTAACCCTCTGAACAGTTTAAGCAAAACGTGTTTGATAATCAGAAAGTTCTGAATAGTATTTAAATACATGTTTATAATATTTTCACCACAATATGATGAAATAAAATGTATCATGTCTAATGAAAACATCAACATAACATAATAATTTAATCATACAAATTAAATGAACTTCAAACAGTTGTTAAGAGTTGAAGTGCAATTTGTTCACGTAGATTAACCATAAATTCTATGCCTTGAGCTCCCCATTGCGGCTTATCTTATCCCTCTTCTTCGTTCCCTTCATTTTGCTTCGCTTCATCGTCATGTGATAGGTATGGCTACTTTTCTTTAACAAGGCAGTTTGAACCCCATGTATCTTCCACTTGTATAGTCCCTCCAGATATCAAGAGCTCCAAAGCTGGTCATAAGCACTGTGCTTAGAACCATCACTGTACCCACTGAGAACACAATGAGGGAGGCCCTCCCATGTTTCCGAATGACTTTCTGTACTACCATCAATACAATAAGTGAAGCGACAAAGCAAATGATAGCGAATATGAGGGTGCTGAATGTGTGCTCCATGCCTAACAGCAAGTACTGAACTGCTGACATTGTAGATGAAAAGAATACCATGAATGAACAAGTTGCTGCTGTTACCTGCACCTAGCAAGTGACAGCGTGAGAACTGTAAGAGAGAATGATTTGGTATGATTTATCTAGTGACAAATAACTTACTTGAGATTATATTCCAACTTGAAGAAGAAATGGGTTGATAAGCATTCCACCTCCAATTCCAAAAACTCCACCCAAAGCCCCTGCTAGTATGGCAATTATTGGGAAAGTGAGCTTCTTTGATGATTTACATGTAGTTTTGGCATGTGTTACTCAGACTCGGCACTTTCAGATGGAGTACCCGTGTCGACACGATCCGACACGGGTATGGGTGCGGGATTTGTGTCGGATACGGCACTTTCAATTTGGATACGGCTGAACGAAGAAAGCAGCGGAGACGAAAGAGAGTATGGCTCGACCCGTAAGAAAAAAATGGGGATTCAAAATCCCTAAAATCTATTTGCGATTCAGAAAGGGAAGAGTCAAGAAAGACTGAAAGAGAGGCAGAGAGTAAGAGATTGAGACTTACCTGCAACTTGGACTATCATCTACCGATTCTGGCCAGGTACATCTTCTTCTATTCTTCTTCTCCTCTTCTTCTTCTCCTCCTCTTCTCCTCTTCTTCTCTTCTCCTCTTCTCTGCTGATCTTCTCCTCTTCTAGTCTTTTCCTCTTCTGACCTTCTGATCTTCTCATCTCTCCTCTTCTGGCTACCGACTTACCGAGACAACGAGAGGACAGATGCATTTATTTTATATCTTATATATATAAGTTATAAAAGGATACATTTTAACAATATATGTTTAATGTGCTTAATGTAGTCTGCTGCTGCGTTTTGAGAAGTGAATAATATGGCATACAAATAATATATATATATATATAATGTGATGAATGCATTTATTTTTTTCATTTTGGGAACGCTGTACGGGTTGATTAGTTTTTATTTAGAAGAGTGCAGTTATATAAGAGACTCTTTATTTTATTAACAGCAAAAAGGAAAAATACAAAGAGTTTTTTTTTCCCACTCTCTTTTTGGGTATGTGTATAATTGAAATTACAGCAGTCAACTTTGGAAAACGTGCTCAATTTTGTTTTTCCTTTGTGTAATGAATAAGAGAGTTTAAAAAAAAGGAAAAAGAAGAAGAAACGCACTAATTAAATTTTGATGCTTTAAACTATTCTTTCCTGACGAAATTGACTTGCTAACTATATTACATGAAAAAAATAAGTCCAGCCTAATTTTTGTCTTAGTTGGGAGCTACCGAATTGTGAAAAAACGATATCAAAATTAAACATTTTATGTTGATTCCACGAATTAATGTAAATGACTTTTATTAATTAATATTTAATTTTACGAATACCACCTAATTATTCTCATTCAACAAAAACACTATCTACTTAATTTTTTGAGGTTAAATTATTTTTAGTTGTTTTTACTAATTTGGCACGGATCAGTCACATGTGGCTTTCATTATGTGAAAATAGAGGAAAATTTACAATTGTAATAATATATATTAAAAACTTTAGTCAAAAAACAAGAAAATAAATGAAAAATATATTTAATTATTTTGTAATTAATATCAAATAAAATTTTATTTATTTATTTACAAATAATAATATAAATTAGAAAAGTTTGCCAAAAAATAAGAAAATAAAAAAATTATTTAAATATTTTTGTAATTAATATCAAATGAATTTTTATTTAATTCTTTATAAATATAATTAAAAAATATCAAATAATATTTTTTTTATATAATTAAGCCATTTATTAAACATAAAAACTAAAGATATGGTAATTAAAATTAAGGAGAATATGAAATAGATTTAGGGGAAAATGAAAGAAAATTATAACAAAATCAAAAAATTTAGCAAAAAATACATAGTAGAAATTAAAAAATAAAAAGAGTTATTTAGTTATTTTTTTAATTAATAACAAATGTTTTTTATATATAATTAATAACAAATATAATTGAGGAAATTATAAAAAATATAAAATTAAAAATATTTTAAAATTAAAAATCTTAACAAGTATAACTATTTAGAAAATTATAAAAATATATATATTTATAAATAAATTAATACATGCCTACTCAATTAATACTTTAAAAAAAAAACTATGAATAAGCTAATCGAACTGTAATAACAAAATGATTAGATGAATAAGCTAAATAACAAAATGATTAGATGAATAAGCTAATCGATCGAACTCGTTCTGATCTGGCTTCTTTGATTTACTCAGCGCCGTCGATTTGCTGATGTCGATTTGGTTGATGAGGTTATTAGACTCGACAAAGAATGGCGCCAGCGTCAATTTGAGCTGAATGTTAGTGTATGTGTTCTTGGTGTGTTAGTGTGTGTTCTTGATATATTTACCCTCAAATGATTAATAATTATTTTAAAGAATATTTAAAATAATTTTTTTAATTACACAAGCATGTAAATTTTTTAATTTATAAATTTATTGGGTGGGTCGGATCTTTCTTGGGTAGATTAGTTTTCCATGGGTGTGCTATAGTTTAGGTGTTAAATTGATTTACACGTAGGCTCCAGCTAGGATTAGGTGGGACACTTTGTTTTACACGTCAGCTTTAAGAAAATGAACTAGAAAAAGTAAATTGCCATAGGGCCTGACCTATTTATTTATTTAACAATTTATTAAATTTTAGAGTTATCAGTTTTGAGAGAAAAAACATCGATAACTAGATAATTGAAAAAAAATTATATAAATTTATATGCTCTATAATTGAATTACATTAATATCTATCTAATTGGATAAAAAAAGAAGCTAATAATCCCACTCACTCATAATCCCACCCATCCCTACTTTGCGTATACATTCTAGTATTCTACTGCATTGATTTACTTTGACCCCAAATATCCCACCCACCCCTTCAATGTGTTAAAAAATCCCCAATTTCCAAAAGGGAGAAGGCCAGAGAGAACCCAATCGGCAAGAATGGCGTCCTTTAACTTAATAGTTAATCCTAGTGATAAAGCATCCAAATCCCCTCCTCACATGTTCGTCTTTCCTAATCTCTCCAGAAATGTCATCATCTAAATCTCTTCGTCCATCAGCTGCTCTAGGAGCCAAATTCGATGATAAGCCGCTGTGGAATCATGTTCAGGTTGTCGCCACAGTTGATGGTGGAGGGGGAAATCGAACCTGGATTTGCAACTACTGCAACAAAAAAGTTATTGGATCATGTACAAAAGTCAAGGGCCACCTGCTGAGGCTTGCTTCACCACAACGTTGAAGGTTGCATGGCAATAAGTGATGATGTAGTCGAAGCAATAAAGAAGGAACATGAAACAGCTGAAGTAAAAAAGGCTCAACAAGTTCTAAATGCAAGGAAGAAGGCAGATTACGTCTCCATACCGGAAGGTCCTGACCGTCTCCAACAGAAAAAATGCAAGGGAATGGCCTCAGGTCAAGGTGCTTTAGTTTCAGCCTTCAATGTTGCAGAAAGAGATGTTTCTAACAAAGAGGCTGCTAGGATGTTCTACGCCAATGGTTTACCTTTTAATTTTGCAAGGTCTCCTTATTTTCGGAAGTACTCACTCACCCTTGCAAATAGCAGGTCTGGTAGTGTTTTTTTCATTAAACACTAGCAACGTCTCCTTATTTTTTACTATAATCAGTTACTCACCCACTAATCCTGCTAATGCTTGAAAATTGCAGGTTGGCTGGTTATGTTCCTCCATCTTTCAATAGGTTGCGTACTACTTTGCTGGCTCAGGAAAAAGAACACATAAACAGGTTACTGCAACCAATCAAAGATACATGGAAGAAGAAAGGTGTTTCTGTGGTTTCTGATAGGTGGTCTGACAGGCAGCGAAGGCCTCTAATTAACGTAATGGCAGCCTCATCCGGAGGAGCCATGTTTCTAAAAGCCATCGATGCTAGTGGAAATATCAAAGATGCAGAGTAAGTTGCAAATTTGTTCATCCAAGTGATCAAGGATGTGGGAGAAGCCTAATGTCGTCCAGATTGTAACGGACAATGCATCAAACTACAAGGCTGCTGGGCTGAGTATAGAAGGCAAATATCCCCACATATTTTGGACCCCATGTGTTGTCCATAGTCTCAACTTGGCCTTGAAGAGCATCTGTGAACCCGGAGAAAAATCACTTCAGTATGCTCATTGTAAGTGGGTTTCTGATTTGGTTAAGCAAGTGATTGACATTCGTAATTTTATTCTGAATCATGGCATGACAAATCACATCTTCAATCAGTACTCTAGTCTAAAATTGTTAAGTGTGGCAGAGACAAGATTCGCATCTAGCTTTATTATGGTTAAACGTTTAAGGGAAGTTAAGTCATCTCTTGAAAAAATGGTTATGGATTCGAACTGGAAAACATATCGGGAAGATAGGAAAAATAGTTGCTGAAACTAAAGCTCGTGAGGTAAAAAAATGCATTGTTGATGATACTTTTTGGGATCAATTAGATTACCTACTTAGCTTTACTAAACCAATCATTGACATGTTGAGGGTAGCTGACACCGATGCCACGGTTTTGCATCTAGTTTATGATATGTGGGACAGTATGATTGAGAATGTGAAAAAAAGAATTTTTGAACATGAAGGGGAAGACATGGCTATTGGTCGTTCTAGCTTTTTTGATGCTATTCACCAAATTTTGGAGGGTAGGTGGAACAAAAGTAACACTCCTTTGCATTGCATGGCACATTCCTTGGTCCCTAAATACTATTCTGATGCTTGGCTCAATGATGGTGGAGGTCATGGAGATGGAGTTACACGGGTAGCGCCCCATGAGGATCATGAAGTGTCCATCAATCGAAGTAAATGTTTTAAGCGTCTCTTTCCTAATCAAACTGATTTGCGAAAGGTTTATACCGAGTATGGAGCATTTTCTACTGGCTCTGAATATTTTGGTCAGCCTCATGTCATTGATGCAAGAATGTTTGAAGAGCCTATTTCGTGGTGGGCTAATCACGGGGCTTCAACCCCTTTGCTACAAGCCTTGGCCTTTAAGTTGCTCTCGCAGCCCGCTTCTTCTTCTTGTGCCGAGAGAAATTGGAGCACTTACTCCGTGATTCAAAGTATCAAGAGAAATAGGCTAACAACAAGTCGATCCGAAGACCTTGTGTTCATGCATTGCAACCTTCGTTTACTTTCAAGGAAAAGCAAGGACTATACAGATGGACCTACAAAATTCTGGGACATTAGTAAGTTCACTGTTTTCCTGATATTCAAAAATGCAACTAATAGTGTTTAATGCATGATAACGACTGATTTTCTTTTATTTTTGTAGGTGGGGATCAGTTCGACATTGAAGGACAAGAAGTAGGAGAGCTTGCTCAGCTTTCCCTTGATGAACCATAATTGGAAAGGATGACATTTCAGGATGCAGAGGAGGGTGAAGGCACTGACATTGGCACTGGCACTGAAGGGGAACTAGAAGAAGATGGATGTTAGAAGCTGCACTCTATGATTTGCTGCTAGACTAGTATTATAGTACTACTAAGTATGCTGGACTAAGGAACTCCTCCCTATTTTGTTAAGATTCTAGATTAATCAGGTCTATGTTTACCATGTCTATTAGAATTATGGATTAATGTTCTAATAAATTGTAATTCCTAAGGTTTACACTCATTTGTCTGTAACAGTAACGTTCATGTCAAGTTGACAACTACGTGGGCCAGTTTGTGATGCTAGTAATCATTTATGAGGTTGAGGTACTCTCAAATCCTATGACTTCTATCTACCATACTTCTTAGTATGTCTACCATGTAGATGAAAAGAAAACCAAAGATTATTTCATTTTGTCATATTATGATAAATGTATGTCTATATGAATTTGGACAGTATAAGCATTATTGTTAAAAAGTCATAAATACCGTATCCCCGCACCCGTGTCTAAATTCAGATCCATATCCATGTATCCTCTATTTTTTGACTTCACATATCCGACAACTAGATTCGTACCCGTACCCGACACCCGCACCCGAGTCCGAGTAACACAGGTTTTGGCACCTAATTCCTTAAGAAGAATTTTCAAGTTCTTCCTTGAGTGAGAAAAAAAAGGTAAATAAGTTTTTGATGTAATAATAGTACAGATATTGAAGCACCTGCTGAGTGGGATTATCTCTTCTGTACAGTATCCAAATAGTAAACACTATGGCAAGAGGAATTTGAATTGATGATAGAATCCAATATCCCACTCCACAAGGCTTAATAGGAATCACACTCTGTATTTGCACATACAATTTGAGCAGTCAAATATATATACTAATGTCACCATATCATAAGGTTATGGAACTTGAAATGTTAAGGCAACAGCAAAAGGGAAGGAAGAAAAGTAGCCAAACTTTCACATGATGTTCAAGTACAGATAATGAACTATCATTAGTTGTTGTTTTTTGACTTTTGATAGTGAACTATCATTATAAACCAAACAGTCAATGCTTAACCCATCAAACCTTTCTTTGAGTTAAAAAGACAGTAAACCAAACTTTTAAATTAGCTTTAGAACTACCTTTGACCCATCAAATTTTAGGTACTTATCCCTCCAACCTATAATATATGTCATCCAGAAAACACTACCAGTAACAAATGATAACACGTAAAGGTAGTTTCTACATATGATATCTACACGAATACAATTCCAGTTTCAAATTTTTTTAAAGATAAAATCTCTATTTCCAATTAAAATCATAAGTTGACTATCTTGAACTGCAATTGTAAAAAAATTAGCTTAAAATCCTAATTCTAATTTCAAGGTAATGTATTCTAGGCATAATAATACAACCTTGAGGCTTGAGATTAATACAGTAGTGGATGCATTTTTGCCCAAATGTTAAACCTTCAGTTATCCCTACAAAATGGTTTCATTTTCTGAATATTTGAACTTGAAGTTGCACCATGCATTGACATTTGTTTTAACCTTTTACCATTTAGGTAGTTCATATAGTCAACCATATCCATTATTCACGAAAACTCAAATTCAAGACAAAAAAAAAGGTCACTCTCTTTAACCACATTATCAACCAAAAGTGGTAGTATATGAAGCATTAAACCTCTTTGAGGTATTTTATCAAACATCATACATGCAAGGTATGGTTTTAACCAAAAAATTCATCCTTTTTTTACTCCTAATAACCTGTATAACACTTCATCCATACCAATCCACAACCAATCATAACAATTATATTAACATTTACATATATTTTCACTTAATTTCGTATGAGCATAATGGAAATACATGGGTTACATTTTTGATTGATGTAATAACTGAATCCTTATTTCAATTTTGTAATTGATTGAGTTTACTCCCTCTTTAAAGCTGCACCTTGTTCCACTCTTCTCAAATTTTCAGTAGAATTTGGGAGTTTGGTAGTTTAGTAGAATTTGGGAGTTTGGTAATTTGGTAGGGAGAGAAAATTGATAATAACGAACAATAGATGAAAAAGGGAGAGAAGATTTATCGGCGAAAGAAGAAGATCGAGCAGCAACGAAGAAGAATTATTGAAGAAAGGTTATTTTTGTCCCAAAAAAATATTTTCTCGCTCAAACGTGTCTCTAGATGGTACAGAATTATTTTTATGTCTAACCGATTAAGAGCCATTAAGAGGCAACAAAAAAAACAAACAACCACCTGCCTCTTATCGAATAAGGGACAGTCTATTAAGAGATAATAAGAAGTAATCAAACAGCACCTAAGTTACCAATTTGAGGAGCCATCTGCTTCCCTTAACTGCTCTCATTTTCTTGGAAAAGCATACACCCATTCGCCATTAGCCATTAGCCATTAGCCAAATCACTTTGGACTATACATTTTTTTCAATTGGGCCTTTGGAGAAGCCCAAGTTCAGTTCTTATACAACTCCCTAGGCCTGACTGTTTTGTTTTATTAGTCGTATTTGTATTCTCAAATCACTTTGGACTATACATTTTTTTCTGCTCAAAAATAAGAAAAGAAAAATGGAGACTTGTGATGCAATTATAAATTAAGCAATCTAAAGATTTTTGTCTGAATAATAATAGTCTTACTTCATTTTATTGATCTTTATCAACTTTGTTATCATATTTTCATTATCATGTTACCATTAAAAAATTAACTACTAATAGTTTTTAACTATAAACATAAGGAAAAATTACATCTTTTATATTTATAAAATAATAAATTATTTTATTTTATTTTTAGAAAGGATGGAACATGGAGGAAAAGAAATGTATGCGCTGGGAGGAAGATCATTGAGTTGAAGTGCTTATTTTATTCAAAAGCCTTAAATATAAATTACTTCTATAAATTATTATTGACATTTTTTCACTTTGGTTCAATTGAACCTATCACGTCATAAATTGATGACGTGACTTAAATACGTGGCATGTAAAAACTGATTTGTACTCAAATTATAATTAATTTAAGACTTAAATATAAATTATTACCTCAAACTATTGATTTGTTTTCACTTGGGTGATTGACCTTTCAATTTTTTCAATTAAGTGATTAAACTATTTTATTTTTTCCACTTTAATTCAATTGAAGCTGTCGCGTAATTGATGACGCGACTTTAACACATAGGATGTGACTGATGATATGTTAAAAGAAAACTCATTTTATTATAAATTTAAATTGTTTTATAAAAATTAAGAGGGTATAAATGTAATATAACATTACAATTTAACAATATTAAAAGATTTAACATATTTTTAAAATGAAAACATCTAATTTAAGAGGTAATTTTTTAAAAATATAAAAATTAAGTAATAATAAAAATATTATTAGCACTATCATTAATATCTAAATTTGAAAACCTAATAGGAAAACAAATAATTATCGTTAAGGAATTAAAAAATATATAAAGATATCACAACTGTTTATAAATGACCGAAGTGGAAACATGCAGATCAATAGTTTGAGGTAATAATTTATATTTAAGGCTTAAATTAATTACATTTTGAGTACACACTAGCTTTTACATGCCACTTGTTCAAACCACGTCATCCATTTATGACGTGACAGGTTCAATTGAACCAAAGTGGAAAAAATTGACAGTTTAATGACCTGATTGAAAAAATTAAAAGATCAATCACCAAAGTGGAAAAAAGTCAATAATTTAGGATAGTAATTTATATTTAATCCTATTCAAAAAATAAGGCCCTCCACTCGTTAGTTATCAAAAAGTGCTCCATTGTACGTAATCCTTAATGCTAATTTAAAATTATTGGGTAGCCAGGATAAATGTATTGAAATTAACGCTTTAAATTTTATTATTAGAAGTAATAATTAGAGCAGAAAACAAGTGTACATTTGAGTATTATAAAATTGAGGACGGTTAGTTAATTAAAAAACAAATGTTTGAACAAAAGATAATCCAAAAACAAATTAAAGAAGATAACAAACATTAATTTTGATGTTGTGGTGCTTATCATGGAAAAGTATAAGTATGATTAGTTTTCCAATGTCAATGATCAGAAAGTGCCCCAAAAAACAAATTTTAGTCTACATTTTCTATTTGTTTAAGTCAAAATCTTATTTTAAGAGTGCTTCTTAAAGAATTACCAAGTCAAATTCAAAATTTGAAAATAAAATAAAATTGAGGGCTATTCTGTTCAGTCAACTGAGAGACGGTGGAGTTTGCAAACTAGAAAATGACATTATTATAATCTTATGTGACGTGTTTGATGATGCGTTGACCCACTCAAAATATTATGTGGTGTTCAAAATATATTTATAGAGAAAAATTATGAGAAATAAATGCTTCAAGAAAATCATCACCTCTGTAACCGACCATGTAAATACTTAGTAGATTGACACAATTTGTAAAAAATTTAAACACCTCGCTAATCACATGCATTCAGTGAAAATAATACATATCCAGCACCAATTAATGACCTGGGTAATCCTTACAAAACAATTTGATTGTAATTCAATTCGCGACCATCATACGTAGAAAGTTCGCGTTCTTCGGTCATTACAATTTGTTGGACAATAGTCGACGCAGTTACCACAAAATATACAGATTCTGAAATCAGTAATGAAATCAGTGTGTAGAGGGAGGGAGGGAGGGAGTCAGAGAAGGCTTTTAAAGTCAAAATAATTAGAGGCAAACTTATTTATTAAACTCATGTTACTTGCTTACTTTACCTGAAACTAACACTAATTTTGCTTTTGCCTTGATTGGATTAAAAAGTAAAACAAATACAGTTAGAAGAGTGAAAAAAAACAAATTTATTCAAAGGGTGTTGGTCCAGTGATTATCCCCATCCTTTGTGTATCAACAGGATGGATTTTGGGTTTCAAACCTTGACAGTGACAAACGTTAGATGTGTGTATTTAAATTAAATCTCAAACTAGCAAAAAATAAAATTGAGAAGCATATAGATGATGGTGGACTTAATATTAGAATGTAGGTATTGTGAATTTGGTCGGGCACTTTTTGGCACTAGTATATGGGAAAGCAAATGTAATGCTTCTCTCTATAAAAAGCACTAGGCTAACCTTGACAAACCAACTCATTTTTTGCATAAATTAGAAGTCGCCAAGGCTTAAATTTTGGACTTATTGGCATTACATTACTTTAGCATTATGGGTGTAGCAACAAGTTGTTATTTTTAAAGATGAAGAATCACAGTAGCAGCAGCTGGTACCCACCCACCCAATACTAAGAAAGCTTTTGCATTTTAATTTACATGATTTTTAAGCCAAATTCCTTTGTCAATCTGTGGGTTTGATTTTTCAAGTACAAGTTGATTGACTGCCATTTCAGTTTCTCCCTTGTTGGGGCGCATGTAACCATATTGCCAGTTCCATGTTTTAATTTTCCCTTCAAAATCATGAAAGATGACTTTAACAGTGTAGTGAACTAGCTAGTTTTACTTGAGCCAATGGTAATTAGTCTTAAACTTGAAAGCTAACAGCTTCAGCATATGGAAAGAAAAGGGAACAAGTATGCCTTTTAATGCCAAGCCAATACACATGCAGCTACTACATACATACATACATATATAATGCCAAAGCTCGTGACTAATAATGAACCTAACTACTTTGGAATTCAATTCAACTATTTTTGTACTGTCCACACTTTGAAGGTTAACAATTAGCTGCGTGTTCTAACGCACGAATGACTCTTGATAAATTAAGTGTCAAAGTGGAAATGAAGCCGGTATGAATTGTCTTATTTGGACCCCCTCCAGGCCAGGCCTCCACTAAAATATATAATGGAAAAAAATTGATTCGGAGGTCTATATATATAAATTCATCCAGCCATGCATATATCCTAGCTAGCTCGACATCTCTATCTCTACTAGATCTTATAGCTAATACTCATAAAAATGGCAGGCCTGAGGTTTTGGTTCTGCCTTGTACTACTCTTGCTTCCGGTTACTTTATCTGAATCTCGCGCCCTTCCTCCTCCATTTTCAAGTACAAGGAAACTGGCATTGATCAAGACTGCTCAAGAAATCATAAGGGTAAGCCTGCGAAGACAGGATTTGACTAGTTCCGTAAGCCGCCGTTACCGGACCAACCGGCTGAGTCCTGGAGGTCCTGATCCCAAACATCACTAGTTATTAGTTGGTCACAAGGAAGATCCTGTAGAGCTTGCATTCTTTCTCTTTTTTCTCTCAAGTGAATGCAGCAGAGGTGATCATTTGGCTGGCTGGCTGGCTATTGAGATGCAACTTTTCCTATTTATTTACAATAATAATAATAATAATGTTGTTCAAAAGGGGAACCTTTATAGGACATAAAAGTTTCTGTTTTATAATGAATGATAATAAAAGAGTATGGCTTCTTGGTAGTGTGGTAATTTAACTATTTATATATACATATTTCATCATCACATTTTCTTTGAGAAGAAAAGTACACCACAAAACAGAAGATGCAGAATAAGATAATAGTACTAGTTTCTTGTTGTTTTCCCAAATCATCTATTCTATAGATGGTGGAGTTATCTACAATTAGCTAAATTATTTGACAACACGGGTCGCATAACATTAGATGGAATTTCATAGCTTACATGGGATTAATTATATTATATATAAAAAAAGACAGGTTTAACAAGGGATATTAGTCGTACATGCGAATCAAAGATTGATAACACCAAATACTGCAGCAGCACACTTTCTGAAGCACGTTTCTGTGGCTACTAATTTCATCATCTATAGCATTCTTTCTTTCTTTCTTTCTATACAAGGCCCCCTCAAACCATATCAGAATGCGTATACTTTTTTTAAAGAAAATTAGCTCGTGCAGCAGTTGATTGTGGAGTGTGTTCATGATGAAGGCGATTGTGATTGCTTATGGAATTCTTTTTCCCATAACATTATACAGGGTGCTAAATGGTGTGGTGCAAGCCATTAAACTAAACATGGGTGAAAATTATCTAGAAATTTTCCAAGTACAATATTGAATGTAGGATGGATAATATGGATAGTTTGGTTTCAATAGAAATCAGGAATCGTGACGCGATGCTGGAAGCTGAAAGATTAAAACCAAACAGAACTTAATCTGTTACTAGACCTTTACCATGCAGATTGCTTGTGTGAACTGTGAAGAGAGAGAGAGAGAGGGAGCAGGAGTTTGATCTTCTTGCCCCAACAGTAATCACTGATCAGTACAAAGGTAATTAAAACTGCAGAAAATCCAATAGCAGCTGCATCTTCACCTGAAGACACCTTGGTTATTATGAAGCACAATAAGTGCTAAGAACCCATTAAAGAGAGTTTTGACTCTTTCAACTTTAAATAACAATGTAGTCCAACAAAAATAGAAACTTTTGACCTCCCAAAGGCCAAAAGGTTTCTATGTTGGTGCTTACCATGTGTTATTCTACTTTTGGCTCTTGGCATCCCTAGAAGAACAAACAGTAAGCAAGCAAGCAAGCTTATTATATAATCCTCCTACTTAAGAATGAAAGAAACAAGTATGGTTAGATATGCAGATTAACATAAATCTTCGGAAGAAATAAACAGCTAAAAAATACTACTAACATATATGCTTTTGTACTTGTGCAAAAGGACAATCCTCCGAATCCTGTGTCAGCAAGAGCACTTAGGAATGATGCAATAGTATTGATTAAAGGTTATAATGACTTGTGTGTTTTCCCAGTCAATCTTAAACTAAAGAACAAAAATATGACTAGATGGTTAACTGAAAACTGCGAGGTTGGTCAGATTAGAGAGTGAGCTCCAATAATTCCTGAATGTAATGCATAGAAAGTTCTATGCGCACGCATGTGTTTTGGAGTTTTGGGATTTAGTGTAATGACGGAAAACTCCATAATAGAGAGGAAGGAGACAAAACATCTGTTGTTTTATTCCAGTTCGAAAGTTTTAATGAACATCATGAAGAAGAAGAAAAAAAAGAGTCCCATCATTGTGATCCTCCCACTAACTATTATCTTTCTCCCTGTGTATCTATATATAGAGAGATAGAGCCCCAGTGTTATAATACGAGTCCTCTGTGCTTACTTTGCTGGGCTAATTTGGTTACCTAGTTGCTACTTAATTTCTTCCTAGCTAATTTGCATACATGGCTAGTTCAGGCAAGCCACTGGTTTTGTTACTTTATTTGATCACTTGGTTGATGTTTGTTACAGATAATTCAGGGGCTCGTATTCCTAATACATTCTCCGGGATCCAATTACAGCCAGATGCACACAAGACACTCAATAAACTCGGGTTTGAGGATTCTCAGTTGCAGTACTACCAAAGGAGGGCGAGGCTAGATGCACTTCCCAGGAGAGTTGCCCCTGGAGGACCAGATCCTCAACATCATTTCAAGTCGCCAGCATTGGCCTAGCTTCGAGGGATTCGTTGGTAGGAGAAAGACTTTCCTTAGAAAATTAAGGCGGCCTTTGGAATGTATTAAACTTGTAATTGTTCAATATGATTAGGTAGATTTGATACATCTAAGTGGAAAAGTTGCCTACAGCTAGGGCACTGGAATCATCCAAGAATAATGTATATTATTTTCATGTTCAAGTTTTGTGCAAGAGTTGATTCAGTTAGTTGGACTTCTCGCAACAGAGTTAATTCATAGTTGGAATAGATCAATTTACCCGCATTGTACACTAGTCTCATGCAGCTATTAATAAGAGAAAGTTTCAGTAATCAGAAGTAGATGAATGGATGATTTCTTAACTTGTACCTGATAGTTCTCTGTCTACCAAGCATTTAGTGAGCTGTTTCATGTATCAATACTATTAGAAACTCGACTCAAATAGCAAATTAACAGTCTGTGGCAAGAGGGCTCTGACAGTATCTAGTCTGCAACACTGCGACACCATCTCTTATTGCTAACTCAATGGATTAATCTATGAAAGACCCTACAATAATTTGGTGCAAATGTAGGGCCAAACCCTTCATTCAAAACCACTGTTCCCATGATGCTTGGAAAGTTTGGATTCAAAACTAGAGTCCCACAACGCATCGCCTCCATCAATGTAAGATCAAGCCCTTGAGGCCTCAAAGTTGGATTCACAAACAAGTCGATAGCGTTTTAGAATTCAGACGGTTCCAATTCGCCTAATACCTTGGGACTTGGGCCTAATTCAGCATACCTCTTACCCCATGGACCTGAACCTGCTACAAGTAAAAAAACTCCAGGATGGTGCTTAGTTATCGATGAAAAGGCTTCATAAAGAAGTGGGTGCCCTTTGTCCCCTGACCAATCGCCCGGCCACTCCCATCACTAGGCTCAAATTTGGTCTCATCAACCCCATTTAGTATGACATGAACATTTCTGTGTGGGAGCTGATATATTTTTACTAGAGCCTCACCGGCACTTTTGCTAATACATATATGTTTCTTGAAGTTCAGTCATAGGCCCTGGCAACATCCCATCTGGATTTGAAAGAAGCTCTTGGAATAACTTTGAGTGCATTATCTCATACCATATTCCGTGCCATGTTATCATATCAGTACACATTACATTCCATTATGGTAAGTTGTATATAGCAAGAATATTACGCACCAACAGGCAGGGCCGGCCCTGAGGGGGTGCAGAAGGGGCGACCGCACGGGCCCCCAAATTCAGAGGGCCCCCAATTTTTTATTTTTTTTTGTGTATATGTAGAAAATTGATTATGGAAGTTTGATTGATGATTTTGAAGCAAAAAATGCAAGAATGATGCTAGCGATCGTGTGAAGTTTATTGTCCATTTAAGTTTTAGCTACCTTTTCTTTTTAATTGATAATTTATTGAAGTTTTAATTATATTTTCTTTCTAATTGATAATTTTGTTACTCGACGTTGACATTTATTATTTTAATTAATGATAAATTTTGATATAAATTGTGCTTTATATATTGGTGCTGATAAAAAAAATAGTATTTTCATATGCGAGAGGGTCCCTATTTTTTTCTCGCACAAGACCTCCAAATTCTTAGGACCGGCCCTGCCAACAAGGCCATGTCTTGGAGAAAACCGCGAGCTTGAGCTTCTCAAATGGTGGGGGCAAAACAGAGTTTTGTTCCATGGAAATTTAGCATCGCTTAGATCACCATTGAATAGGGATTCATTGTTTAAATTTGATCATAAACAACTAGTTTAAATTTGATTCATGATCAAATTTAATTAATACCCGTTCTTTGTAAGAAATCTAGTTGTTCCTAAAAAACGACTTGCGGTTTTGAAATCAACAAGTCAATGTTTCTAAAAATGTTTATTATCAAGGCTAACATTAGTATTGTTTGAATAATTACTACTCTACTGATTTTAAAAATTAAATATACAATTTGACTTTTAAAAATTAAACGACCACATATTAAACTTCAAATTGATGTGAATTTATTTAAATTTGACTGATACAATTATTTTAATTATATAATATATAACAAAAATTATTAATCTTAAAATTTATTTTATTTTAAATTTTATTAGTCATATCAATTTAAGATACTACTTTAAAAAAAAGAAGAAAAAAAGTAAGCTAGTTCTCATTTATTTTGACATTATCAATTAAGATTCCAATAAATACATTCCTAAATATAATAAACAAGGAATTTCTTAATATGTGCCCTTAGGGTACATGCTAATCACACAGTTCAAAGGAATATTCACTTGAACTGTATGCATATTCCCTTGAACTTGGTGCAAATGCAGAAATCAAAAGAATATACACATAGTTTAAAAAAATATTCTCTTAAATTATATACTTAGCATGTGTCTTAAGAACACATATTAAGATGACCTAATAAACAAAAGTTGCATATCAAACCGTAAGAATTAAAACATCCTTAAAATCATACTCCACTAGTAATCGTTAAGTTAATGGAATTCAGAATCTTGTCTTAATTCTTGCCTTTTCTACTTTAAAAAAACTTTTTGGAATTGGTAAGGCCTAGGTCTAGGTGGGTAGTATTTTATTCAACCAAACCCCTATGCCCTACCCCTACCCCTACCCCTACCCTACCCCTACTAATAAAGAACTACTACTGCACATCAGTACACTACTACGAGTATTTTGATTTAAATAATGCTACTATCACATAAAAACTATTACATAAAGTTCACATAATATTACGTGACGGTATATGATTTATTGTTGAGTTAAGTAAATTATGTTAACAATAAATCACATACTTACACGTCAGCAGTATGTAATATTTATGTGATAGTTTTATGTTATAGTAGCATAACTCTTTTGATTTTCTTGTGTTTGGTTCCACCCTCACGCTGCACGTGGCACATTATTCCCACTCGTAATTACCTGGCGTGTCTAAACACCAACCATCCAGCCAGCTAGATTCGTTGCTTACGTGGCAGCAAACCGCCTTTAGATAAGTTAGTCGTCCCAAAGCGCGTACGGTTTGAATTGAATACTATAAAAAAAGTTGGTTTAGTAAAAAAAACAGCGTCAGAAGAGAGAGAAAGAGAAGAAAGAAGAGGAGAGAGAGAAAGAGAGCACAGTTCGGATCGACTGCCTCCTGCATTATTTTGTGTCTTTTGCTCTTCCCAAACTCCAAACCCTTAAAAAAAAAAAAAATTTAAAATTTTACTTTTCTGCTGTGGATTCAGATCGTTCACTCCAAAACCCTAATTTCTTGAAAATTCGACTCTGTAATTCCTAAAGTCTAGACCGTTCTTGATCAGATCTAGTTCAATTGGTTCAGTTTCTTGAAACCCTAATGTCCCAAGCCCTAGCCTCAAACCAATTCGATTCTTGAAAAAAAAATCTAGGGTTTTTACATGTATGGCTTCGGGGACATTAGGCACCGACGAATCCATAGAAAAGAGACGGTGGGATGAGAATAGCAAAGTCTACACGAGAAAATTTCGCAACAAACGCCTCAAGAACAGCGCCACCGAAGCCGTCGCCAGCACCTCCGACGCCGCCGCGACTAACGCTACGACCGCCGAGAATAATGACAAGGAAGAAAAGAATAGTGCTGAGAACTGTGACAGCACGGTTCCTCAACAGTCTTCACAAGCCCTAGCTACTGAAGATGGGAATTCTTTGCAGCAGCCGCAGCAGCAAGAAGAGTATTTGTTGCGATTGAATACGGCATCAGAGGATTCATCTAGCCATAATCAGCGGCAAGAAGTGACCGTGGTAGTGGAGAATGCTAACGGGGTAATTAAGCCGGTTGTAACTAGGGTTGATAATCGGGTCAGAATTAATTTGGCAGCGGCAAATTCAAAGGACGAGATTCAGGAGCTTAGGAGGAAGTTAGTTAGTGAACTCGACCAAGTTAGGAGTTTAGTTAAACAGCTCGAAGCAAAGGAGATTCAGCTTACTACTTCTTATTCTAATACTGCTGCTTGTAGTCAATCTCAACATTCAGGGCATTCAGGGAATGATGTGATTGAGAGGAGAGCTTTAGTGAGAGTAAACTCAGAGGTGGGTTCGGTTGGTCACCTTGAGTCGAGACCTTTCCGGCCCGGAAGTCTTTCTGCAATGAACAATAATGATTCTGGAGATAGAAGAGCATTATTGAGAGTGAATTCCGAGGTGGGTTCTGTGGTGGGTGGTCAAGATTATAGGCCGTTTCGGCATTTAAGCATCTCTGTGATGGAGAACAATAATCATATTCATGGAATTCATGGGGTTGGTGAATTCGTTGAGAAAGAGAAGAGGACTCCAAAGGCGAATCAGTTTTACCGGAATTCCGATTTCCTTCTTGGAAAGGACAGATTACCTCCTGAAAGCAACAAAAAAGTGAAGTCCAATGGTGGGAGGAAACATGGAGGAGCAATGGACTATGGTTTTGGTATGGATAGGTATAGGAATCAAGTTTTTAAGAATTGTAGCAATTTGCTCCAGAGGTTAATGAAGCACAAACATGGTTGGGTGTTTAATGAACCTGTCAACGCCAAGTTACTTGGGCTACATGATTATCATGATATTATCAAACATCCAATGGATTTGGGAACCATTAAGAGTAGGCTAGCGCAGAACTTCTATAAGTCCCCTAGGGACTTCGCTGAGGATGTCAGGCTCACTTTTCGTAATGCCATGACATATAATCCCAAGGGACAAGATGTTCATGTTATGGCAGAACAGTTGTTAAACATTTTTGAAGAGAAATGGGCAGTTATAGATGCCGAGTATAATCCTGAGTGGAGGTATGAAATGATTCATTATGCAGGTTTGCCAACTCCTACATCAAGGAAGTTCCCACCTCAGTTACATGCCCCGCCAATGAGGGCTTTGGATAGGTCTGAGTCCATGATATTGCCTGTTGATTCCAGACCTAAACACTCATTTGTTCCAGTCAGCAGGACGCCTGTTCCAAAGAAGCCTAAAGCAAAGGATCCAAATAAGAGGGACATGACTTATGAGGAAAAGCAGAGGCTTAGCACAAATCTTCAGAGCTTACCCTCAGAAAAGCTTGACAACATTGTTCAAATAATTAAGAAGAGAAATTCTGCACTCAGTCAACATGATGACGAGATTGAAGTGGATATAGACAGTGTTGATACAGAAACACTTTGGGAACTGGATCGGTTTGTTACAAATTACAAGAAGAGTTTGAGCAAGAACAAGAGAAAAGCTGAACTTGCCCAAGCAAGAGCTGAGGCTGGTCATGCCATTCCAGCATTGGTAAGATCTTGAATAATAAAAGTGTACATTACACATGAAATGAGACTGTAAAAGATGATTTGTGTTTTCACCATTTCAGAACCCAGGCCCTGCAGTTATGGTGGCAGCAAAAGAAAGTAGAACAGGTGAAAATTTTGAAGTAGTTGTATTTTAGCCTTTTGTTTTGGTTTGTATGCTGGCTCTGATTGCCAATTATTATTGATGATTTTTAAATGTTCTTTTTAAGCAGAAGAAATGAATGCTGCTACTGCTTCTCCTGTTCAAGCTGAAAAGCAAGGGGGTAATGTTAGTAGGTCAAGCAGTTCAGGCAGTTCTAGTAGTGACTCTGGATCCTCTTCAAGTGGTACTTCCACCCTCCCAACCCAGTGTTAATTAATTTTATTTAGTCTATTGCTTTGACATAGTGGTCATTATGTTGCCATCTAGACATATATCCTCTGTCTGATACGTTTTCTTATTAGCTTGATACTCTTAATGCAGATTCGGACAGTGATAGTTCCTCTGCATATGGATCAGATGCAGGGCACTCACCTAGGACATGAAAAGAGTAGATTAAGGTAGGAACAATGCTTAGCTAATGATTTATTTGTTTATTGGTCTCTCACATGATGTCATCTAATTTTGCTTTTAAAATTTATTTTGGAGCATGTTGCTTCAGTGCACAAGTTTTTGTGGTTGCACCAGCATTCTCTACCCATGCTCGGTTGGGTTTCAATTTGTCCTGTGTAATACTCTTTACATATCTTTTGAGAGTACTTTGCCTACTGTTTTATCATTTAATGGATGTCACTTATTGATAAGTCAAACTTTGTTTTTTGATGGTCGGTGGTCCACTAAACCACCTTTTTCATACATACTCCTACAATGATGCAAAATAATGTGAGGGTATTATTGGAAGTATATTCATAAAGATTTGAGCTGTCAAATATGACTGGCTTTATTTACTCTCTGTACAATAGCAAAATATCACCTTTTAAGGGTCGGAAGAAGAATTTTTGACTTCAATCTAATATGGGACAATGAACTTACTAAATACAAAAGCCCTCTTTAGTTGGTGATATGATGAATTCAGCTTGTTAATGTTTTGACCCTTTCGGACTCAATTTCTCTACCATTTTTGAAAGAGATGACAGAAAGAGATTGCTAATTGTATTTTGATTGCTCTCCTGTTTGTTGGTGAATTTTGTCTGTATCTAGTGCATGTTCCCAAATCCAACTCAAATTGGATATACATTTTGGCCAATCTATTGCAATTATACACTTGGTCCTATTAATTTTTACCCAATCTGATGATCAATTGATTTACAGACTCTGGTTGCATTGTATTTATTGAAGGATCATATTAGCCTGTAACTTTTTATAACAAATCCAAAGGCATCATAATTAACTTCTTGGAATAGTTAAAACTTGTAAGCTTAAGATGACCGTTTCTTTTCAATTTTGCTACTGGTGAGTTGAGAGTTAAATATGCTGCAAACTGCGAGGTTGATTTGGGAGGCTCAAGATTTCTAATGTCTTTTTTATTCATGGAAGCCATTATTGTTGATGTGAAGAACATGAACTGAGGTCACTCCTGTTGATTGCTGAGATGAGGTCACTCCAGTTGAATGTTGCTGTTTGCGTACCCTTTGAACTAAAAGATTTATTGACAAAGGGATTACTTGTTAAATCTATTTAGTGCTCAAACAGAAGTAATTTATCACTAAAGAAAAAAAGGGACTGAGAAAAGAAATAATTAAGCGCTCAATCGAAGTGTACTTGATATCATGCAGGTAGTGCTGCATATAAATAAAAATTTTCAGTAATGAAGCTATGGAATAATTAAGAGCTTTTGGTAAGTTGTTCTATAATGTATTTATCTAGCAAGTTTCTGGGAGAACATGTGTTCGGGAAAATTAATTGCTTAGAATTTATCGACTTATTTGTCCATTGGAGCTAAGGGTAAATTATTGAGTCAATGGTACCCTAGGAATGCGTTCGTTTCGCCGTTTTGCCCTTTTGGTTGGTAGGATAGACATAAGAACGCAGTATGCTACTACTTAGGGTAAGACGTGGTATGTTAGGGTAGTTTTATATGAATATTTATAGTTAGGATTTCTCTTATTTTCTAAATGCAATAACTAAATTTCAAATAGTACAAATTTGATGTTTGAGTATCGAATACTAAGTTAGAATATTGATATTTGTGCAATTAAATGAAGAAACTAAGAAATATTTGGGTTTCTAGGTTGAGAGTTTTGGAATGAAAGAGTATAATGTTTGGTTGTTGAAGTACTGAAACGCAATTGGTTAGGTCAGTAAGAGTATTTAGTAACTCTAGTTTGATAACCTAAGCTCCATTAGGCAACTTTTGCCCAAATATGTAGCCTTTGGTTTAATTCCACCATTATGAACTGTGATTACTGAACTAGAGGTAGAATTGTACCTTCTTTCAAAATCCTGAATTTCAATGATGTAGGACAAGATGCAAGATGGAAAAAAGAGAATAAGAAAACCTTTCCCCCGCAAAGAATCGGTAGACAAGGACACATAAAAGCACAAAGTTTTACTGAAATCAATTCATAATCTGGAAAATAAATACATCTCTTTATATAGGATACCTACGATTTAGTTACCAAGTAAAAACCTTAATATAGAAAAGGAAACCATTTCCAATAATTGTCTACTTCCTAATAATTATTCACTACTATAATTATATAACTAATTACAGAAATTTATATCTAAATAATAACATAAAGTAATAATGAATCAATCTTTTGATCTTCTTCTTCGCTCCACATCATTCCATAACAAGATTTTTTTTACTCTATAAGACTGTAATTTAAGATGTTGAATACATTTTGATTAAGGTTATAGTCTACAACATCTTTCAATGTTTCTGGGAGAGGAAGGAGGGAAGGGAAGTGGGTTCCTTTTTATGAAGTACTAGAAATGGGACAACAGATTTTGTGTTGCACATTATTTTTATAGATTAAAGTCTGTATTCCACATTTCTATGTAGGAATTTCATCATCTATTTATATGCCATTTTCTTGGGTGGAAACGGTCATATTAGAATTTTCCAAGCATATTAAACATTTTGAGAGATTCTATCTGGTCTTGCCTTCATAAAATATGATGTGTCGTGTTATGAAGGTGATGTTAATGTTGTCTGTTTCCCCTTGAAATATAACTGCACCTGGTTTATTGTCAAGAATGATTTACGGCGGATCATTTAGCAAGAACTTATTCTTGGATACGGCGTTTTAAGATTATTTCCGGTGTTAAGTGTTAAAGATATAATTTTCAAGATTGCTGACATTTCTAGTTAGGTGATAAAGGCTGCCTTTATGCTTGATTTTGCTGCAGCGATAAAATGGTTTGGGAGTCCACTTTTCATGGCTGATTGAAATCGGTCATCAATCAGGAGTTATTGATTTAAGCCAACCACCAACTATAATTCTAGATACATCGAGTATCTTCGTTATAATTCCTCATCTTTGTCAAAAGACTGGCTTCTCTTTCATTTCTAAGCATGTGTCTACAAGATCATAATCGCTTGAAATTATGAGTTGCCTAGTTTGCTTAAAATGCACAATAGAAGGCATTAAATGGTTGAATTTTATTGTAGAGCATGGATTCCCCTCCCTTCTCATTTTTACGTTCTTGAACTATTTAATTCTGGATAGGGGATAGAATATATCAGATGAATATCAGCTATTCACGATGTTGATTCTATCACGAGCGTAATCAGCTATTGATATACCAGTAAAAGGTTGCACATATCTAGCGAGTGTTTATTCGGCTACCAGCTTATGGAGTGTTTAGAGGTCCAAATGCACTTGAGAATCTGATTCGTCTACAAAGTTTGTATTTCAAATGCAGCTTATGTTAACTCACAAACGTAATGTTACGCACCAAAATTGGTGTTGTGCATTTGGACCTCCAAATGCACTAAACACTTCCGCTACAATTGGTGGTAACGGAACGTACCCTTAATCCCTTAAAGATTGATTTATGATAATGTTTGGCCCCAGCAAAAGAATGGTATGAACCTATTAATTGATATTGAAACCGGATGACGGTACAAATCATGTTGAATATGGAGAAAATTTAAGGTAGATATTTGATGGCATAAACATTGTTTGGTTTTCAGTTTTCAGAATGTTATTTGTATCTGTTTTCTGTTTCCAAATTATGCTTACTATAATGTTTAGCTGGATATGATAACTCGGAATATTATTAACACTTGTCTATCTTTTATTTTGCAGCTATGAGGGTGTGGAACAACAGTTTCTCTTGGTGATCTCTTAAATGCTTCAGCTTCTGCTTCTTGATACGAGGGGGTATGTATGGGCAACCTCCAGGTGCATTAATTTATGGGTATGTATGGGCAACCTCCAGGTGCATTAATTTATGGTTAGAGAATAGTTTGCCTTTCGTTTGAAGTTTTGAAGGGTGTATGACATGGAACTCTCCTTCCTAGCCATCACCTTCAAACTTGTTGATCTATTTTTTAAGGTGGCTCCTTAGATAGAGGCGATGTGTATGATAATCTCGACCAGATGGTGGTAACGGGAGACTCCTTTGGGTAGCAGATGTAAATTGCCAAGAATTGCTACAAGTTTTAGTTATGAGAAACTCCTACTAGATTTTAATTAAGATATTGAATCACAGTTTGTGTTCTGCTCGAGAAAGGGAAACCAATGGTAGAGTAGTTTGAAGTAGTTGGAACATAAAATGGCAGGATCAGTATAGTTTCAGGTGTAACGATTGCACTTACATTTTTTCTTGCATGTATCTTGTTACTAGTTGTCACACCAAAGTAATGACAGTGTATACAGTTTTTGCAAGGTTCTGGATATGTATAATTTACAGACATCTGTCATTTTCTATTTCTAGAATTTAGTCTGAATAGGCACAGGTGTTTCTTTTGTTTTTTATTACCTTAAGAGGTAAATATAGGCTATAGGGTCAACAGTTAGGGTCCCAAAATATATTTCCTAATGTAATTCCAAAGGACAAATATTGTTAATATATATGTAATGACCTTCGGCTTTGACCCACTACCCTGCACTATTCTCACATTCTTCTCTGCTGTCATTTTCCCTCGGCCCAATCTCAATTTCACTCCATAACATTCTCCCAAGTTGGTTGGATAAATGGTTAATGTTAATTTCGTACATATTTAAATACCGCAGGACCAAGGGGATAAAGTGCCATCTTTCCCTACCTTGAAACCCAGTTGTACTGTAGTTTTGTGTGCGTCAACTATTATATCTGCTGGATTCTCTATTTCTATTGTTTGTGTAAGAAACTAGGATGATGTTACACAGTTTACAGGAGATGTAGTATTTTTGCCATTTTTGTTGATTTTGGAAATGGCAGTTCTATTATCCTTCAAGTTTATCAATGTATGTATTACTCCTAAAATAAAAACTTAATCATTACTCCACAATAAGATAACTGAACAGGGCATAACTAACACAGGAGAATGCCCTTAATTGTTTTTCTCACTCGGGATTGAAAAAATGAGCATATTACCATTCTCAACAGTATCATAATGGGTATATTTTGTAAAAAATATTAAAAATTATACATATTAATTGAACAATATCATTAGACCATGAAGCCAATTATGAGAAAAACATCATGTCAATTTCATAGTTCATAGTGAAATGCTTCGTTATATCACCAAGAATTATTACCCAAGGTATTATGACCATCCTACGCCTACTTTACTGGAACAGCTAAATCCAATGCCTACAGTGGCTAAAACAGATGCAAAATTGGGCGGTGCGTTTAATTGTGCATCAGCAGCTTTGCAGGATTCATTTAATTCTGGTTGGCAAATTTAATACCGTTCTCGATAGAGCTTTTCAGTTCGGGTACGAGAGCTTCCAATCCTTGCTTCTCATACTCTGAAAGTGGACCCAACCCTAAGACTTCTTCCACACCATTCTTCCCAAGCCTCACCTGCAGCATAGAGAGTGACCATATTAAATACTCCCTTCCTAATCACAAGAAGAAAAAACCATAACTGAAAATATTTCTGCCACTAAAAATTTACTCTGAAGCACAATCATAGTATAGTAGAGCATACACACATCTGTTGAAGCATGCTTGTTTAAGTTTCTTAGTAGGAAAAAGTAATCTTATCACCACAATGTAAACTTATGCATGTGTTGTCATGAAAGTAGACATCCAACACCACAGATAGCTACAGACAGGTTTTAATACCAAGCACTCGATGAGCATTGTTGGTTTAAATGTATACCACAAGTTATCGAGTACAGGGACTTAGAAGACTTGTTCAACATCTTCAAGTAATATAAAACTATTCAACCAAGTTGATGGGCATAATATATAAAACCACCTATTCCACTGAGAATGTTTACAAATTCAATTATTTAAGACTACAGTTTAAGTTATCAGTAACTAAAAATGCACTAGTCAGGCATCACTCGATCATAGCATTCATATTTGAGGCATTCATTAGTTACCCTCTTGCATCCTGCATCAAATTTGAATCAAAATAGGAGATAGAAAATCAAATAAACTTAAGACCAGAACATCACCTTCTGTGTACAGCAAGGAAATCAATCAACATGTGATGCTAATGATTTGATTACCCAACCATGAGTAGAAATTTATATCAGTAACACATTTTATCTTATTTTCATTACTTGAAGTTCAACTTGGGACAATGAAAGTGAATAAAAAAGAAACAATTTTCTAGGTAAGGATCTCAGAAATGGCTCCGCATTGTAAGAAGCTTGATTATGGTCCAAAGTTGAGCTTGCATACAAGTGTAATGGTAATGACTCAATTGTAAATCATGTGCGTAAGTTTAAATTACATAAAAATACTTGATCAATGCCCTGCACAAAAACAAAGATGACAAGATATGTTCACCAGTCAACCACAAACATTCAGATAATGTCAGCAATCAAGCATTTCATGTAACAGAATAAGATATTACCCCTCAATAACTACCACCTTTACAGAAAATAAGTGTTCATGGTCACACTTACAATAATATAGAAGGGTTAAACTGAGGTCGAGTACCTTAGATGCAAAAAAAGGTAGCTCAGTAATGTTTGACTGTACAAATGAACATTCGACCACATCTGGAACTCCATTAAGTCCCTTCAAACAAGCATCGGCAAATAGCGCTCCAGCATAACTGCAGCAAAAACCAATAAGAAACACTCCATTTCACATGCAATAAGAATTATATGGAACGAAAAACAGAAATTGCAAGTATCTTCGCATTCAAAGAATAATTTTCAGTTGGTAAATATAGAAGGAAGTAGCATGTCCAAGACAGAGGAACTGATGAATATTAAAGCAACCAACACTACCTAAATAATGCATATTGGATTAACCTATGGCTAGTCGAACTTCTTGTTTTATGAGTACATCAAATTACATGCTAAAATGTCTTTTGCTCTTAATTAAACACTTAAAAGTTCTGTTTATGGCTGCTGCACATAAATTCCTAGAATTGCAGGTCTTCAATAAGCCTTTGATGCCAAGTCAAAACATTTTTAATTAAGCTTCCTAGTAACATAAGCTATTTTTGGGAACTCTTTCGCATGGAAGCGTCTTTACTACTATGTGCGCAAAATATTCAAATCAAGACGCATCATTAAATATAATTTACATCCGTTAGACTGTCAAACGAACAAGTAAATATAGAATCCATATACACTTACGCCATTGAGAGTGTAGCAGAGCCCTTTCCAGCCTTTGCTTCCACAACTTCTGTCCCACCCTCTTGTGTACGCTTTGTGAGAGCCTTAATTACTTCATCAGACAAGTTATTGGCTTTCGGTGTGGCCTATTGACATTAAACACAAATAAATAAATACAAGGTATATACAGATAAGTAGCTCCACAAGCCAAATTTAATAAATGCAGAAATAAATATAAATTGAGGACAATACTTGTGAAAACAACGGGAGAATGGTTATGCCAGCATGACCGCCCACAACAGGCACATCAACCTCTGGAGAAAAGAATACATGTGTAAAGTTAACCTTTCCATCATTAAAGTTACACAATTCAGCAAATAAAGGACTAGGAATTACTGTTAAGAAGTGCGGATACCTGCAACATTAACATTGGCCTTCCCAGCATAGAAAGTCTTAGCCCTAACAACATCAAGTGTAGTCACACCAAACAGTTTCTTCTCATCATATGTCCCGGCCTTCTTGAAAACCTCAGAAGCAATTGGGACCGTAGAATTGACAGGGTTGCTTATCATATTGACAATTGCCTGAATTTCACAAAATTTTTAAGTGCAGATTAGAAGGGGCCGGGCACAAAACACAGGTTCCTCAAACATACAAAGAAACTCAAAAACTTAAACCAGCAGCAAGAATGGTGTTGGAAGAAAGGCACACACATTAGGGCAATACTTGGCAATTGCAGTGCATAGTCCTTTGACAATGCCAGCATTGATGTTGAAGAGATCATCACGAGTCATGCCAGGCTTTCTTGGCACACCAGCTGGAATAATGACAACATCACTTCCCTCTAGCGCCTTTCCGAGCTGTTCTTCCCCAACGTACCCAGAAACCTATGCAAACAAACAACCACTTAAATGAGTAAATAAACTGAAACCCTATGTTATAAACCATGGGAAAGCCACACCTTAAAAGCTAGCTATTAAGGTTGGAGAGCCCAAAGTTTATAAATATCTCACATCAAAGTCCCATACCATCGATGTGGGACACAAGTCCCATACCTTGCAACTAGGATCATAACATTCCACCACGCTCCGCAGTCCCGCGCCCACGCGGACTGGCTTTGCACTAGACGAATCTAGCCCCGGGCGAACACTGCAATACCGACGTCACCACTCGCGCCGCACGATTGCAACCGGGAGGTAGTGGACGGCTTTGATACCAATTGTTATAACCCATGGGAGAGTCACACCTTAAAAGCTAGCTATTAAGGTTGGAGAGCCCAAAATTTATAAATATCTCACATCAAAGTCTCATACCATCGATGTGGGACACAAGTCCCGTACCTTGCAACTAGGATCATAACACCCTAGAGAGCCAAACACGTAATGAATCTTGAAATAACAAAATCTCCCCCCTCCGCTGAGTCCTAATTGCTTTTCAGGGAATCCCAAATTAAGCATGTCTTGTGAACATATTTAAGGTATCCAAATTTTATTGTTCCGAATTTACCAGGAGAAATTAAAAGGATACTTATTTACAGTTTAAATGAAAATGATAAATCATGTAGCCTAAACTAAGCAACAGAAGTAAAAACCATGAAAATTGAACTGAGCCAATGTAATAGTGATCAAGACACTAGAAGTAAACAGGGTAGTCAATGATTACTGGAATCTTACAAGAAAAGTTCAAAAGAAGGAGAGAATCTAAAAACAAAAAAAAAACAATTACATAAACAAAATCCTATCAAAACCCGAACACAAACATAACTTAACCAAGCAGGAAATTGTACGTAACCCTATAAAAGAATACCTCAGATCTGGTGTTAATATGGCTGACGTCGGCAGCGACACCGGGGGTGCCGGCAATATCATATAGAGCCAGCTGAGAGACGAGAGGATTGAGCTTCATGAGTAGGGCAAGCGGCTGTCCGATCCCGCCGGCGGCTCCCAAGACGGCAACTTTACGGTCGGGTGCACACTCAGATGACAAAGTGCGGCGAAGGATGTGAGATGATGATGAGGCGGCGGTTGTGCCTCTTCTCAGAGATGCTTGTATGGATCTCAACATGGCTACCTTCATCTTACTAGAGAGAGATATGCAGGAAAGGAAATAGGAGAAAAATGAATTTTGTTGTTTGGGGTTTTACGGGAAGGAAATGCAGGAGGAAAGCAAATGAGTGGGTGTTCGTCTCCCTTTATTTTACTTTTCTCATCCTTCATAATTTGATGAGCGACATAAGTCCTACTATTGTATTTACCATTTTACTTGTGCCCTTTTTTTTTAATTATTAAAAAAAGATCTCATTTTAGATTACAAAAATAGTATTTTCAGATATTTCGAAATTATGTTTCCTTTTTAAAATCAAATTACCTACCTTCAAGAGTGATATATTAAGGAGAATCCATTCAAAAAGCTTTTGGTTGCATAAGAAGAAATAAAATAAAAAATAATAATATAAATGTAATTAATAACCATAAGCTCATCCAGAAAGTTGGTTAATCACTCCGTTCGGTCGAACATGCATTATAATCCTGCTCCCTCTGTCCTACAAAATGATGATTAAAAATATATATTTTTATCCTAAAAATAATGAAATAGGCCATTTAATAGTCTATTAGTTCATCACTTTATATAATCTTATAGAGCCATTAATAAATTTAATTTTTTTTTACTTTTTTTTTCCTGCTTGTACTTTTCGCAAACTATACATTTATAATCATCCACTAAAGATAATTTTTTTTTAATTTTTTTTTCTTCTACTTTTACTTTGTCCAAATTATACATTTCTAACCATTTTGGGGATGGGGAGGGAGAATCTCTTATTTTGTATAGACTTGACTTCTTTTTTACCCTTCGGCAACAATCAAAAAACTAAAACACGAAGGAGAAATAACTTTTTAAAGCATCTGATACTCCAAAAATCCGCACATGTACCACCATGTAAAAGCCGGGGCTTTACCCCCACCACCTGGATTGAAAAGGGATTCCACGAATATTGAAATGACAAAATAACTACTACACTTGTTTTGACACTAGTTAATCCCACAGACAATGAATGATAAAGGAAAATAAAAACTAACATTCCTAAACACCGCTCCAAAAACAATTTTTTTTTTTTTTTGCATTGTGCACTATTGTATTGTACCAGCTGTTCTACTTGAGCAAGAATTGTCATTAAACACTTTACACTGCATTTTTCTTGCATTTGATAATCAAGAACCGATGAGCACCTCTTCTAATATGCTTGGTGCTTACTTTGTCATAGTCAGGCTTCTGAGTCGGTCGGAAAATCGAAAATGCAAATATAAAGTACTGTTTTTACTTTGTACAGTGGTCTCCGGTCGCAAAACAGACGAATAAAAAAAAAATTAGATAACATTGTTTCCTTTAGTTAAGTGAATCTAAACCACCGACTTGTCTAGAAATTGGATCGCCACTTCCCCTTCAGCCTCAGCTTTCCCTGAAAGTATAAAACACTACAACAGTGGAAGTGCTTGATAATCTGAAATGCTCAGACCAAATACGATGAATATGCTCAAAAAAATATCCCGCTAATGGAGTTTTCCTCAACTTCACTGCACGGAAAAATATCCAAGGCCTCATTTCAAGGTTATTGGTCCAATAAAGAACAAAACAGGTAAAACAACAAATCAAAGCAAACCTTTCAAGGATCAACAAACTTTTAGATATACCGACTGAGCGAGGTAACAATCAATCAAATCAAAGCCCAAACAACGGTACTTAAAAAATAGATTCAGCAATATGCCCCTGAGTTTCCCTTATCCGTTCTAGAATATCTGAGCAATCTTCACGCCTGATGAATTGCCTGCACATGCAAATAATTAGTTAATATAGATGAGATAAATGATAAAAACCACATGTTTCAGTATTCTTACAGGTATACCTATTTTTAGTACGGTAACCCTTTAGTTCTAAAGTTTCTTGGTGGTTTGATACATCTTTCTTCATTTTAAGTAATTCAGGAACTTTCAAATTCCCAGATTGGTCATGGTATGCATCATATATGAAGCTGATCACCTTGTCCTGGAAAACATGTACGGCTCAGAGGTTAGCACAAGGATGTGATAATGTGAAGATGCGGAAATGCCCAAAAAAATAAAATGAAAATGTCTCACTCCTCAATAGAGAGAAGTAATTAAGTAATTTTGTTTAACATATGATACCAACTCCCAAGTGTTTCCATCACATTCCATAAGTCGTTAGTGTATTTACTCTTAATGAGTTCTGATTTTTCTTCGAACTACTTGAGTTCTAGCATGCTGGACCAAGCACAAAGAAATGGTATTTGCTGGTTGACTGACTACATGTAACATGGCAAGCAGCTTTTAATATCAGAACCAAACAGTTGATAAGGAAGTTTCACATCCCAAGCATTCTTTTGAAAGTATGGCTGAAATCAATATAAATTGAATCCCAAATAGAACAATAAAAAAACTGTACATTACTGCATTAAATGCCAAACAATACACAATTTCAGGAGAATCCTAGACTAAGATAATCAGGAATTTGCAATAAAGAAAGAATTCAAAACAGAAGAAGAAAATACACAGATCAAACTAAAGACTCCAAACACTGAGCATAATCGTAGACATATTGAGTTCTTAAATTGTTGAAGAGGTTTTCTCAAAATATCAACAGTAGTAACATCAAGCACATTGTTTGGTAATGAGTCCATGCAATTAAGTATGCATTCAAATACATGAGTGTCTTAAAATTAATGTTAACAGAGAAATAGGTAGCAAAGATCTGCTTAGCCAAATAAACTTGTCGACCTAAAGAAACAGAAATGACATACCAAGGGTCTGGAAGCATCAATCCACTGATAAATTTGCTCATTACGAAACCATGTCATTTGTCGTTTTGCAAAATTCCTGATAAATACTAATTGCTAAATTAATTTGACGGGGAAGATAATTACGATTATATTAGACAGATATCAATAATAAAACACATAGAAGCTGCTGAATTCCAAACTATACATAAATCAAAATATTGATAGCCAAAATAGGTCACTCGCGAAACTCCAGAAAAGATCCTTGTAGACTTGGGATCCCAAACTCAATTAAATATGAAATATCTGCCTGAGATTGAACTTCTTTCGGACTAGGGTAATTGACACAAAATTCCTAAGAAGCAAGGATACGGGTGCGCGACATGGGGATATAGGAGTTCGCTAAATTTTAAGAAATGGGGATTCCGGTGAGGTGGGGGATACACCACATATTTAATTATTAAATATATTTATATATAATACAGTATTACATTATTATTATAATAGTTGCTGAAAGTGTTATTATTTAATACTAGTATATATTTAAATTTGCACGTACCTAAAGTGTATGGGTTAATGTGTAAAACAATATAAATATAGGGGACTATGAACTTAAGTAAATAAAGCTACAAGAGTCTTATGTAATTTTGTACCATAAATAAAATAAGAAAAGTCCACAAGTCTCCTATCAGCATTCCCAATAGTTTCTTTATCTCTATCCCTACTCTGCCATGCTATTGGGTCATTCTGTAAAATAGGGATTCAATTTTTTCACTATGTACCCAACAGGTTCCTTATATTGATTCTTTAAATATTAAATTTTGAAATTTAAAAGTTAAAATTTGAAAGTTCCAACAGTCAAATCATGTTTTGACCGTTGTAACTATTTTTTATTTAAAAGTAATTGTTGTTTGAATTTAAAATTTGCAATTATTTTAATTTAAAAATAGATACGACTAGAAATCAAAAAGTGCAACGATCATTATGTGTTTATGAGAACTAAAACAACATTATTTTAATTATAAAATAATAAAATTTATAATTAGTAGTAATATTTTTTACAAAAATGATCAAAATCAAAATTTAATTTATTTTTATTTTTTTATAGTTCTCTTTCTTTTCTAAATCCTCTGTTTAAAAAATAAAAATGAGTGAATTTGATAGACATACCCAAATCAGCAATTAAGTGAGATAAGATCTTTTAACCAACATAAAATCGCAATAAATAGGGTGTGAAGTGTCATTTTACATAAATAGGGAACGCTCTTTTGATTCCCTCACCCTGAGGAGTCAAATCATATATAGGGATTAAAATAGAGAATTATATAAGGATAAAGAAACTGTAAGATACTGATTTATTGATATATTCTTCAAATGTGGGGATAGAGAGTTTATTGGTGAAACTGTTATGAATGCTCTAAAGACTAATGGACCAACGAAGAGAGAGAAAGAGCAGAAAAAGAAGACATGGGACCACCGATCTTCCTTCCCCAATCTTCTTATCCGATAGTCCTTCTCTAATTTTCCTTATGACAGGTAAGTCTTTTTTCTAGATCTACTTTTCTCCATCTCTTCTCTTTTTTTCCCCTCTTCTCTACTCATTATTCATCTCTTGTTTGTCTAATGTTCTAATCTGGACCATGTTAAGATGAAGGTGGAAGGGCTTATACAAATTTAAGAGGAAAATTTTAAAATTAAAAAAAGGAAAACGACAGTTGCCACACGGGGTGCATATCCCAGCGCACCGGAAACACATCCGCACCCCCAGTGCACTCTTGCTTCATAGGCCCTGTTTGTTTCAACTTCTTTTTACAGCTTCTGGCTTCTAAGAAGCTACATGAGTGGTGTTTGTTTCAGCTTTTGGGTTCAAAAGCTACCAAAAGCTAGAAGCTGAGTACAAGTACTTTAATGCATAAAAAAGTTGAAAGCTAGAATCACCTATTTAGGTACTTCTCAAATCAACTTCTCAGCCCTTAATAAAATAAAATTATATTATTTAAATATATATATATATATATATTAATAAATAATTACATATTAATATATATTTATAAATAAATAAATATATAATATAAGATATATATCAATAAATAATTAAACATTAATATATATTAATACATAATTAACTATATAATACGTTAATACATATTATTTATATATATATATATATATATGTTAATAGATAATTAAATATATAACATAAGATTTATATTTTAAATATATATATACACACACATTAATAAATAAACATAAATATATATCAATAAATGATTATATATTAATATATATTTATACAAAATTAACTATATAATATAAGATTTATATTTTAAATATATAATTATTTATGTATATACAAATAAGAGTAAAATACAGTGACACCCCCTCTAGATAAACATAATAACACTCACCTCCCCTCTAATTTTTTAAGTAACAGCTAGTACCCCTGCAAGTTTTTAGGGTTGACTAAATAGATAAAATTACATATTTACTCTTGTATGTTATCAAATTTTAATTCTTGAATAATATATATATATATATATATATATATTTATGTTTAATTATCTTTTTTTTAATACAATACATTTTAATTATAGTTTTATTTGTAATTAAGACTATCTCATTCAAATAATTTAATTTAATTAACACATATTTTTGGATAAGTGATATAAATATTAAGAATTTTAAATTAAATTATTAATGGAGGTTTTCTAATTAAAGTGATTGAGTATGCTGATAGTTTAGTTTTTGGTGTTTAACAACAAAAATTATTATTTGAATTCTTAGTTTCATATTATGATTTATATATGTTAAATTATCTTGAGTATATGTCTAAATTTGGGATGTTTATGATTTTAATTATATTTTCTAGTATACAGTTAGTATTGTTTTTATACAATATTGAATAAAAGAAAATATAATAATATTTATTACTATCTCTATCTTATTAAAAGAATTTTTTTATGTATTTTTTCTTTTTTTGATTAATAACATTTGTCATTTTTATTGTAAATAATTATGCTTAAGTTACTTATGTTTAGTTTAATATTTAAGAAAAATAATTAGTATAATTTTCAATACTTTTTTATATGAATAATAAGATTCGTTATGTAATAATAAGTTTATTTTACGTAAATTTTAATATTTGGGAAAAATAATTATATTTGCGTTAATTTTTACTTTTATGCTTATTAAAATTTTGCTTTTTTAATTACAAAAAATATATTTGAATGTATATTACGTAAATTTTAATCTTTAAGAAATTTAATTAGCAAAAAGTCTATGATTTTATTTTCTTAATAAAATAAATATTTATTATTTTTTGAGAAATATGTTATTTATTAATGCACAAATTCATAATTTAATTAATTAGATCAAGTTAAGTAAAAATTATAACATACAAATTTCTATTTAGTGGATATATTAAACATTATAACTTGAAGGGTATATTAGACATTATATTAAAAATATTTTTGAATATTAGTTAGTCAATCATACTAGGAGTAGTGAATGTTACATATTATAAACTAGAGGGGTACTGACTGTTACTTAAAAAACTAGAGGGGTGGTGAGTGTTATTATGTTTATCTACAGAGGGTGTCAATATATTTTACTCTACAAATAAATATATTAATTAATATTTTGTTATCAAAATCTAACTTGTCAGATTATTTGTCAAACACTCGTCAACAAATTTTGGAGAATCATAATTAGTTTAATAAACACTATTTAACAACTTTTAAAAAATCAAAATCAAAATCAGCTTCTTAGAATCAGAAGTAGAAGCAGAAGTTAAAAATGGAAAAGTGGAGACAAACAGGGCTATAGCAGAATTCCATGCTTGGTTCCTAATTTGTGAATAATAGAAAGCAATTCCCTCGAGATAACATAATTACACTGATAGTCTCCCGCCAAAATATCCTATCATTTTATCATCCAGCACGGTTGGGTAACAGGTAAAATATCTTAAATAACACAAAGAAAAAATCATGTGGAATTATTATTTTTCAAAAGATATAAAGACTCCATCCCTTACTCTTTGAGAAGAATGGTCCAGAGACATGGCGAATTTGTAGTTAACCCTTACATAAGAGACTCTATGGTCTAAAGGTGGCATAGTCCCAAGAGATCATGTCAAATTACAAACTTTTGATGCAAAATTATGGAGGTCCGAGCACTAATTTGTGAAGATAATAAAGTCCTAAATTACTAGAGCATATATTTTGAAATGGCAGCGAATGCCATTGCACTTGGAGCAAGAAGAGCAAGTTGTGTTTATGTAATGCTATGCCAACTTGAGGAGCAGAAAGTTATAGCTATTCTATCATCGCCTAAAATAAAAAGCTTCAGAAATCTGTTTGCATGCTTTCATGGAGAAGCTACAGACATCTGTTTACATGCTTTCATGCATCTCCTAGCCAGCCAGAATCAGGTTAAATGAGAGAAGCATTTAGCAGCACGACTAAAGCATTCGTTTGGTGTACAAGGATCGTGACCTCCGTTCCTCAAAAGAGTCCCATTTGTCAAATTTTTTTGTTCCACAAAAAGTAGCCCCTTTTTAGTAAATAGTAGTATAAAATGACACAATGTCCACAAGTTTGTCATCATAATATCATTATCAAATTCACTACTAAACTAACTTCTTATTACTTTTTGGGGAATACATGGAACAAAAACATATCCTTAATATATTATTCGCGAATTTCGAAAATGGAACTCTTTTTGTGGCACATAGAGTATGAAACAAGGAGGAAAAAAACTTACCTGGATGCTTTCTGAAATCTAGATAAGAAAGCAAAAAAGTCTCCTGTCGAACTCCCCCCTTGTTCTCTACATTTCAAAAGGTATTCCATAGTCTGCATGATATAAGGAAATGAAAATAACTTGATCATAAGAAACAACAATCCAGAATTTAGATAAAGACAAATATGTCCAATAATTCAAATTGTGTGAGGAAAAAACATTCAGCAACAATAGCAGATTCATAAATATTAGCAACAAAAGCAGATTCATAACTATAAGCAACTAATTACTGGCATTGATCTATCCCTTGATTGAAACCCCAATGTCCCACAAGTAAATAAAACCTAATTTTCCTAGATTCTACTTAAATATAATAGGATACAACAAGCTTTGAAAGAACGATGATGAACCCAGACTTTTGAACTGATCAAAGGGAGAAAGCTCATACTCTTTCTTTGTTTTCGGATAAAAATATACTGGCACCCGAAAAAAAATATAAAAATAAATAAATGGATATTGCAACACTCTCTTAAGGGTTTCATGGTACGTCCAGTGTTCGAAAAGTCGGCCTAGCGACTAGGTCGGGGTCAGAGACTCACCGAGTCGACTAAGGCCTAGTCCTTTAAGTTAGTTGCTGGCCGACTTAGTCGGCGACTAGTCGGTCAAGTCGGGCTCTAGTCGGCGACTAGTCGGTCAAGTCAGAAGATGATGACAACGAAGAGGAAGATGAGAATTATGAGTTTGAATCTGATGGAGAGCAAGTCTTGGAGGAATATGGAGAAAAGGAGTGATTGAATATTGATTTTGTACTGTTTAGTTTCATTTGGTTAATTGGTTTGAACTTAGAGCGTCGAACTATTTGGTTTTACTTAGTTTCCATGTATTTATTTGATGATTTGTGTTACTTATATTATTCTACTTACTCAAATCTTATGAAGGAGGAATAAGAATATATATTTATAAAAAAAATTGAAAATCCGACTAGCCGATTAATCCTTTAGTCGTTAGTCGGTAGCCAACCGACCTGGGACCGACTAGTGGGACCTAGTGACTTTTAGAACACTGGGTACGTCTACTTAAGAAGTTTTAAACAAAATCAAATATAATAAGCATGCAACCAAATAGGCTGCTCAGTCTTGTTAGCTCTTCGGAAAATTTAATCACGTATCATGCATAAGTCTTAAGTTTTGTCATAAGTAATCGGTTAGATCTATAACCTTATTTAAACTCCATATCACCCTAGCTCATTAATTTTTATTACCAATTCCAATTAATTACTTTCGTCCTACATCACCCTTGCAACAATATCATCAGATGATCTGGCTTATGCATCTATACCTCAGTGTTTTGATAATGACCAAAAACACAAAGTGTGCATAAGATCATGATCATCCCATATACCTCATCAGAATGTGCAGAATAATGGTCTTAATCTTTAGTGGTAGCTTGATCATTAAGAAAGTTAACGGAAATTTTGACTTTAATGCTTCAATTAATTTACAATTCCATCGACGTAAAGCAGTCCCAAAAAGAGAAAGATAACATCTTCATACCACAACTAATAACAAGTTAATGATGCTATGCATTTCATATGTTTGAACATTGAAATTTGCATAATAACCCTGTTCCAGATATAAAGGAACAAAGTAAACAAACAAAGACAGTTCACAAACTTAAGAAAGGATATATCATATGCAGAAGACCAAAGACATACTTGTCTGTAACCAATTGCTCGAGTGGCAGAATTCGAATTTGGCTGAAGACCAATATCGAGGAGCCATCTTGCCTCTGACAAAATTCCATCACTTCCTACAGTAAAGAAATTACTATGCAAAGTCAAAATCATACACCTACTCAAGTTTATACAGTCCAAAGCCAGAATTAAAAAAGATACAATTAGATGCAAAACTTCAAGAAACACATTTTATGTGGCTTATGCCAAAACTGAATATGAGAATTTCAAAGTAGTGATATGTATCAAACAACTATGCTTTATTATTTAAACCATCTGATATGAACAATTCGTCGCATACCCAGTGTTCTAAAAATCCCCGCCTAGGTCCGCCTAGGCCCCGCCATGGCGCCCCGCCTAGGCGCTAGGCCCCCCATGGCGCCCCGCCTAGGCGCTAGGCCCCCTCCTGGCGCCTCGTCTAGGCACTAAGCTCCCCTAGCGCTTCACCTAGGCCTAAGGCGGCAAAAAAATCCCTCCAGAAAATTAGGCGGGGCCTAGGCGGAGAGGTTTTTATTATCGGAGATTTATCCAAGATTTTTCTAAGATAACAACCCCGTTGACCAATTTGACTAGAAAGACGGTGAAATTTGTATGGACCGACAAATGTGAAGAGAGTTTTCAGGAGTTGAAGAAGAGATTGAGCGAAGCACCTGTATTATCATTACCAGATGATGCGGGAAATTTTGTGGTGTATAGTGATGCATCGCACAAGGGACTTGACTGTGTGCTTATGCAGCACGGCAATGTCATTGCATATGCATCACGACAATTAAAGGATTACGAAAAAACTTGTATTAACTTCAAATTATATAAATAATGATACATTTGTAATATTTAGTTTAATTCAATATAATTCTTAAATTTATATTTAGTTTATTAAGTTTTAATATTGAAATGAATTCTTGAAATGTTAAATTTTATTATTTAATAGCAATCTTGTTTATGAATAAAACTAATACGTTAAAGATATGTTTGAATTTTGAACAATTGCATGTTTGTGTTTGAACTTTGACATTGATAATATGGATATGTGTTCGAAATTTAAGTAAATGCCTTTATTATCTTTATTATAGATTGTTTTGCTTTATATTAATGTTTTGTTTGGATAAATATAAGATAAAATATTAAAATTGGTTTAAAATAAAAAATCCCGCCTAGGCCCCGCTTAGGCCCCGCCCCTAGGCGCTAGGCCCCCCTGGCCGCCCACCTCTCACCTAGCGCCTTTTAGAACATTGCGCATACCATATACAGATACAAGTTGTAACCAAAAAATATATACAGAAACAAGTAAACAAGGTTTAAAGAACCGGGTGACTAGTCTAGAACTAAACCAATACCTACAAAACTGCAACTTATTATCAAAATTACTGATTGCGATTTTGCAATAATAGATAAAATTACTATTTCTTGATCAAAATCCGACCTGCTGACAGAATTAAAAATAATTTAAAATTTTGAAGATTTAAAAAAAATAAGAAAGACTACTGACTCCACGAGTATAATTCAATTGATTGTTATTAAAACATGGCTTTATTCTAAACTAATTAATTGGGAAACTAGTGATATGATGAATAGTTGTGACGAGCATGAACTTGATAATGACGCACATCTGTCATCTTTTAAGCAGCATAAAAATCAGATTCAAACGAACTACTAGGGAAGTGAGCATTCACTTTAAAGCAGTGTGGGCAGTGATTACACCAAAACTAGTAGTGAAAAAGCAGAGGTTAAAATCGGGGATAGAACCGTTGGTGAACCATTAAGGTTATCTGTATCAAAACATGGAAACTGGACAATGATGCAAGCATGAAGTAGCTCATTCAAAAAAAAAATTAGATTTCCAGGGGGGAGAAATGAATATATTAGGTGCCATGTTCACCTGAAAGCATATCTTCACAACGGAAATCAATTGACCTATAGAGATCCAGTCTTTGGCTTGACAGGAAAAAACAACAGAAATCATAGTCCAAATCTTTTGGTTTACTCTCCTGAAGTCCATTATTAGAAGAGCAGATGTCAAGGGAGTAGTCTACAACGGGTGAATGAAGCTGTTCCCTAAAAGTATCATAGGGTACTTGAAAAGCTGATGAAGGCGATCCACAAGACTGCAAAGTTAAAAATATATTCATTAGCTGATCAAAGTACCAACTTGTACCCAGTTCTGGAGTTTCTTCCCAATTCAGAAAGAAAACCAAACAGATTCTATTCAATAACTTGTCCTTGTAACGGAAACAGTTTGTCAAGGGCCTTAATATAAAACAACAGCTAACAAAGAATGCAAGAATTAAAACATAGACAAATTGATCACAGACGAAATAAAACAGGGCACAAATGCTATATATTAATTAATTATTAATATTTGAAAAGGAAAAAAGGGTAACATACATTTATAGATTGGAAAGTAGATGGTGTTTGAGTCAAGAAAACAGGTAGAGAAAATCAAAAACTACCTTGATGATTTCAAGTCTGCGACGTATGCGATACCAATCGTTTGTGGCTAAAGATCGGGCACTAGGATCACCTGCTTTAACAACCAATTGCACAGCAGCATCCCAGTCACCATCTCTTTGTAAATCTGCAATTTCTGAATACGCTTCAGCCGCAATCTCTCGAGAGGCTTTTGGAACATCTGGCTTCCCATATATGAACCTATAAAATGAAGAACGAAAAAAAATGGCCTTTATGTACCATGTCAGTTGGCTTTCCATTAAACATGGAAAAGATCCTCTTATCACTAGTACTCAATAGGTATTTATATTGACAAAGCCCAAGTTAACTTTAGTCTTATAGGTCAATTAAGTTTTTAGGAAAATATCATGGCAATACCGTAGGGCATTCACATAAATTTGACCTCACATAGGTAGGAGCTTCACATGATCTTTAGGTGAACAAGAGTAATTTGGCTTTATTAAAAACTCTTTTCAATGGGCTTCAAGATAGATATTTAACGTACAACTTTTCTCATATTTCCTAGAAACTAATATACAAGCAAAGCATATTTACAATAAAGAAACATCAAACAAGGAGACTTACCATCTTAAGTACAATCCAGTTCCGCCAGAGACTATTGGAACACGGCCACTGTTAAGAATGTCTCTTGTAGCTTGCCTTGCTTCATCAAAAAACTGCCCAACAGAATAATCTGATTGTGTACAGATTATTAGGTTCCACATAAGAATGGAAAACTTTAAAGATATAACAGCAGAATCATTGAAATCCAAAAAAACATATATGCATCAAGAACGATAATCAAGAAGCATAATTCATAAAACAAATGTACACAAATAACACAAGATGGAGCCTACCAACAAAAGGAAGTGGGAAACAAAGCTATGTTATGCATAGGAAGCTTAGAGATTTCCTTAACTTTTAAAATCAGGAATAAGAGATGTTCCAAAATTAGTAACAACTTCTTAATTGACAATATATACCGAGCTTATCAATATGACGAACCCAAACTGACAGCTAAAGTACATTAAAATTTTGTTGTGAAATGTTGATGAGGCATTTCGATTCCTTCCTAGAATGTATTAAATACATATGATTTGTACACACACAAAACGAATAACCAAGTGCCGATATTTAAACATACAAAAAATTATATGCTAAAAACGAATATGGCATACATCAGAGAATATATCACATCGCTATATTGATGAATGGACACATGAAATGTAGCTTTGCATAACAAAGATAGATGTCAAAATTATTTAAATAAAAAGGAAAATTTGTAGAGCTATCCAGTTTTTCTTGTTCCATTGCTTCATCATGGTTGTACAGCTTTCCTTGATCTCATGTTATACGATATATAGAATTATAGGACCACATCCATGTAAAACACAAATTCAAAAAAGAGAGATGGATAATATGGCTTATCAACAAAAAATAGAAAAGTTATGGATTCAGCCCCACATTTACATTACTCTTCCACAAATAACCCTTGCTAGAACTGAAACTATTTATTTATTTAGCTATTAGAAGCATAGTGTGTAATTGGCTTGGCCCTTGTTATTAGAATATACCTTAAGGCCTGAGTCTGTTTTGTTGGTTGAACAAATTATTTCTAGAGGGCCCTTCAGATTTTTTGTTCAATACCATCATTAACATTTTTATTGATAACTAATAAGTTAAATACTAGTACATACATCCCAATATCAGTGAAGCATGGTTCTCCAGTGGGTCTCAATAGATTGACAAATTATACCAAAGACGCATGTGAAAAAAATAGAATTGGACAATCTAAAGCACAGTAAAAAAAAACTACATTCTGGTCAAGCAAACAATATACCTTCAGACGGGTGCAATATGTCAACCAGATGGTGTGGCACTTCCTGCAACAACAACAAACGAACAAAAAAACCAGATTTTATAAAATAAGATTTAGAGGACAAACTAAACACAGTGGCTGGTCAAACTTCAGTTGCAGTCTTGCAGAATAAGACCAAAGATAATCTAGGCAGCAACAAAGTTCATTTTATGAGGATAAAATGCTAACATCTAGTCTAATGAGCGTATTCAGATGATAATTCATTTTTGACATGAACAAAGAACAGAAGACCTATAAGAAAGGAGCTTTAGTACATTCAAATGAGCTGTCAGTGTGTCACCGTTATTAAAAAATAGAAAAGAGAAGGAAATACCAAATAACTGTCCATCTTCATTCTCATAAGTCATAACTGCCCTACTAAGAAGATTCAATATTGCTCTACGATACGTTCAGGACTCACTCTTGAACATAAGCACAATTTGAAGCAAACATTCTCCGTAAATTTTGATATGTAGGAAGAATTAGCGTTTCTTAAATGCCTCGGAGCAGATACACAAGTGTCTCTCCTTGGATCTCCCAATAAACTGGCACAGTAATTCTTGGAAAGTTAAGAAACAAATCCTTACAAGTGCTTTCACTAGTTTCTCCTATCTTATTGGTATGGGAACTCCCTAGTATGCATATGATAACTCCCTAGCAGCGGTTCAAGCTCGTCCTAGGGTGAGCCGTAAACCCGGACATCCTAGGTTCGAGTCCCGCTTGCAACAAAGTTAAGGCCTGAAAAGCCCCATGGTGGCCAGGTACTCCCTAAGTCATAAGACGGGTAGCAAAACGCTCTGGTATAGGGCTGGAAAGATTAGTCGACCCGCGGGTCGGAACTCCTCATTATCAAAAAAAAAAAAAAGTTCAATGGAAGGCATTTTAAGTTGGTGATTCTTTACAATACAATTGATCAATTCAACAACAATAGAACACATTAACTAAGAACTTCTATGTTCACTTAGGAAGACAATAATGGAAAGGAAGAACTACAAGTTCCAACCACATGTTTTCTTACTTCTGGATCAATAATTTCATACAATTCAATAACAATCAAATCGTTCATAATAGATCAAATTGTTTATGTAGCATTAAACTATTTGATGTAAGAAAATTGCGTTTAGAGGCAACTGTAGCATAAAATACCTTTCTCTCACTCAAAGAAGGCTTCGCTGATCCAACATCAAGGCCTTGATATACCTGTAGAACTAGGCAGATGAGCTAACTAACAATAAAAGGCAAAAACAATAACCTCAAATTCTGAATTTAGCCAATTTAGTTTTCTGTAATTTTCTCTACTGTTTTCCCTTTTGTTCATCAATTAAATAAATTCAGGGCCTGGTCGCATATCACAATCAGGCAATGCAATTTCAGATTCTCATATTAACAGGTTCACGTTTTCATTAAACTAATAACAGCGTTATCAATGTTTCGCGAACGAAATAATTTACTTCAATTCTTTTAAGTTCACTGTACTAGGCAAGCAAACAGAAACAGAAGCTAACGAATATAACCTGGACAGAGTCGGCACTGATGATTTCACCGTTAAGCTTCTTTGCGAGTTCTAATGCAAGTCTGCTTTTGCCGGCACCGGTGGGCCCGGAGATAACGATGACTTTCTGCTTCTTCCTATTCGCTGCCGCGGAGGCACCGCAGGTGGTGGAGAATAGGCGGCGGCGGCGGTGGAAAGAGAGTACGAAGGGTCTGAAAAGAGGAGTACCCACCGTTTGGGGAAGACGAAGGCAACAAGCGCGGATGCCGCCGACTCCGCTTACCATCGTTATATTATAACCAATAAATGTGAAGGGTAAGTTTGTGTTTGCTTCAAGTCGCAAATTCTGGGCTTAATGTTCAGCCTTCTAATATCTTTCTTAAAGCTGCCTTTTTTGGGCTAGGAAAAAAAAAAGTAAATCAATCAGGACATAAAAGTTTTTGTGTTTTTTTTTCAATAGCTTTTGGTCAAATAATAAAACAATTTGGACGAAAAAATAATAATTTTTATTTTTTTTCTATCATATTTTAAGCTTTCCAAAAAACATCTCATTCAAAACTCTAGAAACATAGGATAAAAGTTGTTTGAGTATGTTTTTAACTGGATGGTGAGGTTTTACTACTGATATATAATATATAATACATAATAATAATAATAATAACATACAAAAATAATTAAGGTTGTAAAATTTAATTAAATATTAATACAATCTACCATAAGAGTTTCATTTTCAAATTTCATATATCTTAAATATATATATATATATGTGTGTGTGTGTTTCATGTTGAATTATTTAATTTAATAATAATGGCATGATAATAAAATTTTTGTGATGTACTTTTTTTAAAAATCAGCTCTTTTTTTTTGGCAGAGTAAAAAGAGGTGAAGAGCAGGCGACTGAAGCTCACATCATTCTGCTAGGCTCAATGTTATACAGATTCTAAAAAAAATTTGAGACCAATTAAAGTTCATGTACGAGAGTCCTTCCATAAACAAGACCATTATTTTTATTTATTTTCTGGCAATAACAAAAATACTATTCGACTTATTTTAGCATTTTTTTAGAGTAATGCATAGGAATAATACTGTTTGTTTTTTTCCCCAAAAACAAGAGTATTTATTTTAATTATGAACCTCAAACTCGAAGCGATCCAGCATTCCATTCTACGCAACTCTGGTTGATCTCCATTCATGTTCACTTGAATAGAACTGTTACTTTTAATGTTAAATATTTAATATATTCAATTGGAAAAAGTCCTGTAAATTAATAATTTGTTCCTTTTTGATACGAATAAATATACACGGGCATAAAAATTAGACCGGTAGAACAAAATGTATTTGGATTTGTTTTAACGAACTAATTCATTTTGTTTTACCGGTCTAATTTTCCTGTCCCGTGTAGAAGGACTTGATTGATACTCCATTTGACAAGATTAGAAACACCAACATAGGCATCATATAACACAATATCTCACCAACCGGTAGTTACGTGCATATGACATATACTTGCTCATATATATATATATATATATATGCTTAAAACACAATATTTGTTCAAACAATGAGCACATAAACAAAACATCAACTATCATATATCTTCTTCTCTTCTTCTTCATCATCTAGTACTGTCTCAAATTCAATGACACTACAACCACCCCTCCCGGATCGTCGGATAGGTCAACTCCTCTTTCCTGTTGCATTGGCTTCTCTTCTGATCCTAGGTACGGCACGAATCGTCTTGGATAATCTGAAGAACAAAGGCAATATTGTTGATCTGTGGGGACTAGAAAGTGACAAGTATAGTATGGTGAGACTTCCCGTTAGTGTTTCTGATGAAGAAGTCATTGCAGATGGTTGCAATGTGTTTGAAGGGAAATGGGTGTGGGACAACATCTCTCTTCCGCTTTACACCGAAGAGAGCTGCCCTTACTTGGTTAAACAAGTGACTTGCAAGAGGAATGGCAGAGCTGATTCTCTTTATCAGAATTGGAGGTGGCAGCCTAATGCATGCAACTTGCCAAGGTAATCAAATTCTGTGTCTTATTTGACATCTTTTACACACAAAAAAACTGAAGGCATACTCATTTTTGGACAGAGATAGCATATATAAGACTGTATAGAGGGAAAAATTTATGGGTTTTCATGGAAGTGGAATAGTTAAAATCATTTTTAGGATATTACAGACTTTTCCCCCTATATGTTAGGTTTAATGCTTTGAAGTTGTTGGAGATTCTGAGGGACAAAAGGCTGATGTTTGTGGGAGACTCAATACAGAGGGGAATGTTTGAGTCAATAGTCTGTTTGGTACAATCTGTAATTCCAGATGGAAAGAAGAAGTCTCTTGAAAAGATACCTCCAAGGAAGATTTTTAGAGCTGAGGTATTCTGTTTGGCACTCCTTATAGAATAAGCAAATTGGCACTAATATTTTGCAATCTCATAACATTAAGAGTTGAAAGTGTATTTTGTAAGTATGAAATTTAATTAAGGGGTGTTTTTATTCAGGACTACAATGCATCGATTGAGTATTACTGGGCTCCTTTCATGGTAGAGTCTAACTCAGATCATGCGACAAATCATAGTGTGCTAAGACGATTTGTCAAACTCGACTCCATAGCTAATCATAGCAAACAGTGGGAAGGCGTCAACATTCTGGTTTTTGAGAGCTATGTATGGTGGATGTATAAACCTTTGATCAACGCGACGTGAGCGTCTCATTTCTTTTATTCAAACCTATGTATTTTATTCAATGATTTATAATTAGGCACCTAAGTCCTTGTTATTTATTTATTTATTTATTGCAGATATGGATCTCCATCTGTCAAAGAATATAATGTAACCACCGCATACAGATTGGCACTGGAAACTTGGGCCAATTGGATAGAAACCAGCATCAACCCTAAATCTCAAAAAGTCTTTTTCATGAGCATGTCCCCAACACATTTGTGGTAACTAGTATTTGAACAAAGAGTACAAGAGTTACTGGTAATTTGTAAGGTGAAGATAAATTTTCCTTGACATGCATGCAGGAGCTGGGAGTGGGATGCTGGTAGCAATGGGAACTGCTTCAATGAGACGCATCCAATCCAAAGGCCATACTGGGGAAGTGGTTCAAATTTAGATATCATGGGAATGATCAAAGATGTGTTGGGGCAGTTAAAAGTACATGTAAGGCTGTTAAACATTACCCAATTGTCAGAGTTTCGGAAAGATGGTCATACATCAGTTTATGGGGAGCGTAAAGGCAAGCTATTGACTAGGGAACAAAGATCGGATCCAAAAACTCACGCCGATTGTATTCACTGGTGTTTACCAGGAGTTCCTGATACATGGAATCAGATTCTGTATGCACAATTGCTACAGGATTATCGCAATCTTTGAGAATCATCTGTATATTCACAATTGAAAACCTTAGTTATAGTTGTTTTCCCTCCAAATGCAAGTTTAGTTTTTTTTGCTGAAACTGCTGGAATTAGTTGGAATCATAAATATTTGCCAATTCCTAGAATGATCTGTAAGACTTGTAAAAACTTATATTTCGTATTGATTGAACAACCATATAAATACATCAGAAGATAAGCAAGGAAGATTGAATATCCTACAAAGTAGGACAGTTACAACTTAATCCCTATAACTATGGATGACAGCTAAATACATTTGAATTATACAATCTGATTTGAATTATACAATCTGATATGGAAGACCAAGTTGAAACAGATGAGTATCTCTAATATGCCCCCTCAAGATGGAGGTCGGGAGAGAAGTCCAATTTTGTGTTTAAGATGAAGAAAGCGATGGCGCGGAAGTGGCTTGGTGAGAGCATCAGCAAGCTAATCTTCAGAAGAGACATGTGCTACACAAAGAGCACCATTTTGTACTTGATCCCGGATAAAATGAAAATCAATTGCAACATACTTCATGCGAGAATGAAAAATTGGATTGGAACATAACTGAGTTGCACCTATATTGTCACAGTAAATGACTGGACAGTAGGAAAGCAAAATACCAAGATCATTCAAGAGATAACAAATGAGTTAAGTTCAGCAGCTGTGTTTGCAACTGAGCGATACTCTGCCTCAGTGGAGGAGCGAGCAACAGTTCGTTGCTTTTTAGAACTCTAGGAGATTAGATTTTTATCAAGATACACAACATAAGCACTGGTTGAGCAAAAAGTGTCTTTGTCCCCAGCCCAATCAGCGTCAGAGAAAGCGTGTAGACTGAGAGATGTGTCCAAGAAAGCATGCAAACTAAGAGTAGAATCTTTGTAAATCTGTAAACCATCATTAATGGTGCCAACAAGATAACGTAGGAGCCGTTTGACAAACGACCAATGTTCAGTTGTTGGACATTGCATATACTGGGACAGTTTGTTGACAGCAAATGCAATATCAGGTCTTGTGATTAGCAAATATTGGAGGCTCCCAACTACATGACGATACTCAGTTAGGTCAGACAAAGAAGAACCTGAGGTTAACATGAGAGTTGGACTGGTTTGCATGGGAGTAAGAACAGGCTTGGCATCTTGCATCTTGGTTTGATTGAGGAGATCCATAATATATCGCCTTTGGGAGAGTAACACACCATGTTTGTTTGGGATAACTTCTACACCCAGAAAGTAAGTTAACAAGCCAAGGTCTTTGATAGAAAATCGCTGAGCTAGAAGGGCAATGAAGTGATCAATTTTAGTATCATTGTCTCCTGTGAGAATTAAATCATCAGCATATACAAGAAGATACATTGTGTGACCATCAGCATGGAAAAACAAACAGTGAAGTATCAACATATGAATTCTGAAAACCAAATTGGAGAAGAAAAGTTATGAGTTCATTATACCACGCCCGAGGGGCTTGTTTCAGACCATATATTGCTTTGTGGAGTTTGCAGACATAAGTGGGATTATCATTATCAACAAATCCCAGTGGCTGTGACATGTATACATTCTCTGATAGATGTCCTTGAAGAAAAGCATTGTTGACATCAAGTTGTCTTAAGGAGCAACCACGACTGATTGCTAAACTGAGAACAATTCGAACTGTAGTAGGTTTTATAACCGGACTGAAAGTGTCGTGATAGTCTATGCCAGGACGTTGGTGGAAGCCTTTTGCAATCAATCGGGCCTTGAACCTGTCAACAGAACTATCAGATTTGCGTTTAGTTCGAAAAACCCACTTACATCCAACTAGATTTTCAATTGTATCCGGGGGAACTAGAGTCCAGGTGCCATTCTTTACTAAAGCATCATACTCGTCAGACATGGCTCGACGTCATTTAAGATCTTTGAGAGCTTGGGTCACTGTTGATGGTTCATGATCATCACCTGTGATTAATTGGGTATGAAGATTCATTTTGGCGATGGGTTTGCGTATGTTGTTTTTGATACCATGTTAAGTAACCAACTCATCTAAAAGCTTAAGCTATTAAATGGAGAGCACAACAATGTATATCATGCTAACACTTCCCCTGAAATGCAACTTTTTATAGAGAAGGGAGAAATTTAAGTGCATTTGCACTATTAAATTAATATAAAGACTGTGCGACCAGGAAGATTTGAACCCAAAACCTTGCACACCTAAAACTCTAATACCATGTAAGACTTGTAAAAACTTATATTTCGTATTGATTGAACAACCATATAAATACATCAGAAGATAAGCAAGAAAGATTGAATATCCTACAAAGTAGGACAGTTACAACTTAATCCCTATAACTATGGATGATAGCTAAATACATTTGAATTATACAATCTGATTTGAATTATACAATCTGATATGGAAGACCAAATCTAAGCATATGAGTATCTCTAATATGATCTTCAAAGGCCTACCCGGAACCTAGCTCCATGCATTGGCAACAGAATATTTATAATTCACTAGGATTTGGGGTATTGGCTGAATTTAATTTACAAAATTCTATCTTGCTACTAAATTTATTTTTTTAAGACAAGTTCTGAGGTGAGTTCTATCCATAACAAGTGCAATACCATAAAGAATAAACAAGTTAACCAAATTAAACAAGAACACCAGGGCAACAAAGGCAGATTAATTCTAAAATAATCTGAAAAGAGGATGTCAAAGTTTACCCTTTTTTGACCTGGATGCAACACCCTATCATATTTTTTTAAATAAGAGAATGGAATTAACACTAGACTCAAATTACTTGTGTCAAACATTACTCACTATTTCACTATGTGATATTAATTTTATAAGTTCACAATGAAAATAAGGTATTCCTATATATACTTGTCAAGGTAATACTTGTTAAAATTAAATACGAACATTTGGGAAGAGATACAATCATCATGTTAATCAATTCTAGTTATGTGAATACAATTGTGTGCAAATCTAAAATGTATAAATACATAATTTAGTGGACTACAAAAATTAGGAGGTGATGAATAATGGGAGGGGAGAGAATAAATTAAAATACAAACATTAAGATAAAAAAAGGTTAAAAAATACGAGGGACCAATAATTTCAAAAAAATAATAAATCGATAAACATCCTTGTTAACAAAAAGGGGGTCAAAACTCAATATTAGTAAATTTACTTCATTAATTTGTTTAAAAAAATATAACAGAACATTATAAATCATCACAATAATTATTGCTCATATTTATATTTTAACTGTTGATATTATATGGCATATCTTATGCATTAAAACCGGAAATATAAGATTTATTGTATATCTACATTTATGATTGCATCGAAGATAGAAATATTAGCAACAAAGTACCTAGTGCTACTAGGTACTCTGTTGCTAATTTTTCTCATATATATAAATATATATATTCTTATTTCTAGCCCTATATATATATACTAGTCGTACGAAGGGGAAGGAGAGGAGAGATTGCCGACGCTAGAGAATAGAGGAGACAGAGGGCGAGGTCGGAAGGAGAACGGAGGAGGATCCGAAGGTGAGAGAGCAATTTTTTTTTCTTTAAAGTTAAAGAGGATATAATGACGGTGAGATTTATCCCAAACTTTGGACGGTCCTGATCGTTTATTAGGGTGAGAGAGAAATTCAAAATCAGTTGTGTTTTGTTAATTAGATTTTTTTTCTTTGAAGTTAAAGAGGATATAATGGATGGTGAAATTTATTCTAAATTTTAGATGGTCCTGATCGTTTATTAAGGTAAAAGAGAAATTCAAAATCAGCACTGTTTTGTTAATTAGATTAAACGATAATCCTATTTATTTACCGCATTTATTTACCGACCCGATCCACAAACACCTTTATCCTAATTCCGAGCTTTCATGTTCCCTCCGCGAGAGTGCACCCGTTCAGTCTCAAGCCATCACCACGTCTGGTGCATATTCATCACACAGACCCACAAATTTGCTGTAATCGGTAGAGACCGAGAGGTGAAGTAGGTGTCGAAACCCTAATTTCTCCGTGTTCTTTGAAATGCTCTTCTGGGACCTGTAAGCATATTCTCTCTCTACATGTAACTGGGTGTTTTTGTGGGTATATCCACATGTATATGATAATATTTGCCCGGGTATATTTAAAGACTCAAATGGTTAAGATTGAAAATATTTGAGTTTGTTAGGCCATTGGTTATTTAACTTTGATGGGGTTGTTTCCGGTTTGAAGTAGAAGCTGGCAAAAAGAATTTAACTTCTTTTACCCAGATGCATCTTGCATTTAGAATTTTAGATTGGTACGCAAATAATCTTTGAGTACAAGTATAAAAAAATGGAAATTTTATTAGTTTGGTGTCCATGATTAGTACTATCCTTATTCCTTAATGCACTTTATATTAAAATTTATACTGCTCATGATTCCACTAGGTATTTACTTTTTATTTTTTTTGGAGGAAGACTTATTTTGTTGAATGTTCTGCAGAAATGTATGTTAATATACAATTAATTTTGTGTTAAATTCCGTAATTTTTTAATTGTGGATATGCATGACCTGTAGTAGTGTAGTTGAAAGATAAGGGCTGAGTTGTAGTGTAGTTGAAAGATAAGGGATGTGTGGTTTTATTGATTTTAGCATTAGTTTAATGACATTTTTCGTATCATATTGTTATTCTCATTGCTTATTTGAATTTTTTTCAGGGGATTGTCTGTTCCATGTGTGCCTATCAGCAGCATGCCTGACACATTTCGTTTGCCAAAAATTGGTTATGCGGTGGAATGCTTACTATTTGAACCAAACAAACCACAATTAAATGTCCGAATATCTCTTAGAAAGAACATGTCTTTTTCGTTAAGCTCTGTTAGAGCCTTCATGGGAAGACACTCTTATAGAAGCTTCAATTCGTGGGTTGCATGTCATGTCACAGAAGCTTTTGAACAAAAATTTAATGGGAATTCATTGGTGGAGCAAATTTCAACTGAAGAGTTTCATTTAGATTGTCATTCTAATTCCATAGAAAACTTTGGCTGTGAGGATAATAAGGAAAGCACAAGAAGAAGAAAGATTGGAGTAGCAAACAAAGGGAGTGTCCCGTGGAACAAAGGCAGGAAACATAGTGCAGGTAATACAATTTAAGGAATCAATATAATATTGGCTGAGCCTGCATACAGTTGGGTGATTATGGATTCACTATGTGCAGAGACTCGAGAGCGGATCAGAGAGAGAACAAAAGAAGCCTTGAGAGACCCCAAGGTGAAGTCATGTAAGAATCTGTCAGTTTTTTCTCCTGGTCATTTTGCATAATTAAATTGCATTATGGTCATTCAGTTACTTATGTTTTTTCACAATCTTTGTTCTCTTGAGCTTGATTATGCTGTCTTAATAAAAGATATTACAGCAAAAGATCTATTCTCAGCTTCCCATCCCTTCATTATGCATATTTTATAATAATTACTGCACAATATTCAAGCATCATCACCACCTGTTATTTTGTTTTATTGTTATCTAATATATCTCCTTCTTCATTTGTTTTCCTAAATCTTACAGGTTAGAAAGAAGATGTCTGAATGCCCCCGATATCATAGGTATTTGTTGTGATCATTATTCATCATAAGGAATTGCAATATTCCAATATCAATATATCATGCAAAATGTCCATATATCTGTGAGACAGGTGTGTCTTTTGACTTTTATCTCAAAGTGTTCTCCAATTTAGATTAGTCTCATGATTATGCATCGGAGCTTTAATTTAATCAAAATCTTCCTTGAACTTGACTCCTGAAGGTTTACTATTTTATTCATCCAATTGCGTATTGATATATGAAGAGTTATGTCACCAATTTCAAAACTAGCATGAAATAAGAGGTTTGGCAATTAATACTTGATTCTCTCTTGCAGCAACCAGACGAAAGCAAGAATACGCACATCCCTCAGACAGCTATGGGCAGAGCGGTTAAAGTGGAAAAGGTCAGGGGAGAAGTTCTTGCTATCATGGGCTTCAGGTATTGCAAAAGCTGCTAATATAGGTGGAAGTGACCAACAAGAACTAGACTGGGATAGCTACGAGAAGATGAAAAGTCAGATTGCTTTCCAACAGCGTCAATGGGCCACATACAAGGCTAAGGAAAAGGAAATGGCGCGTATACGAGGTCAGAGAACAGCACAAGCAAAAGCAGAGAAGTTGGTGAGGCTTGTTGAAAAGAGAAAAGAGTGGGTGGAGAAGGCAAAAGTAAAGGATCAACTAAAGAAAAAGACGCAGAAGAAGTCAAAGGAAGAGATAGAAGAGTTAGCTGTTGCTCAAGAGTTAAAACTCAAGGAAAGATTGGCAAAGGTAAATACTCATTATTAGTTTATTATCGAGGTGGAACTAATATCTATTTCCTGTGCCACTATGAATGCAAATTTTATCAACTACCTATATTGTCTTGTGAAGTTTTTCTACTTTATTATGGGTTGCTGAATTGTTTGAGGAGCCCTTTAGTTAATTTTTAGGGAAAATTAAGTCTTTAATGTACGATTCCATGATAAATTGTTAGTTATTAGTTAATTAAATGTTAAAAATCCAACAAATAAGATGATGTGGAAATTTTTAGTAATTATTGGGTGGTTTGTGCGGGAAGATGCTTTTACCAGGTTTCTTTTTAAAACTACTTATTTAGAGTTAATATCATCCTCTTGAAGTAACTATTTTTCTTAATGAAGTGAATGAGTCTTAAAGAAATGTTGATTTAATGATGCATCCTGTAATATGTTAATTTAATAATCCATTGTTCAAGTTTACTCCACAATTGATCGACATTTTTCAAAAACAGATACTGCTAAATATATCTTGCTCATTCTTTGTTCAGAACGTATTCTCACCATATTTAGCAGTATACTTTTCTGATGTGCTACCTCTTTCTTGTCTGTAGATTCACAGAAAAAAAACTACAACTGGTCAAGTCAGAAATCAAGATCACCGAGCTTGGGAGAGATTTGATTTAGAGTTGATTAAGGGAGATCGAATGCAAAGAGAAGTTTCACTTGCAGATCAGATTCAAGCTGTAAAGAACAAAAGAGAGCTGACAGTTACGTCTTCTGCTTATCCATCCAGTGAGAGATCAGTAGAGTGAGCTTAATCACCCTAGATTTGCTGCAACCCGAAACATAAGATGAACAGAGAGCTAGGTGAGCATTCTTTTCTTATTCGGATTATTCACAATCATTACGCATGATTTGTTTGACTGCACAAATAATTTTGACTGCACAAATAATTTAGTCTTACGGGAGCCACTCCAGTTTCAGTTTGATATAAAATCAATCCAAGGTTTCGTTTTCTTCTCCCATATTTTATTGTTAATCAAACAGGTATTATAGATTCGTAGCTTCCTCAGTCCCCAGTTTTCCATTTACAGATTTTGGTATTAATTTTTTATTTATTGTTCAGAAGGCTGTGGAAGGCGAGATTGCTGCTTTATGACCTCATCATTATGCCAAATTCAGTAGTTGGGATGGAACTCGAGGTTTGCAATGTGAAAGATGAAAGAACCTTTCTATGAACCAACTTTCACTGCTATTTTGATCAAAGTCATTTTGAGGCAAGGTGGTCATCTCCAGGAACCAGAGACGCAGTGACTAATCAAATATTTATAAATGATTTTATTTGTTCTGTAATATATATATATATATATATATATGCTGCGACTTCCGTGTGTAAATCCATGGATCTTATTTAATCATTTAATTTCGTTGACTGAATTAATGTAAATGATATTTTTCATTGATCAATGACCGGTAATTTTGTATGCATAAAGAGAGAATTCTTAAAATCCTATCTTAAAAGTTTGAGGTCCTCTTTGCTTCCTATTGTTCTACCATGCTACCACTTTGTCAGCCATTCTTCATTGAGGATGCAAAATTCACTTTTATGTGAGTGAATCACATAAAAAATTGATATTTTCATATGATTTCGCTCACATGAATAGTGAGTGGATCCTATCTCTATGTGAGAGAGATTCAGGTGAAAATATCATTTTAACACGTGGAAGTATCAGATGACCGGTAATTTTGTATGGATAAAGAGAGAATTCTTAAAATCCTACCTTAAAAGTTTGAGGTCCTCTTTGCTTCCTATTGTACTACCATGCTACCACTTTGTCAGCCGTTCTTCATTGAGGATGCAAAATTCACTTTTATGTGAGTGAATCACATAAAAAATTGATATTTTCATATGATTTCGCTCACATGAATAGTGAGTGGGTCCTATCTCTATGTGAGAGATTTTCACGTGAAAATATTATTTTAACACGTGGAAGTATCAGTTTCTTATTTTTAATATATACATTCAATAAGAGCTGTCAGTTAGAGAGGCGGAAGATGGTGATGGAACCAATATCAACCCTGCATGGTCAACATGCAGCTCACCAGTAATTCTTTTCAAGAAGCAAGCCCCTACTTTGTCTTCTGTTCCATTGAACCAATTCCAAACTCTACCAAATCTAACCTTATTTCCCCAGAAGAAACAGCAACAAAAGTCCCAAGTCAAATCCAAAGGCCAAACTAACTGCAAAATATATCAAAGCCCGTGTGTATATATATATATATATACCATTCTTCTTCTACTTAGTAATATTGGCTGTCTAACTTTCACTTAGCGTGTAGTGTATATATGCAAACCAGCATGTAAGTTAGGTGTGTGTTAGCTCATCTCCTAGCCTCCTTTTCTTCTTCTTTACATCTCCCACAAATTAATCACTTGTTTCTTTCTCTTCCATTTTCACTACTATCTATCCCTCTGCCTCCACTTTCTCCCTAAATGGATTTGCTTGTAAAAAACCCGGTTTCTGCTGGCCGGAGAGCTAATTCATATAGAATAGAAACCAGAAAATTATCTTACAAATTTCATAACTTGTATGATGAATTCAGTTGGGTCTTTTGTTGCAGGCCTCAGAAGAGATCTCCCAAGTTCCTTTTGAAGGATGTAAATTGTGAAGCTAAGCCAGGGGAGATCACAGCCATTGCCGGTCCTAGTGGGGCTGGCAAAACAACATTGTTGGAAATTCTTGCGGGCAAAATTTCTCCGAGTAAAATCTCCGGAAGGGTTCTGATCAATGGCTGCCCGATAGACGCTAAACATTTTCGGAGATTGTCGGGGTTTGTCACCCAAGATGATGCTCTGTTTCCTCTATTAACTGTGGAAGAAACACTCGTGTATAGTGCTCTGCTAAGGCTACCAGGTGGGCATAAAGAGGCTGGAATTCGGGTGAAAGAAGTGATGAGGGAGCTGGGATTGGATCATGTTGCTGGTACAAGAATTGGGGAAGGATCAAATCGTGGCATTTCTGGGGGAGAAAGGAGAAGGGTCTCAATTGGAGTTGAATTAGTACATAATCCAGCTGTTGTCTTGATTGACGAACCGACTTCAGGTTTGGATTCAGCATCAGCTCTCCATGTTGTCACTCTGCTAAAATCAATGGCGGTTAATCAAGGTAAGACTATTATCTTAACTATCCATCAGCCTGGTTTTCGAATCCTCGAGCTGTTTGATAGATTAGTATTGCTTTCAAATGGATTTGTTCTTCACAACGGGTCGTTGAAGCTTCTTCAAGAGAGGCTCATGTTTGCTGGTCATTTCATTCCTCCCCACATCAATGTTCTTGAATTTTCCATTGATGTCACAAGCAGCTTGGTTATACAAACTTCAGAAAATCTTAACAGTCGATTCTTCCTCAATAATCAAGAGCATAACAGAGGAACAACAGAAGGAGAAGATGCTCTTGATATGAGTTTTTTCTTCCACTCAAACCGCATCAAAGAAAAGTCGTCCGTCACCTATCCAAACTCTCATTTGGAGGAAGTTGTAATACTAGGTCAAAGATTTTTCAAGAACATATTTAGAACTAAGCAACTTTTCTTCACAAGAATTATACAAGCCTTGGTGACCGGAATAGTACTCGGAACCATATTCATCCACATTGCTAATGATCAAGGGAACCTTGCATTACAAGCCCGAATTGGGTTTTTCGCATTTAGTCTCACTTTCTTGCTATCATCCACAACAGAAGGCCTGCCAATATTCTTGCAGGAGAGACGAATTTTCATGAGAGAGACTTCTAGAGGAGCTTATAGAGTCTCTTCTTATGTGATATCAAACACCCTCATTTTCATTCCTTTCCTTTTGATGGTAGGTCTTCTATACGCTACCCCAGTTTACTGGCTTGTGGGTCTAAGACGCGAGGCTGATGGATTCTTCTACTTTGCCCTGGTGGTTTGGATGGTTATCTTAATGTCGAATTCGTTCACCGCGTGTTTCAGTGCCCTTGTGCCAAACTTCATCATGGGGACATCAGTAATTTCTGGGTTAATGGGTTCTTTCTTTCTGTTTTCTGGGTATTTTATATCAAAGGAGAATATACCTAGGTACTGGATTTTCATGCATTACTTGAGTCTCTTTAAGTACCCATTTGAGTGTTTTATGATTAATCAGTATGGAGGAGAGGAGGGGAGGAGAAGATGTATACAAAGTGAAGGAGGAGAATGCAAGATGTATGGAGATGGGTTCTTGAAGCAGCAGGGTTTAACAGAATCACAAAAATGGAGCAACTTGGCAGTGATGCTGGGTTTCATTATAGGGTACAGGGTGCTCTGTTTTCTGATTTTATGGTGCAGATGCTACAGAACCAGGAAGTAGATTCTTGATCATTTTCTAAATTTGTTTTTGAATAAAATATAGATGAAACCATACAAGAGCAGAAGAATTGTATTCATTATTAATTTTATTAACACAATCTCTTTTTTATTTTGCAAAATAACACACTTGAGTCTATTTATAGGTTCCATTCACATCTGCTCTCCTATGTCAATTTAACCACTCATTTTATCACTATGATTAAATAGTTATCCTCTGAGGCGTGTGTTCCGTGATGCTTTCTTCCCTATTCCAAAATGACGAGAAGTACAAATATAGAGCATAATAATACGCAAATGTGATACTAAGAAAATGGAAAGATCATATATACATACTCCATATATCATGTAATTTCATGAATGAGTATTTCTCACTTCATAACCGAGAACTTAACCAATTCGTTGCGCCAATAGAAAATACTAGCAAGAGACAGCCAGAATAAATCTGCAGCTTTTCAGGTTGGCCAAAAACATGATCAAGCCAAAACTTAATCTACGCCTCTTACAACAATAAAACAAGCATAAACAATTCTATCCACAAACTAAAGAGCAAATACACATGGAGAGAATTCCAACACCTTGCCGCTAGAGATCAATGCACTTCCCTCATCTACAATCTTGCTCATTCAAGTATTCAACCAGTTGGAGAATCAAATGTTGAACCAAAGTAACATTCAGTACAAACCATCAATACCTCAAATGTATGGATGTATATACATCTAGATGATTAAGCAGTGAGCACATCAGTTATCAACACTTCTGCGGCTTCTAACCTAAGTTGTAAGTGGCTTACATCCTCCAGGTAATCTGTGTTCATTTTTCCCATTCCAAGGCGTTAAAGGATCATCTCAGAGCAAAATCTCATCAATACAAAAGTGGAGTAGACTTGTAGTATTCACTAAAAAAAAGGTGCATATACTAGGTAATAGTAACTGAGAACCGAGAATAAATTAAAGAAATGTAGGCATCTTTTACCATATCATAAAGTACTTCGGTCATACATTGATGAGAAAGTCATAGTGCCATGCGTCATGGTTCTGTCGCTTGATGACGAAGAATCTTCATTCTTCCCCAAGCCAGCAGATGATGCATCTGACATAATATTCTTTTCTGATAGATCAGAAATTAGGCCTGGTTTTGATATCATCTTCTCATCCACATCCACCTCACCAGTTAACATCTTCACTACTGTAGACATGGATGGCCGTAGCTTTGGCATTTGTTGGGTGCAAAGAAAAGAAATTTTTATGTACTTGCTAGCCTCATCCATGTTAAAGTCCCCTTTTAATGACGTGTCCATCAACTCCTCCAACTTTCTTTCATTGTAAAGTTCCCATGCCTGGAGAAAGGTTTAATGCTATATCATAAATATGGATTTAGCGATTAAAGAAAATAGAGTGAGAGAGAGAGACTTTTATGCTATAATTGATCACATTTAAGGATTCTGTATATATCATTTACATAACACAGTATCCATGGATTATGTAACAAATATGTTTGTTACTTGTAGTTTTAACCATTTACCTGAAGCACGAGACTAGTTAACTGCAAAGGAATATGAATAAGCATACAAGGTCAATTTTCAATATAGCCAGTACTACCACCTACCAACTTTGAGGATCCGATAACATGACATGAGTTGACATGTAATTCCTTCAATGTTAAGTAAGATGATAAGATAATATTCTAATACAATACTCATCATCTTATACCCACTTATTTGCAGTGCCAAACCAAAAAACTTATGATATCATAAACAACTAGCCCAATTTATAATAAAATTGATGGTGCGATATTATAAATCAGACATATTTCAATTTAACCGTGTATAAGGTAGTGCTATATATTCATGCATCCAAGCAATGGGAAGAAATGAAGTCATTTGAAAAAGTTTTATCGAGGGAGTACATCACAAAGTCACACTCAAGAAACTCTTGGATTTGAAGCCATTTATGTTGAAATCTTTCAGCAGAAGAACGAATTTCACAGACCATGTATTTTTTATTTTTCTATTCATTATTGTAAGTTTAGGTTCAAGAGGAGTGACTCCTGATAATTTTTTATTAAGCAATGTGAACAATTTCTTATGTATCAACTTAATTTATAAGTCAACACTACCATTCAACTGTAAAGACCATGGAAGAAGATTCTGAACTAAAAATTCTTTACCCTTTCGAGAAGGCATTTTTCTCCAACAGGTAACCGGTCATTATTGTTGCATCTTCCACAAACAATTTCCAAGAGGAGAACACCAAAACTGTATGTATCCGCTTTTCTGGTCAACTGGCCTCGTAGTGCATACTCTGGGGCCAAATAGCCTCTACAACCACCAAATACACACAGGGATTCGATTACTAAAATAAAAATGAATAGAAATAAAAGAAGATAAACATGGACAAGCCTGTGCAAGCACTCTGCTGCTCAGATAGTGGGAAGACTGTTAATCCTAGATAGAGCCATTAGGATACATTTTGTTAGCAGGAATAGATGTTGCTTATGCAGCAGATGAGAAGTCAATAACAAAAGGATGCCGCCTTGAACAGTAACACAATAAAGGGAGTCATCTAGTCCAGAAAAGGGTCCACAGAGAGTAGCCCTTTAAATGGAATAATGAGAAGTCACTACACTTTTAAGGCATGTGGTATGTTAACCAGTTTCTTCTAAGAACCATTTTATTTGAATGCTCAAGTTCCATATAAATATGTGGTCCTTTGTTTTCACCATAACTAAGTTAACTATGGTCACGAGTCCTACAGCTGAAAATATCCAAGATTTTATTTATAATTACATAAAAGAGTTACTTGAGACTTGGTTCAATAATGAAAACTACCGAATCAGAAATAATGAACTTACAAAGTTCCTGCAACACGCGTGCTAATATGAGTCAGGTTCGGTGGAAAAAGCTTTGCAAGACCAAAATCTGAAATCTTGGCAGTAAGGTCTTTATCTAGGAGTATATTACTTGCTTTAATGTCTCTGTGAACTATATGAGGCTGGATATCCTCATGAAGGAATTTTAGACCTCGAGCAACCCCTATGCAAATTTCAGTCCTTATTTTCCAGCTAAACTGAATGCTAGAATGGCCACGACCTACAAGTAAAAGTAATCACAAAACTTTAAGACAGTAAAATGGAATTCACCTTTTAAATTATAAGCATAATGTGAATTACCTAATAGAGTTCGAGCAAGGCTATTATTTTCAAGGTAGCCATACACCAGGATTCTATGAACTCCTTCCACACAACAACCATACAAATTAACTAGATTTTCATGCTCTATAATTGAGATAGTAGTTATCTCTGCCAAGAACTCCCGCGCACCCTGACTTGACTCTGCAGAAAGCACCTTTATAGCTACCAAGGTGCCATCTTTTAGCTTCCCCTGACATGTAAAATAGTTTAGATATATGTGAACAATGATGGTATCACGTAAGTACATCTTTAAAATACCAATTCAAAGTAAAAATGTGCACTTACCTTGTAAACAGAACCAAAACCTCCCGCCCCAATTTTATTAACTGCACTAAAGTCATCAGAGGCAATTCGAAGATCTTTGTAAGAGTATAGTCTGATGTTCTGAATGCTTGAAACCTCTGTATTAGAAACCCGCTTAGATATTTTTACACAAAAGTAAAGCATAGCTGGCAATTTGTTGCCTAATACTCGAGTCAATGCATGTTCTTGTTCCAATAGATGTGACAGACATCCATATAATTATTTTTCTAACAACTGAAATATGAGTCCCTTTACATTGTTGAACCAATTTGCATGACAGTCCTAATTTCTTTTGGTTCACTAACTTTCGAATATATAAGTTCACTTTTGATATTAAAAAACAAGAATTTTGACAGTGTAAGATGGAAATTCTTGTACCTTCCTCAATGTCTATGGCTCCCTTAGTTGGGGAAGCTTCCTTTTTACTAAAACATATAGTAAAGCAAGCCATTACACCAGTGGTCTATTCTTACTGATACTTCATACACATCCAACCCCTGTCATGTTGAGTGAACCATCAAACCAAAACACATTAGCAAGTAATATCACTAAAACCTGATCGCAGTCAACACCAGAAAAATATAGAAGTATTGATCTGATAATTATTACCTTACCACACTGAATGTTAATAGTGACTTAACAAATTGATAGAAGACAATAGATGAAGAGTTTTACCAGTATAAAATTTCTGTTTGTAGTCACTTACGTTTCTTTTCTAGCATTGAAATAAGAAAATGTGGCCTACCTTGTGTAGTAAACAGATCTTACATGGTTCATAGAACGTGTCTATTCCAAATATAAGGTCATTAAATCAAAGTAAGGTAGTTGTTCACTAGTTTGAATTTTGAGGCAAATAATAAATTGTAATCAGTTATTTTCTTTCATAAAATGAAATTTACATAACAGTGAAAGGAAAAAAGAAGAAAGGGAATCAAGAGGGACCCCTAATAAGCCAGCATACAGTATAGATTACAGGTAGAGAGTTGAGACTAAAACTCAGAGAAACTTTCTTCTTTTTCACCAGTAATATTTGTGGTACACTCTCAACAAAAATGAGAGAATACACGTAATGGATCCTGATAATTCGGTAATATAAGCATATGAATTAGCCAACAAAAATTGTTATGCTAACAAAAGATAATGCTCTACGTCACATGCAACTCTCGCTGAAACTTTAGAGTGCATAATTCTTAAACATCTAGCCCCAGAAAAAGAAACTAACCCTCTCCACCAGAATTGAGCACCCCCTCTCCCACGCCCCCAAAAAATCATGAAAAGAAATTAAAAGCTTATGATATTTTTCTTTTATTCAAAAAAGATTAGCATATGAGCATTTTTCAAGATCCAAACTTGTGAATATAAAATCCACATCCAACGCAAATCACACAAGCCATAGAATACTGGAACATAAAAATAGTAAAGAAAGGTAAATTTCAAGACAGAAAGAAGTCGCATACAAAAGTTCACTAATTTGACAAAACCCCCTATGTTCACCTCAACTTCTCATACAAAAGTTCACTTGTTTGACAAAACCCCTTATATCTATTGCTCTCCACAATCTCAGTTCGAAAGATAACAAACTAAGAGGACGCTGGGAAACCTTTGCCCATCACTAGGTATTGACTTGAAAGAGAAGGTCCACCCAAGATACAGGTGGTCTCGTCTCAAATAAATTGGGTGTTTATGATTAATATATTAGGGTTGACTAATAAACTATCCCCCCACCCCCCACACAAAAAAAATGAAGAAGGGAAAATCCTTGTAGAAGAATGAAATACCTGTGCAGGTGTAGTAGCAGAAGAAGTAATCCGAGAAAGGTTTATCAAGGGATTCACTGCAGGAGGAAGGGATGAATGAGTCAAGGAGTTGGTGGTGTGACTATCAAGTGCAAACTGCTAATCTTTGGTCTGAGTTGTTTGTCCTTAACTGAGAAATCAGCAGCTTGTTACAAATTAAATTGAAATTGAAATTGAAATATGATGAACAAAGACTTCAAGAAACAATGAAATCAGCTGACCTTGTTATACTCTATGTAGATGAGGAGAGAGAATAGTTTGTATTGTAGGTTATGAGAGGAGTGGCAGAGGAGCGACTCATAAGTTGGTCAAACCAACTTATAACTAGCTTTTTACTGTATCATTGCCTGGAATTCATGGAGTTGCACATAATAATTTATTGCTTCTACAGATGTACACTCCGTAGTCTTAATTGGTGTTCATATTCATTATTTGACTTTCTTCTTTTCTTTTTACCATGTTCTTATGGAAACTATATAGTATTACTGGCTTGTGTTCGTACTCATTATTTGGCTTTATGCATAATTATTATTAGAAATTAGCTCACTGTATAAGGAATCAAGGAATCTAATTTTCCATACTTTTAAAAATATTTAATATGAATGATAATGTCTAAGTATAGTGTTATTAAATGGTTAAAAAAAACTTCAATAACTTTGTTATTTATTTTTCTTTTTTCTTGAGTTCTCCAGGAATTTGTAAAATATACTAGTGTATTACATTTTCACTATATTATAACATCGTTTTTTAAAATAAAAACATTAAGGTCAAAATACAATTATGTTTTTTTTTCCTAACCAGTTAAGCCTACACCTCTTTTGGAATTAAAATGTCAATTGACCCACCATTAACACCTATGCTGGGGACACACTCACATGGATCATCTCCGAGACTCTTCATTTTATGGTCAGATTTAAAATGTGTTGGAATGTGACACTACACTGACGGGAGAGAGAAATATGATTTTAAATTTGGATCATGAAATAGAGACTCTCAATTTATTTGAAATAGAGAGGATCCTAGTCAGGACAGACTGTGTGTACATCAGTATATATAATATGAAGGATGACGTTTTCTATTTTAATAAAATGATGGGTAATCTTCTATCTTTCGATACACTAAAAATGAGTGAATATTAATGTTTGATTTTTTATGTACTCCTTTTAGTGGAATCTTAGTTAATTTTTTATTAATTAAATTACAAAATTGTAAAATTCAAAATGAATATGAATTTATTTAGTTTTGATTAATAATACAATAGTAAACTTTATTATAAACTACTTGAAAATTATTATCAAGATAAAACTGCTATTTGCAAATTAAAATAAATTCACTACACAAATTTGAATTTTAAGATTAAACTCAAATATTTGAGACGCTTTTTGTTTTTGTGTGTATAACTTGGTCAAACATTAAGGTGATCCTGTTGGTAACAAGATGCTGATATTAAAAAGTAATAAATAAATAAATAAAAGCGTTTAGTCTAATTATTATTCAATTAGACTGATATGATTTGGATTTATTGTTGAGACGTAAAGAGTATTATAACGATAAACAAGTAGTACAATATCTATCTTAAAACTAAAAGTCAGCAACAAGAAAGAGAACGTGAAGCTTTCACCTTTGTTTTTATTTTCTATTAATCCATTGTCTTCAGCCTCTTAGACTTTTTCAGCAATAAATTTAGTTGGCCTTTGTGGTGGTTTCTTTAGGACCTGAATGAATGGTTGAATCGGTCAGCCATTCAGTGCGTTTGTTTTGAAAAAAAAATCGTCTGAATGACTGAATCGGTCAGCCATTCAGACTATTTGGGCTAGATAAGGATTGAATGAAGTTTTTTGTTTTACAATATTAACTATTATATTAAGTAATATTAAATAAATTTACAACAATTTTAAATTTTTTTAGAGGGATAAAATAATAAAAATATGTTATTAAGATGTTTCAGACATGTCAATTATCAAACAATTTTTTTCCATTCAGATTCAAATTCAGCTCATTCAAATTCAGATTCAATCAATTTTTATCAAAAACTCCCCTTGTCTAAAAACATATTTCACGCAAATAGATTTGAAATCAATCAAGAACCAAGTCAGTATAAAAAAGACGATCAATTTACCAAATGAACATAAAATTCGTAAGGCAATGACAATATGGACACTCGACTATTGGGCAACCCAGTCCTACTACTTTGGCTATCTGTGACGATAATACCACAACCAATTCATTGAATATTTTTCTCATGGGATCCGGAGTACAAAATTTATTTGCCAACAAAAAAGTTCATTACATCCTACAAAATAACTCAAAGTTGATAGACTCATTCAGCGCTCATCGTGGTACAAGGGAAATGAACGGGAAATGATACACTCGATCTAAAGACATTAAACAAGCATCGTCTTAGCTAGCTCTATTGCTTGCTTGCGTCCAAACAGCTTCTCCACAATTGCCAGTGAAAACTCCAACGCAGAGCCTGGCCCTTTGCTTGTTATGACATTGTTATCAACTACAATCCTATGATCAATCTCACTTGGATCTGACAGCTTGTTGCACAATGAGGGGAATGCTGTGGCCTTCTTATCCTGGACACAGCAAAACATGTTTGTCAACAAAAGAGGACTATACTGAAGAAAATCTGTAGTACACAAAATTACTCATTACACACATTATCAGGCGCAAGTGAGCAACAAAGGTCTTCTGGCATTTGGCAATACATAGATCGCATAAATATCATAGCATTATTACTTGTGATTATGGTGATGTGCATCTCCCCAGCTTTACTCATGAAGTACGGCAATTTACCCTAGCATTTTTGTTCTTTTTATTCTTTCTGCAAGTAGTTTTACTAAAGGAGCTGTCAAAGAAGGGGAATCCTTGCAAAAGGGCAGAACTGCAAGGCATAACGAAACCTACTGTAATTTTTAAATATGCAGTAATTTTCCCCCCAAGTTTGGGTATTGGAACCAACAACCTTGAAACCCACAGGCCACATTAATTCTTAAATATGCAGAGTAAAGATGCATAAGGTGAACATGGTAAAAGGTGATACCGTGAGTAAACCGTGGGGCTCAAGAACCAAAGCAGGGGATGCACAAATAGCTCCATAAGGTCTGTTTGATTCCTTCTGCTTCTTTAGCAGTTCAACTAGAGTTTCTGAGCTTGCGAACTTCTTGGCACCAGGAAGTCCACCCTGCATTTATGCCGAATGTTATTCAGATCAGTAGATGTGCAAACAAAAATTACTCAGAAATAAAATGTGGAGACACACTTACTGGCAACACAATTAAGTCGTACAAAAGTTTGGCAGCCTCATCGATGAGCATGTCTGCTACTATTTTCACTTTGCGAGAACCTATAGTTTCTAGCGTATCTTCAACAGATGCCACTGTAACCTTTGCTTTTGCTCGCCGCAGAACATCAATGATCGAAATAGCCTCCATCTCCTCTGACCCATTAGCAATAGGTACAAGAACCTGGACGGGAAGAAATTCATATCCGTAGTTCAGTAACAGCAATTCAACAAATTTGGTACAAGTACAGGAAAACAAATTTAAGATGGACTTCATTACAAGGGAAATAACAGAAAAGATAGACCAGTTTTCGTGCTCAACAGGAAATAGAAGAACAAACTAACAGAAAATATTTAATACGAAAATTGAATTTGTTTGAAGTTTTCAGTGAGTTGTTTCACATATATATCGATTCCCGTAAAATTAAGATTAGAGGGTAGCTCTTTATTCGACGAATCAATAAAATTATAACTCAATATAGATACTCTTCGTCCTACAAAGAAGTATAGAACCAAGTTACCATGAAATACAATATCACCCGAATCTTACTTTAGGGGAATCATCAAATTTCCAATCGGTTGGATTTCGCTCAGCGATAGTATATTCATCTCCAGGATTGGGACGCATCACCTGAGTAGAGAAAACAGTAGCATGTCAGAGTTTCTCTTGATAGAAGGAAAAACGAAAACATATACTAACAAAACTAAATCAAACCAGAGTTCCAGACTCCATTTTACATTAGGGTTTTCTAATTCATCAATGTCTAGATTTTAATATTTGGTTAGGGCATTTAGTATGTTAGTACTTTTTATTGTTCCCTAAATAGAAGTAGGGTCTAGTTTCTCTTTAAATTTAAATAGTGATGTAATCCCGGCAAGTTTATTAGCCTATGAAATATTGAGAGAGTATGAAGTAAGATTGAAATTTTTGTTGCCATCTACAGGTTTAAGGCTTTGCAACTCATGGACACCCAATTGCCTGAATTATAACATATCAGTTACCTATTGTTTACTAACAATAATACATTCAGTCATGACTTTTTGGGTGATTCGCCTGTAGTGGGCTAAGATAACCCAAAAAAATATTATTGGGCTAGTAGTTTAAGGCCTTGTTTGGATGAATTTGATTCGATTCGGACTTAGGATTTGACCCAAGATTTATTCCGAAATCGGAATTTGACCCGAAGGTGAGGACACGAAACTAGCTGGTATTATCCCACAATGGCTAGAGAGGCAATATGGGGAGTTTGTAACACCTCAATCCCACATCGAAAGATATAAAAAAAATTGACTGTATATAAGGAATTAAGTTACTAACAATAATACTTTCATTCATGACCTTTTGGGTGAGCCTGTAGTGGGCTAAGATGACCTAAAAAGATACTATTGGGCTAGAAGCTTAAGTTCTTGTTTGGATAGATTTGATTCGATTCGGACTTGGGATTTAACCCAACATTTATTTTGGACTCGGGATTTGACCTGAGTTATTTCAACCTACTTACAACAGAGGGAAAAAAGAAACAAAAACTACAAAAAAAAAACATACCAGCGGGCCTTTAACTTCATCAATTTTCTCTTTCCCATATAAACGCTCAACTAGTGCAACAGAGAACTCCATAGCAGTGCCAGGACCACGACTTGTTACAACATTGCCATCCTGCTGGACTCGTGATTCCACTGCAATTGCTGAAGATGACAATTGTTCCATGAATGATGGATAACAAGTTGCCTGTCAAAAGCAAGCACCTCAGTAACTACAAACTAATAATATAATACCAACTCTGCATATGCCATAGAGCAATAATGCAACAGAAGATGGACATAGCAAGTTATACTTTCAACCCCTTCAGCAGGCCCCATGACCCAAGAGCAACAGCCGGAGCTGCACATATTGCAGCATAAAGCCGTCCCTCTGCAGCCTGCTTTTTTACAATGCTTTCCAGAGTTGCACAATCTTTAAGAGTAGATGCACCGGGCATTCCTCCCTGTACCAAATAAGTGGAAAACATATGACACAAGGAAATATAAATAAGAACAGTGAGGTGAGAATAATCATGCACTCAACATCCTAGACATTTCAAAATCAATTACTTCATATTTATTTTTTTTGGGTCAGCAGTTGCTTTAAAGTTTAAACTCAAATCAATTCTTTTATTGGGAAGACACTAATCTCACTGCAGCACTGAAAAATAATTCCCACCTCCCATATAAACCAGAATGAGAGAGAACACAGAAAATGCAGGTAGCTAGTAGTCAGAATTAAAAATCAGCTCATTGGAACATTCACCAATAATCAACAAAGCAAGTACATAGTTAAGTGTTTTTCCTAGTAAAACATCCTAAATTGCGAACTATTTAATACAGCATCTAATTAAATCAATTTCTACCCAAATGAACATAATCAAAATCTACAATAAATACAACAAATTATTAAAAAAAAAATTGATTGTAAGTTGAAGGTAACTCTATCAAAATAGTATCCTAAAACCGTGTTTAGTGTAACTTGTTATATAGGATTACAAAATACATAACAAAATATTCTTGCTGCATTTAACATTTGGTACTCCAGAATGGAGTGGCTTATAATCCTAACATGGGAGCAAAAAAATGTAGGCCTGTTAAATAGATATGTCAGTTTATGCTGGCAAGCTTGTTAACGTAACAACCTCAACTTGAGTTTAACTCACATACTCAATTAAAAAATTCCATAATAAATAAAAATACCAAATTATTTGTACTCTTCTCAAAGCTGCCTCAATTTGAGGAGCGCAAAACCGACTATCTATTGAACAAGTCAATTTTGAGCATAGGTTTATTTTTTTTAAACAGGAGGTTTTTGAGCAAATTAAAATTATTTAAAAACATTATAATAAATCAATAATACCAATATAGAATGTGTAACAATCGGAGGAGAAATATATGAGAAAGAGAAATATACAGGTAACACGATGAGATCAAAGGTGGTATTTTCACAGTCAGAAAGTAGGGCATCCGCGACGATCTTCACTCCATGACCGGCGTCGACTTTAAGCTGCTTCTCGACGGAAGCGACGGTGACGTCAGCTTCAGCTCTCCGCAGAATGTCAATTATAAAAGACGCCTCTATGGGCTCCGTTCCATTTGCAATCGGCACCAAAACCTATAGCCAAACACCAGCAATTCATTAAAAAAATGGAAAAGAATAGGGAAAGGGGAGAGATAGAAAAAACAAGTGTGATTCGATGGAAATTAATTTGAGTCAGATACCTTTGGAACCCCGGACGCCATTGCAGATACTGAGAAACGCTTTGTGTGAGAAAAAGAAGATGGAAGTATGGGAAGTGAGTAGCGCTTTGTCGGACTGCGAGTTCTGAAAGGAGGAGACGAGATAATTGGGAGGCGGTGGCGTAGTAGTAAAGCCATTTTTCTTTTTCTTTTTCTTTTTCTTATAAATAAAACATTATAGGAACAATCGAGAGAGTCCGAATACTGGGTATCGACGTGGCAAATTGAATGTGAATTAATAAAAAAAAAATTATGCTCACATCATAATTGGGCCGTGTTTTATAATTTCACTTAATTTTTATGTTTAATTATTATGTTCTCGTAAAAGAGCTCTATAAATGAGAGGACATATATACTAGCCCTTCTTATTTATTATTTTTATACATATACACACGCTATATTAATATTTGCACATTTAAAAGGAAGAAAATGGCTAATCTATCCTCTAATTTATATATTTATTATCTACCAATGCACCCGCGGATCTACATATAGGACAAATGGAACATTGTTTATGTTCAATTCTTTTTGTATAAGTATAGTGAGAAGCAAAAATAAAATTTAATAAATTTAAAAGGACTAAAAAAACTTAAACTACTACTCTAAAAAAATTAAATACACATGATGTATTTAAATTTTTGCTCTTTACTTCGCTTAACTTCAGCTCAAAAAAAATCCGTCCCTATTAAAAATAGATCCTGAATCCGCCCTATACTCATGTTATCCTTGAGCCTCCTACGCACAATAATTTAAGAGAAAATAAAACTATGTTTTACAATTTGTTTATAATTTTTAAAAATAAAAGACAGTTGTTAATTTTTTTTTAATTTAAATTACAGTAACATGGCACACACATTACGTATTTACGTGTAACTCAAAAGCATTTTATAATTAAAATTTGATGTTATTTATTGATCGGGTATAATCTACCGACCCCTACATGGATAGAAGGCCTGGGTCGAGAGAAGCTTACCGGGCCCAGTGGGCCGAAGCCAGGATTGGAGTAGCAGAGTTCGGGATCGGGTATTTGAGCTCTTTGGGCCAGAACCCAGACCCAGCTGGTATTATTCGGATCGGGCATCCTAGTCCCACGGGACCGGAGCCCGGGCCAACATGACGATGTTCGGGGTCGGATTACCGAGCCCTTCGGGCCGGACTGCCGAACCCTTTGGGACGGGGTTCAGACCACTTTGGAAGGCCCATACCGAAGGTTATTTCTCGGATGGAGCCCGGAGCAATAAGGAGTCTAAAAGATTAAGAGTCTTAACCCTAATCCTATCTCAATACCAACTCCTACAAGGCAAGTGGTTGGATAACCACCAACTTGTACTTTTGAAGGAGATTGTGTTGGACCCAAACAATGGTAACTGCCATGTTTAGGAGTCCTAACTCGACTGGGACAGGGGATCTAGAGGCAGTGAGAATGACTATAAATACAAGGTTTGACCTAATGGTAAGAGGTAATATTCACTTAAGCACTATACACTACTGCCTCCATTGTTAACCTTATAACTAGCCTGTACTTATTCTCACACCGGAGCCATCACCCGGCGGCCACAGCCGTCAAGCTTCGCTTGTGACGTGTTATTGTGCAGGTTTGAGCACGCGAATTTGGTGATTGGACGCGCCGGCAAAATTTGGCGTTAACATTGGCGCTAGAAGGAGGGCTTTAGTGCTCTAATCAATCACGTTTGTACTTTTCCGGTAGAAAGGACATGGCCAGTAAGGACATGGCCAGTAAGGACGGTGGAGCCTCAAACCAGGAAAAGGCCAAAACCCACCCGACGACCCTAGTGAGAGCATCGGTCAAAGATAGATTGGGACCCAGCAACCAGGAAGGCAATTCGGTGCAGGTCCCGTCGGCGCGAAGACAGCTGTTCGTCCCTGTTCAACATACTTCGACCCCTCAGCACACCCACGTAGGAGACAACCAGTCTCAGGCCTATGAACGACGGGAGGAGGATCGGGGGGAGAACAGCAAGGACCAGCGTCAGTTTATTCTGTTGACCAAAATACGACAGAACAAAGACGCCATGCTGGCCTTGCGTCTCCAGCAAAAAGAATTGGAGTGGCAGATGGCTAAGGTGGCTGGAGAACAGAAGGCTTCTTCGAAGAAGCACAGACATCGAAGTCAATCTAGATCTCCACGACAACGTGAGACAGGAAGGAACAGAAGCCGATACAGAAGCCATTCTCGGGAAAGGAGGAGCCAAAGAAAGAGTCGTTCCCCCGAACGAAGATCTGAACGCCTGTGTCGATCGGGACAAAGGGCGAAAATTGGATCTCCCGAATATGAGGAGGACAGGCGCCGACCTTCCTCCCGTAAAGAAGATACCGACCCCCTCGCTAGAAGAGTCGCGGAGTTGGAGAAGATTCTGGCCGTGAAAAATCAAGTGGGAACACCCTCGAGCTGCCACAGTTCGCCCTTCTCGCCCGAGATTAATCAAGTCACTGCTGACCCAAAGAAGAAAATGCCCTCGATGGAGACATACGACGGAATGGGAGACCCGTATGACCATTCGGATGGATATGATAGGTTGATGACATATTATGGGCATTCGGACGCAGCAAAGTGTCATATGTTTGCAACCACCTTGAAGAAGAGTGCCAGAGAGTGGATAGGAACTTTGGCACCAGGAACGGTTACCTCTTGGAACGACCTTCGGGAAAAATTCCACGCTAGGTTCGGAAGCAACAGGAGATGGGGAAAGATCACAGCTTCCCTCATGCAAGTGAAATAACGTTCGGACGAGACTCTTGGCACCTACGTCAAAAGGTTTCGGGAAGCTGTGGGATCGGTGGCAGAATTGAATTCACCACAAGCTTTGGGATTCTTCACAACGGGTTTGGACATTGGGAGGTCAAAGAAGTTGATGAAAAACCTGGTGATCAATCCACCCTCGGACTTGACTGAAGCCTTTCATCGGGCCGAAGGGTTCATTGCCATTGAAGAGGCCATGGGAAATTTCAAGCCACCTTCGCACGACAAGTCTAGGGACAGAGACAAGCCGAACAACCAGCGATCGGATAACAGTCAGGGGAGATCGGATAATCAATGGAAAAGAAACTATAACAGTGGGGGACCGGGCAATGGCCGTCCACCTTTCCCAGGCAGAAGCATCAACAGGGTATTCACTCCCCTCAACACCGACCGTGCAAGAATATTAGAAGACATCAAGGACAAACCCTTCTATGAGCCCTGCAGGACGAGGCCGAAGCCGGGGAAGCGCAGCAAAAATAGATACTACAGTTACCATCAAAATGTGGGTCATACGACAGAGGAATGCCTTGATCTGGGGGATCTCATCGAGAAAAATATTCAGAATGGGACGTTGGTCCAGTATGTGGCCGGCCGGGAAGATGCTAGGACTCAACCAATAGAAGAAGACAGGACTCAGGCCCGGGAAACGCCGCCAAATCAGAACCAGCCCGCTCGGGGGGTGATTGATGTTATATCCGGAGGTTCGGTAGGGCGCCTGACAGGACGAAAGAGAAGTGAACATCTAGACGCCGTCTTATCGGTTGCAGGATCCGCGGTAAAAAAGGAAAGGGTTTTCCCGGGGGCAGTTATTTCCTTCTTAAATGAAGACTACCCATCGAATCCTATAGAGTCGCATGATGGAGCATTGGTGATAACAGCTCAGGTCGGACCAGTGTACATGAGAAGGATGATGGTAGACAACGGATCCTCGGTCGACATACTGTATACACATGCTTATCAGAGGATGGACCTAGGGGGAAAGAAGATGGAACTGGGGGGAGAAGGACCCTTGTACGGATTCAGTGGCGACCCGGTGCATGTGTCGGGCACCATCGAATTGCCGGTTAAGTTTGGCACAGCTCCCCAACAGCTGGAGGTTATAGTCAGATTCTTTGTTGTTCAGGTGGATTCGGCTTACAACGCCATATTGGAAAGACCGACCCTGGCGGCCTTGCAAGCAGTCACCTCCATACCTCATTTCAAGATCAAGTTGCCCACACCGAACGGAATTGGAGAGGTAAAAGGTGACCTAGATATCGCTCGTAGGTGTTATCGGAATACTTTGATCTCTTCAGGAACCGGGGTAAGCAAGCAGAAGCAGACAATGGCTATTGAGATAGAACCCTTTACAGAAGGTAGTGCGGAACCACTTGCTCTACCAGCCGAAGAAACAGAGGATATACAACTGATCTTGGGGAACGAGGAGAAAATGATAAAGATTAGCTCAGGATTGACAGAACCCTTCCGGACCGGGTTGATCGATCTTCTTCGGGCGTACGCGGATATCTTCGCGTGGGTACCCAGTGATATGCCCGGGGTGGATAAATCAATAGCATCACACCTACTGGAAGTAGATCCCAATAAGAGACCGGTCATACAGAAGAGAAGAATCTTTGCCCCAGAAAGGCAGAAAATTATCGATGAAGAGGTCGCTAAATTATTGGAGGCAGGGTTTATCTTTGAAATTGACTATCCAGAGTGGCTGGCGAACGTGGTGTTGGTTCAAAAACAGAATGGGAAATGGAGAATCTGCATTGATTACACAGACCTGAACAAGGCTTGCCCGAAAGATTTCTACCCTTTGCCCAACATTGATCAATTAATTGATGCCACTTCAGGATACGGCATGCTGAGCTTCATGGATGCTTTTTCGGGATATCATCAAATTTTAATGGCTAAGGAGGACATCCCGAAGACAAGTTTCATCATGCATCGGGCCATCTATGCCTATCGGAAGATGACCTTTGGACTACTGAACGCAGGGGCCACCTATCAGCGAATGATGAACTATGTGTTTACAAAGCAGCTAGGCCGAAGCATGGAGGTCTACGTAGATGATATGATTGTAAAAAGCGTGTCAATTCGAGACCATCTGGTGGACCTGGAAAACTGCTTTGAAACAGTTCGTAAGTATAAACTTCGCCTGAACCCAACAAAGTGTACCTTCGGATTGGGATCAGGAAAGTTCCTCGGTTATCTGGTTAGCAAAAGGGGTATCGAGGCAAACCCGGAGAAGATCCAAGCGATACTGGATATGAAATCCCCGAAGTCTTACAAAGATGTGCAGAGGCTGACAGGTCGGATAGCGGCTCTCAGAAGGTTCGTATCAAAATCAACGGAAAGGTGTTTGCCATTCTTCGACACTCTAAAGGGGCCAAAAAATGAGAAGAGTTTCCAGTGGACCTCCGAGTGCGAAGACGCCTTCCAGGGGATCAAGCAATACCTGTCCTCGGCACCTTTGCCGATGAAACCGATCCCCTCGGATCCACTATATCTATACCTAGCCACAAGCTCGATGGCAGTGGGGGCAGCACTGGTGCGGGAGAGAGCAGGAATGCAGTTTCCGGTCTACTATGTCAGCCACGTCCTCCGAGATGCAGAAACCAGATACCCTAACCTGGAGAAGTTCGCCTACGCTCTGATCATCGCAAGTTGGAAGCTTCGGCATTATTTCCAGGGTCGGCTAATAATAGTTTACACAGACCAGCCTTTGAAAAAAGTACTGCACAGGCCCGAAGTCTCGGGTAGGCTTGCCGCATGGGCAATGGAGCTAACTCAATTCTCCTTAGAATACCATCCCCGAACGGCAATTAAGGGACAGGCCTTAGCGGATTTTGTCGTGGAGTGTTCTTTCAGCGAACCGGACGTGGCTTCGGTCACCGAAGCTCGATCACTACCAACTGTCTGGACTCTATACGTGGACGGGTCATCTACTTCAGACATCAGCGGAGCGGGGGTCATTCTGACTAGTCCTGAAGGGTTCCGGGTCCAACAGGTCATTAGGTTTCGATTCAAGGCCACCAACAACGAGGCCGAGTACAAAGCCATTTTGGCCGGACTTAGATTAGCCCAAGGCCTGGAGGTGAAAAAGATAGTGGTGTACAGTGATTCCCAGCTGGTGGTTAAACAGATATCGGGAGAGTATGAGACCCGAGGGGCCCGAATGGCAAAATACCTGGCAGCGGCAAGGGACGAACTCTCATACTTCGAGTCATACAGCTGTCTAGGAATCGATCGGACAGACAATACAGTAGAAGATTCCCTAGCCAAGTTAGCCACAACCGAAGTAAGTTCCTTCACTGGATCAGTATACTTGGAAGTATTAGACAAACCTAGTATTCAAAGAACTGATGTGTTGACCCTAGATCGGCTCGACTGTTGGCTTACGCCTTACATCACTTACTTGTCCAAGGGGATTTTGCCTTCGGATCGCATGTACGCTAGAAAAATCAAACACAGGAGCTCTAACTTCGTCCTTATTGATGGGGATCTGTACCGAAGGCATTCACCTCTCCTTTACTGAAGTGTTTGACGCCTTCGGAGGCTGAGTATACACTGAGGGAAGTACATGAAGGAATCTGTGGGGATCACATGGGGGCCAAGTCATTGGCTTACAAAATCATAAGGCAGGGAAACTATTGGCCGACCATCTTTCAGGAAGCAAAGGACTACGTCAAAAAATGTCCTAAGTGTCAGTTATATAGTTCTATCCCACATCAACCTCCCGAGGAGTTGTACTCGGTCTTATCCCCTATTCCATTTGCCATGTGGGGTATTGATATCTTGGGACCATTACCGAAGGCCAAAGGACAGGTCACTTTCGTAATTGTTGCAATCGACTACATGACAAAGTGGGTGGAAGCCAAACCATTACATAAGATTACCGAACAAGAATGCCTTAAGTTCTTTAAGGAGTATGTTGTTTACCGGTTCGGCATTCCAATGGCCTTGGTCTCGGATAATGGGAGACAATTTGTGGGGTCCAAATTCGAAATTTTCCTAAAGGAGTTAGGCATCCAACACAGAAAGACTTCAGTGGCCCACCCCCAATCCAATGGACAAGTAGAAGTCACCAACAGGATCCTGCTCACAGGAATTAAAAGAAGGTTGGATGAATTAAAGGGAAGATGGCCCGAAGAGCTGCTCAGCGTCTTATGGGCGTATCGAACCACCCCGAGGACCACAACGGGGGATTCATCGTTCAGACTGGCCTATGGAACCGATGCATTGATACCCGTCGAGATCGGATCACCAACACTTCGAGTCAGTTATACAATGATGATGGTTTACGATTGAATCTGGATCTGTTGGATGAGGTTCGGGATTCAGCATCGATAAGACTAGCTATATACCGGAAGAGGACGGCCCGACACTACAATCAGAATGTGAAGCAAAGGAGGTTTGAGGTCGGGGACCTGGTTCTTCGGGAAGCAGAGGCATCAACCCCCCAGAACACGGGCAAGTTAATGCCGAACTGGGAGGGACCTTATGAAGTAACCGAAGTGTCGAAGTCGGGAACTTATCGACTTCGGGCATTAGACGGTACAGAGGTAAAGAATACATGGCATGCTGGAGGACTTATAAAATATTATCAGTAAGAGTCATGTAATTTACTTCTGTTCATGTAAACTGCTTTATACATCAATAAAATGAGCCGGATTCCTCTTTACAATTTTGATCTTCATTTATATTCCAAAAATGTACAAAGCCCCTCGGACTGGCGATAAACAGATTCGATCAGAATAGTTACAAAACAACTTGAACTGATCGGACACAGTTATACGCAGATCCGATCGGGAAAAGTTACAAAAGAAATAAAGACAAAAATTACATGTGAAATCCTAAACTACGGATGAGGACCCTCGCCATCAGCACCATCTCCGGCGTCGGACTCATCATCAGAGGAGTCCAGGATAGCAGGATCGAGCCCAGCAGCAGTCATTTTCGCCTGAGCCCGCTCCTTATGAGCTCCATAACCTTCGGCGAATTGGCCCATGATGGTATCACGGAGCTCAGACGATTCTTGATACTCCCGCACACCTCGCTGCTTGGCCTCGGCACATTCTGCCCCCAAAGCGGTATTCTCTTTCATCAGCACCAAGTGTTGGGCGTGCATCTCAGAAATTTGGATTTGGAGGATCAGAAGTGCGTTCTGCTGATCCATATCTTTCTCTTTCAGAAGAGCCCTCTCCTCGATGAGCTGTTTATTGTATCCGTCAAGTGCAATGAACTCCTTCTGCAGATTATGATGGAGTCTCTGGTGTTCATTGGCTTGACGTTCGGCGAAGGTCACCTTATTGCGGGTATCGGCATGATTTTCCTTCTCCTTGGTCAATTTAGCCGATAACCCCCGAACATCCTCCTCGAGCAATTCCACCTCGGCGCGAATCTGAGCCTCCTTCCGGGTGGCCTTGACGACAGGAGGGATAGCCCGGGCCAGAATGGCGTTAGCCTGCATCAAAGAAAAAAGAAACAGGTTAATAATGGTCAGACAGTTATTTATAAAATACAGGAACGCTCGGGAATACCTGAGTCTGGGCTTTGATATACGCCACCATCAAGGCTTCGGCCGAATACCCTTTGAACCGGGCATCATCAGCAGGAAGCTTGAAGTAATCCAAGCGGTCGAAAGGAAAAGCTTCCGACGGACTCTTCGGCCAAAAAGATTGGGTCGGAGACCGTTCGGAAGGACCGGCTTATGCACCAGGGCCGGAGGAGGCAGAGGGCCCGACCTCAGCTGAAAACCGGACCACAGGAGTCTGCGGGCAGCATCCGGTTGGACCTCGATCATCTGGAGGTCGGGCTCATTTACCAGCTTTTGTTTCTTGGGGTGAGGCCTCAGAGTTTCCTCCTTGGTCCCCTCAGGATCCCCAAGAACAAGAGTCAGCTTCGAGGTGGTCGGCTTTGGAAGAGACTGTTTAGAGGCGCCCTTCGGGTGAGCCCTCTTCTAGCCTTTCCTCAGCTGAGCCACCTTTTCAGCTGCAGTCATCTTCATGACATTCTTCGGCACGGTTGGAGAGGAGTAGACTGAGAGCTCAGAAATCGGGATAGTCTCCCCTTCGGCCGCGTCATCCCCGAGGGGTAGAAGTATCAGGCCAGACCGAACGGAGAGGGGGGTAAGAGACTCATCAGCACCCTTCGGCTTGAAGATTGTCACTACAGAAACAAGTAGAGACACCAGGAAATTAGAAAAACAAATCAGAAATTAATGCTCGAAAGAGATTAAGATAGAATACTCACATCCGTGCTTGTACAGCCAGGCCTCGTCGGCCAGAGTATCCAGGCTCCACATGGTCTCCTTCACCTTCCGATAGAAAGATCGGAACTCCTCCCTTCGGTCGGTGGGGAAGGTGGTCACTTTCACGATAGGATCTTCGGGAGTGGCCCAGTTCGGGAGAAGTTGAAGGTCGGTCCCTTTGACGAAGATCCACTGATTGTGCCAACCCTTGTTGCTGGAAGGAGTTTTGGCAAAGGTGGATCGGCCGGAGACACGGTTCAGTTGATGAAAACCGGGCTCTTTGGATTTGCCGACCGAAAACAAGACGAAGAAAAAGTCAAGACCAGGGGTGATCCCTAGTTCTTGACAGATAGCTATAAAACTTATCAAGTGGATGTATGAGTTCGGCACAAGTTGTGCGAACCCGATCCCAACGAAGCAGAGAAAAGACACGATAAACTCGTGAAGAGGGAAACGGATACCGTACTGTTGGGTTTGTACGAAATCGTGACGCAATCAAATTGCAAAAATTAGCGGAAGCATGATATATCAGAGTTTAAAAAAAAAATTCTACAAAACCATTACCCGGATCATCCTTTATGCAAATTATTAATTTAAAACGATAAATAAGAAGTTATGGAATCATACCCTTGTAGAACGAAGCTTCCACAGGTACTAGTTCAACTCCTTGTTCTTCGTGATCTCCTTGAATTTCCGGGTTAGATTCCTTTCTTTGATCAACGTTAGCCACCCAAGTGTTTGGCCTCTAGAGGTGATCCACCAAGGAAGATGAATTATCAAGAAGGAGGGTGTTTGGCTTAGTTTTCTATTCTCTATAGAAAAGGAGTACTCTCCAACAATTGGAATTGCATCAATCAATATCTATTATAAGACTCCTCTTATATAGATATTGGTCAACCCTTCTAATCCTATTAGACATGGGATTTCTTTTAATTAATTAAACTCCTTTAATTAATTTAGGCTTCCCACCACATGGGAATAATTAATTAAATTCATTTAATTAATTTGTCTCCTAATCTTATTAGGAATAAATGAGAGTACTAAATATTAAATTAATTACTAAACTCCTTTAGAAATTAAAATAATAATAATTGTAATAATATTAATAAGACTCTTCTTATTAATTTATATTTAATATTTCCAAAATATTAAATAATAAACATTTAGCTATTTAATTTATTCTATCACCATAGATTAAATTAATTATACTTAATGTATTATTACGATTATGCCATTACCTTCTTAAATAATTATTCTTCCTTTTATGGTGTGACCCTTTAGGTTCTCCATATTAAACCGGTTGTGAATAAATCAATTAAAACAATTTTAATCTTATTTAAATAAATAAATTAAACTAATAATTTATTTAAATAAATAATATTTATTCTACAATAGGGATAAGCCTCCCTAGCGATCAACGACTTTTCAGATAATATAGATTTCAACATTAATCATAAAAGAACCTGTGAGTTAATAGTTACCATACAATTCAATCCTTCCACCATACAATGTCCCAATTAAATATAAGACATGGATTTACTGTCAAGTCTTATTTTATTTAATTATATGTATTTCGATTAGAAAATGCACAACTCCAAATAATGCAAATTAAAAACTCCTTTCTAATTTCATTTCACCTTGGCCAAGGATTCCTGGGTTGTCATTTAGCGAATCACATAGGACATATCTCCTCTTTTACTAGAGGTGGTAGATTCTTTATTGATCATTCATTATCTCCATATGTAACTCATTATACCCAAGCATACCCTATATATGTCTTAAAAGGTCTTAAGGAATAAGTCAAAGTATAATTTGTTACATACAAGATACTATGATGATCTCAAGTCCAAGGATCACTTGTACTACTATCACATTAGGAATTCCTATTGACATGCGAGTAAAACTCCATTAGGTATTCCATAGCGAATCACGTTCAGTGAACTTATTCTCCAATAAGCACCTACATACTTGCTTTAGTGTCTCCACACAAATGATCATGAGATCAATCATCCTCATCCAATGAGCAAGAAACATATGTACCAATCTATCCGGATTTACTAATCCCCTTTTTAGTAATCCCACGATTGGGAACTATTTAAGTTTTAAAACTTTCTAAGAATTTAGATCTCATTAGCATGATCATCATCATGATTCTAAAAGCATTGCTTAAAACTATGGGTTATTTACATATTATAAAAACAGCAACATATAGATAATTAAATGCCTTTAATAAATAAATATTTTATTAATAAATAAATAAGATTGTTTACAAAGTACGTGCTTTATCATCATACATGATTGGCTTGTATGCACACTACTATCAATCTCCCACTTGCACTAAAGCCAATCTCCATGGTATCTCATACCCATCTTCTCTAAGTGATGATCAAACTGCTGTTGTGTTAAAGCTTTAGTAAATGGATCTGCAATGTTGTCTTGAGAGTCTACACTCTCCTCTTTCAATGATTTTTTTTTAATCAAAGTGCCGCAACACATGTTTAGATTCAAGATGAGACTTAGGAACTATTCCTAGTTCTGTATTGAACTTTTCATCCGAAACATCAACTTGCAGCTTCACTTACAGTTATATACTTTGTCTTTGTCACTAACCCAGCAACTTTTGCTGTTTGAAACCTTTTCAATTTACTGCACCACCTTTTAAGGTAACGACTTACCATAAAGTGGATTTTGTTGTCGTCTTGGTCAGTCTGAAAACTTGAGTCTGTTTAGTCTTCTAGTTTAATTCAGACCCATCATGTGTCATGATGACATCCTTAGTGTCAGTTAAGTACTTTGAGATGTTTATCACTGTCTCACAGAGATCTTCTCCAGAATATGACTGATCAACATCAAGTCTTGTATATTTCATTGCATACATAATAGTTACTTATGCGATCTCTCTTTTACTGAGGACAATTTTAGAGAGATACACTCCATGGCTCATCATCATGAGGCACCTTTTGGAGTTGCCATGCTAAACGCCTTTAGCATCTAATGAATATACGTTTCCATGGGTTAAGCCGAACATCCTTTTAAATCTATTAATACAGATTTATATCCCCAATGTGGGATGTTCTACCCAAATCATTCATAGAGGAATGTTTAGACAACTTTATTTTGATCGATTTTAGCATAGAAATTTCATTCCCTATCAGTAATATATCATCAACATATAATACATGGAATGAAATAGCGCTCCCACTAACCTTCTTGTACACACATGGTTCATCGTCATTTTTGATAAAATCAAACTCTTTGATTGTCTCATCAAAACGACTGTTCCATCTACGAGAAGCTTGCTTCAATCCATAAATGGATCGTTGCTGCTTACAGACTTGATTTATTCCAACCTTTGAAACAAATCCCTCTGGCTGTGTCATATACACATCCTCCTCAAGTTTCCCATTGAGGAAAGCCGTTTTCACGTCCATCTGTCAGATCTCATAGTCGTTATAAGCTGCAATCGCAAGCAAAATCCGAATGGACTTGAGCATAGCTACTGGTGAAAAGGTTTCATCATAATCAACTCCTTGTCTTTGTTTGAAACCTTTTGCAACCAGTCGGGCCTTATAGGTCTCCACCTTGCCGTCCGCTCCAGTCTTTCTTTTAAAGACCCATTTACACCCAATAGGCTTAATGCCTTCAGGTGGTGAAACCAAAGTCCATACTTTGTTTTCATACATGGAGTCCATTTCGGATTTTATGGCTTCAAGCCATTTCCCTGAGTCTTTATTACTCATAGCCTGTTCGTAATTCAATGGATCATCATCATTCATGATGTGTACCTCATCGTCATCCTCTATAACGAATCCATACCTCTCAGGTATCTTCGGTACTCTTTCAGATTTACTAACAGGGTGTAGTATAGTAGGTTCTTCTACTTGGTCAGGTACCTGACTTTGATCCGTGATAATTTGTGGTTCTTGAACTTCTTCAAGATATATCTTACTCCCACTGACCCCTTCATGGATAAACTCCTTTTCCAAGAAGGCAGCATGTTTCGCAACAAACACCTTTTGATCAGTTGGATGATAGAAATAATACCCTAAAGTTTCTTTAGGGTATCCCACAAATCTACACTTATCGGATTTAGTCTGTAGCTTATCATTTTCAAACTTTTTGACATAAGCTGGGCAACCCCAAGTCTTAATATGCTTAAGATTTGGTTTTCTCCCCTTCCACATCTCATATGGAGTCTTTGGGACGGATTCGGTAGGTACCTTGTTAAGTAGGTATGCAGCCGTTTCTAGGGCATATCCCCAGAAAGAAATTGGAAGGTCGATAAAACTCATCATGGATCGAACCATGTCCAACAGTGTTTGATTTCTCCTTTCAGATACTCCATTTAACTGTGGTGTACCTGGAGGAGTCCATTGTGAGATTATACCATTTTCTTTGAGACAATAGAGAAACTAACCGCTTAAGTATTCTCCACCTCGATCTGATCGAAGTATCTTTATACTCTTGCCCGTTTGTTTCTCTACTTCACTTCTGAACTCTTTGAACTTTTCAAATGATTCTGACTTGTATTTCATTAAATACACATATCCAAATCTTGAGTGATCATCAGTGAAAGTAATAAAATACGAATACCCACCCCGTGCACTTGTTGTCAAAGGTCCACAAACGTCTGTGTGAATCAATGCCGACAACTCTGTAACTCTTTCTCCTTTTTCACTAAAAGGAGATTTAGTCATTTTACCCATGAAATAAGATTCACAAGTTGGATATGATTCATAATCAGATAACTCAAGGAGCCCATCTTTATGCAACTTGGATAATCTTGTTTCATTGATATGACCGAGTCTACAGTGCCACATGTAAGTATAATTAATATCATCTCTTTTCCTTTTCTTAGTTTGTTCAATTTGAAAAATATTTTCTTGTAAGTCAAGTGTATAAAGTCCATTTCGCAAATTTTCAATACCATATAAAACATCGTCTTTATAAATAGAACAACTATTGTTCTTTATAACAACGTTAAATCCTTCCATATCCAATACAGAAATTGAAATAATGTTTTTAATAATATTCGGAACATAATAACAATTATTAAGATAAATGGACTTGCCCGAAGGCATTGCTAAATAATAAGTTCCTACAGCTAATGCAGCAACCTTTGCTCCATTCCCTACTCGTAGGATCACCTCATCATTGTTCAGCTTTCTACTTCTGACCAGTCCCTTCACATTATTACATATGTGAGAACCACAGCCGGTATCCAATACCCAAGTAGAATTTTGACTTTCTGAAAAATTAATTTCAATCATGAACAAACCTTGATTGGAAGTCGAAGCTTCTCCAAGCTTCTTGTCTGCCAGAAACTTCTTGCAGTTTTTCTTCCAATGACCCGGCTCGTTGCAATGGAAGCACATTCCTTTGCTAGCTGGATCAGATTTCTTTTGTTCCTTTATGTTCACCTTGCCCTTGGTCATCCGAGATCGGAAGAGCTCCTTAGATATCTCATATCTAGCAGTCCTACTTTGTTCACCATACAACTCCTTGAGGTGAATCAACATAGTAGGAGCATCCATGTTTTCTTGCTGACGCTGAAACTCGTTATTCATGGATGCGAGCATGATGCATTGAGCTACAGATGCATCATCTTGCCACTTTACAATGGTGGCAATCTCTTCCTCAGAGGTTGTTTCTGGAACAGTTCCAGGGACATGTGAGTTTAGGATATAAGAAATCTTTTCAGTAGTGAGAACTATTCTCAGATTTCTTGGCCAGTCCGTATAATTCGGCCCGGTAAGCTTATTAGCATCAAGTATGCTTCGCAGTGAAATTAGTGATTTTGACATTTTTAAAATTCTGCATGTGAAAAACAACATTTTAGCAAACATTCTTTTATTAATTTTCCATACCAAAATAAATTTAGGTCTTTATTTTAAATTGGTATCTCCCACTATTTTTATCAAACTATATTACCCTCACTTATATAGTTCGGCAACATCTAATTAAAGATTTGCTAGTGAGAATAAGGATCCCATTTCAAATGTATATAACCTTGTGGATAGCACAACAAGCGATATACAAATAAATAGGTAGACAACTCTTGTCAATTACAACCCTATATAACTCCTTTTATTTTGCCTCTTAAATCATAATGGTCAAGTGTGTGCACATCCGAACTAAAATGATTTAAGTTAAGTCCAGCCTAGCACTTCCATAAATTCAAAAAAGAAAAATGTTCGTCCTTGTGGATAGCACAACAAGACTAGATCGTTCAATTTTCTTGATAAGCATCAAATGTGATTAATTAACATCTTAAATACGCAATACTCGCCTTGTGGATAGCACAACAAGCTCATATTAAATATTTAATACTCTATTAATTTATCATGCTAGAAGGCGACGTTCGATATTCCAAATATCATTTGAACGCTTCGGACTTAATATTATTTCTTTGAGGGGTTTGTTATTAATTGTCTCATCTTGTTTAGCGCGCATGCACATATATATATAAAATACGCGTCATTTTATTAAACATGCGAAGCATGTTTGCATAAAATATAATATATATAATATTTAGCATGCAATATAGAATATTATATTCTACCCGGATTGATTATGGACTTTTATTCTAGTTTGGTTCACTAGAGCCACCAAGTGAACCAAAAGGTCAAACCTAGGAGTGCAAGAATTTAAATTTAAATATAACTATTACATTTAAACTCGGGCTCCATACAAACGGGTCTTCACGCGCTCCTTGCTCCTTGGTCTCCAATTTTTAAAGATAATTCTAACTATTTCTATTACATTAAACTATTTAATTTAAATAGAAACCTTGATCAACAGTCAAGGGGAAGTACATAGGAGGGAGATAGAATTTTACATCAAGAGAAAAAAAAATTTAGAGAAGACGAGGTACGCAGACCCCATTTAATAAAACCCATTCATTCAAGCATTCAACTAAAATAAAATCCAATCACATTGGTCAAATAGTTCATAATCAATCCCCATTTATTTTCATACATATCACCATATATATCAATAAATAAATATTCATCTCATGAATTAAAACATTCCATATATATATGAGTATCATTTAATGGGCAATTTTAAATTGCATGAAATCCAATTTCAAGATTAAAATAAACTCTTTATTTTAATTATAAAATTATTTAGAATATAATATATAAATATATCATATTTATTTTTATTTTTTTTAAAAAAAATCACCTTCTTTTATTAAAAGAGTCCTGCAGGTTTATTAAAAAAAGTCATTTCCTGATGGGTCACCTTCTTTTTGGAGTAAGAAAGAGACAACACCTTTTCTTTGCAGAATTCAAGATTAGCACAAAAAAAATTGTGATTCTTCCCAAAAAAAGTCTTTTTTTTTCTTTTTTTTTTCTTTAAAAATATAATTTTATACAATAAAATTATGCCCAATAAATTATTTTAAATACATACCCATATGTATATGAAATCAAAAATAAATTAATAATTGCATAAAGATTTGGCTCTGATACCACTGTTGGGTTTGTACGAAATCGTGACGCAATAAAATTGCAAAAATTAGCGGAAGCATGATATATCAGAGTTTAAAAAAAAAATTCTACAAAACCATTACCCGGATCATCCTTTATGCAAATTATTAATTTAAAACGATAAATAAGAAGTTATGGAATCATACCCTTGTAGAACGAAGCTTCCACAGGTACTAGTTCAACTCCTTGTTCTTCGTGATCTCCTTGAATTTCCGGGTTAGATTCCTTTCTTTGATCAACGTTAGCCACCTAAGTGTTTGGCCTCTAGAGGTGATCCACCAAGGAAGATGAATTATCAAGAAGGAGGGTGTTTGGCTTAGTTTTCTATTCTCTATAGAAAAGGAGTACTCTCCAACAATTGGAATTGCATCAATCAATATCTATTATAAGACTCCTCTTATATAGATATTGGTCAACCCTTCTAATCCTATTAGACATGGGATTTCTTTTAATTAATTAAACTCCTTTAATTAATTTAGGCTTCCCACCACATGGGAATAATTAATTAAATTCATTTAATTAATTTGTCTCCTAATCTTATTAGGAATAAATGAGAGTACTAAATATTAAATTAATTACTAAACTCCTTTAGAAATTAAAATAATAATAATTGTAATAATATTAATAAGACTCCTCTTATTAATTTATATTTAATATTTCTAAAATATTAAATAATAAACATTAAGCTATTTAATTTATTCTATCACCATAGATTAAATTAATTATACTTAATGTATTATTACGATTATGCCATTACCTTCTTAAATAATTATTCTTCCTTTTATGGTGTGACCCTTTAGGTTCTCCATATTAAACCGGTTGTGAATAAATCAATTAAAACAATTTTAATCTTATTTAAATAAATAAATTAAACTAATAATTTATTTAAATAAATAATATTTATTCTACAATAGGGATAAGCCTCCCTAGCGATCAACGACTTTTCAGATAATATAGATTTCAACATTAATCATAAAAGAACCTGTGAGTTAATAGTTACCATACAATTCAATCCTTCCACCATACAATGTCCCAATTAAATATAAGACATGGATTTACTGTCAAGTCTTATTTTATTTAATTATATGTATTTCGATTAGAAAATGCACAACTCCAAATAATGCAAATTAAAAACTCCTTTCTTATTTCATTTCACCTTGGCCAAGGATTCATGGGTTGTCATTTAGCGAATCACATAGGACATATCTCCTCTTTTACTAGAGGTGATAGATTATTTATTGATCATTCATTATCTCCATATGTAACTCATTATACCCAAGCATACCCTATATATGCCTTAAAAGGTCTTAAGGAATAAGTCAAAGTATAATTTGTTACATACAAGATACTATGATGATCTCAAGTCCAAGGATCACTTGTACTACTATCACATTAGGAATTCCTATTGACATGCGAGTAAAACTCCATTAGGTATTCCATAGCGAATCACGTTCAGTGAACTTATTCTCCAATAAGCACCTACATACTTGCTTTAGTGTCTCCACACAAATGATCATGAGATCAATCATCCTCATCCAATGAGCAAGAAACATATGTACCAATCTATCCGGATTTACTAATCCCCTTTTTAGTAATCCCACGATTGGGAACTATTTAAGTTTTAAAACTTTCTAAGAATTTAGATCTCATTAGCATGATCATCATCATGATTCTAAAAGCATTGCTTAAAACTATGGGTTATTTACATATTATAAAAACAGCAACATGTAGATAATTAAATGCCTTTAATAAATGAATATTTTATTAATAAATAAATAAGATTGTTTACAAAGTACGTGCTTTATCATCATACATGATTGGCTTGTATGCACACTACTATCACGTACCTCAGAGCATAAGTGGGGATGACCACCCATTTGCCTTCGGGGCGCCAGAACATTCTCTCTTCGGTTTGAGGTGCCCGAAGCTTATATTCTGGGGGATGTTGAAGAGGGCTCGGGCATCAGAAATCTGTGACGGAGTAATGGAGGATATTGTGTTGACATGAGAATATTCCGCCTCAGAACGGTAGATAGACCGGATCCGTGCCTCGGTTCCATCAGCTGAGTCTCCGGTGGGAGCTTCCGGTAAATCAACCGGCACCAAGTCAGTGCTGGTGATGGTAACGGCGGCGGCCATTTCGATGGCGTTGAGGGTGACTTCAGTGGTAGGGATCACGGCGGTGGTGGAAGCAACTGGGAGGATGCCGGAGTCAGCCATTAGAGCAAATTGGTGGTGGAAATAAGGCAATTTGAGTGGTAAAAGGGCTGACCGGAGTAAAGGAAGGTTCTCGCCGAAAATCGTGCTAGCCGAAAAATATTTTGAAATGCGCTTAGAGAAAAGAGAGTTCGTAAAGAATGGTCGTCGTGGGGTGGGGAGGTATTTATACTGATGCTACACGAATCTCAATAGGCGGCTAATAATGACGTTGGGCCGTTCATTTCTTGTGTATCGTGCACTGCATTAATTAGGTCGGTTGGATTACCCAGGCGCCTCTTCAAATCTCTCATTAAATATCCCATTAAAAGCTTGTTATAATGAGAGACTGGGGGGCAATGATCGGGTATAATCCACCGACCCCTACATGGATAGAAGGCCTGGGTCGAGAGGAGCTTACCGGGCCCAGTGGGCCGAAGTCAGGATTGAGGTAGCAGAGTTCGGGATCGGGTATTTGAGCTCTTTGGGCCAGAACCCAGACCCAGCTGGTATTATTCGGATCGGGCATCCTAGTCCCACGGGACCGGAGCCCAGGCCAACATGACGATGTTCGGGGTCGGATTACCGAACCCTTCGGGCCGGACTGCCGAACCCTTTGGGACGGGGTTCAGACCACTTTGGAAGGCCCATACCGAAGGTTATTTCTCGGATGGAGCCCGGAGCAATAAGGAGTCTAAAAGATTAAGAGTCTTAACCCTAATCCTATCTCAATACCAACTCCTACAAGGCAAGTGGTTGGATAACCATCAACTTGTACTTTTGAAGGAGATTGTGTTAGACCCAAACAATGATAACTGCCATGTTTAGGAGTCCTAACTCGACTGGGACAGGGGATCTAGAGGCAGTGAGAATGACTATAAATACAAGGTTTGACCTAATGGTAAGAGGTAATATTCACTTAAGCACTATACACTACTGCCTCCATTGTTAACCTTATAACCAGCCTGTACTTATTCTCACATCAGAGCCATCACCCGGCGGCCACAGTCGTCAAGCTTCGCTTGTGACGTGTTATTGTGCAGGTTTGAGCGCGCGAATTTGGTGATTGGACGCGCCGGCAAAATTTGGCGTTAACATTTATAAATATTATTATTTAAAAATAAATAAACGTTAAAAAAATTATAAACAAATAAGAAAAAATTATTGTAATAAGGTTTATTTTAATTTTTTTTACAATCGATTGATAAATGAACATTCTAAACTTGTAATAAACCATTGTAGCGTACCGATGGGCGATGGGATACAAATACAAATTTAAAACTCCACAATAGTTTTTTATTTTTATCCCTACTCTGCAGTGTTATTGGGTGATTCTGTAGAATAGGGATTCAATTTTTCCACTATATACCCAACAGATTCCTTAAATATTAAATTTTAAAATTTAAAATTTGAAAGTTTCAACAGTCAAATCATGTTTTAATCGCTGTAACTATTTTTTATTTAAAAGTAATCGTTGTTTGAATTTAAAAATTGCAATTATTTTAATTTAAAAATAGATATTGCCAGATATCAAAAAGTGCAACTATCATTATGTGTTTATGAACAGTAAAATAATATTATTTTAATTATAAAATAATAAAATTTATAATCAGTAGTAATATTTTTTACAAAAATGAAAAAAATCAAAATTTAACTGATTTTTATTTTTTTTTATAATTCTCTTTCTTCTTTAAATCTTCTGTTTAAAAAATAAAAATGAGTGAATTTGATGGGCATACCCAAATCAGCAATTAAATGAGATAAGATCTTTAATCAACATAAAATCACAATAAATAGGGTGTGAAATGTCATTTTACATAAATAGAGAACGCTCTTTTGATTCTCTCACCCTGAGGAGTCAAATCATATATAGGGATTAAAATAAAAAATTATATAAGAATAAAAAAACTGTTAGATACTGATTTAGTGATATATTCTTTTAAATGTGAGGATAGAAAGTTTATTAGAAAAACTATGCTCGTAATGATTTACGCGTATAATGTGTTTGTTGATTGTTCTTTATATTTTTCTGCCATCAAGATGAGATTGTTTATATAAAAAACCAAGAATAAAAATTAGCAATTGTGTTTTATTTAAAAAAAATTACAAACAATTAGTAATTGTAAAATCAAGTTATGTTTGATCACGTATTTATTATGTGTAATAGATTCAAGTGTAATTTGAATAAATTATAATTAAGGGAATTAAGATCTCAATTAAGAGTAAATTAGTTACTTTCTTATTTTAGGTTATCTCACGCGGCAAATGCAGTGGAAAAGGTTAGATTTTTTGAATTTTTCTTATGTATGGTCTTTGAATGAGATTGTACAGCTTGGTTGGTCTTTGAATTTATTGTGTTTCCCGGAATTTCCATGGAGGGTTTGATGAATTGGGAATAGGTGTAGGTTTTCCTCCAGATTCAATGAATGATTCAATGCATAGCATATGATGTGAAATCTCACATGTGTACAGACAATTCAATCAATTTAAGAGGTATTTAAGTTATATGGTTTTGGTTTGATTCAGTTTCCCTCATTTCAAATTTCGTCTCTGTGAATCTTCCGTCTGAATTTCTCTCACAATTTTCGGTGTAGTAGTATTTTGTTAAGAATCACTTTAGAGACTGGTAATATTCTTCTTTAGGTTATTCTCTGTTGTTCTTGCATGAAAGCTTTGTGGCTTGCCTACATTGGTTGCATCGTAGAGATTGAAAAACCGAATGCATGCAATGATTTTTCAGTGTATAATATTTGGATGGTTTTGTTGATTGCTGACTTTAGTTTAATAAGTAGTTCTTATAAACTTGGAGATTTTTGAAAAATGTGCTCTTGTCGACTGTTGTTACACGACACAAAAAATATTTCTATTTTTAAAAATAAAATTCTAAATGAATTCTAAATTTGGACAACAGATTAAATGGTTGATTTGTTTGCTATTGGAGTTGGCTTGCTTGCTTTGAAAACAAATACCGTTAGCAAACAATTCAATAACGCCAAAAAGTTTAATTTGTCTACCTCTGATCAACCAGCATCTTTCTCAGTGTTGAATTTTTATTTGTTATTTATCAAACTTGAAAGTTGTTTCTCTATCCCTTATGTAATTACTTTGCTTGTGTTGCTGCTACTGCCATTTTTCTTGACACTTCTATGTACATTAATGGATTCCGGTATGGTTGTTACTTGTGGTTACTGGTTAGGGTTGGGGTATGATCACAGCGTTAGATACACAAATACAGGACAAGTCATTGTTTTGATATTTACCACTTACATCTTGGATTAAATGCTATGTTTATGAAACATAATGGCTGAGCATGTATAAATGGCTCTCTCTTAAATCCTTATGAAGCTTCTTTCATGGTGAAGCAAAATTAACCTTGCCGGTGTGTATTGATTTGAGAATTCAAGAGAGTCGTTGTAGATGAAGTGGGTGCGCAATTAGTCTGCAAAGATGTTATTATACAGAGAAATTGAGGCTTTGCATGATGATGGTTTTGAAGGTTCTGTGATTGAGCTTTGTACTTCTAGAAAGGTTTGCTTTGGAAGATGGAGGTAGACGTAGTAAAAGGTGTCTTGTTACTGGAATTATAAATTTTGAACTTGATTATAGCAAGGACATAGATGTGTCACTTTGTTCAAACAGTGGAAACTCAGCCATAACCAATCAAGAGGATCCATATGATGTCAAGGAGGATTCTAGAGGAAAATCTGGATCTTTACATCTCTCTGAAGAATTTAACATGACAATGAGAATGAGGAATGACTCTGATTTGAATATTAAACGAATGAAGTTACCTACTGACGAGCTTCCTCCGGGTCTTCTCCAGATCTTCCTCCGGATCACCCTATCGCTGTTTGTGTAGACGTATTGAGGACTATCCCTCTGGAGAGGGAGATGGTTCAGGGTATATATCTAGGTTAGTGATCCTGAGGATGGTTCATGAAGCAGTGCATGAAGCAATAGATGTGGTACTTGAAGGAGAATGAAAGAGTAATGCTGTAATAGTATAATTGGGTGATGTATAGTAGAAAGTAATGTACAATAACTAACTTGAGATGTAGTACCCCTTTTTGAATATAATATAAATGTGTGGGGATACAGTTGGGAAACTATTATGTTCATGACTGGTTTTTGTAGTATGATAGTGACCACCGAATCGTCTGTAGTGAGTATGAGGATTTGTGGGCGTCACACATACGGGTGACAAGGATACTTTCAAGTATAGGTTATCTAGCTTAAATGGAAGTGAGCAAAAGGAAATTGGTGCTAGTAAAGCTATTACTTCACCTGTTTCTCAGGAGAGCTGACTGTTGCAATCCACGCTGGAAGGATTCCTGCTTTGTAGAACTAGATGGATATTAAATGTCATTATTGAGGAGAGAGTCACCAAACGATCCACGCCCTCTTCTCCGTACCATATCAATCGCTTACTAAGAGCAGCAGGATGGGAGATAGGAAGGCATAAGATACCAAATAACAGTAATAGTATTGGGGAATATGTTTATATGTAACCTAAGGGAAGACAAATTCGAGAATTTCGTAGAGCTTGGATCTTGTGTGGCAGAGTTTGTTTATTGATTCAAACAATGCTCTCCGGGAAATTGATGACAAGCAGTGGAATGATCTAACTCAGTTCAGGTCTGATTTATTTAACATATATTCCAAAATTGAAGAACTGGATAATTTGGAAAATACTACTGCATTAGCACATTGTTGGTATCTTTTAGATCCCTTTGCAAATGTGGTGTTCATTGACAAGACGTTCAGCTCTCCAAAAGCAGGAAAACTAGTTAAAGCTGTTGGTTCCCAGTAGACACACAATAGATCTAGAATAGGGGTTTGAATAGATCCTTTTTCATTTCAAATACTTTTTCAGTTTATTTTGTATTGCTAATGAATTAGCAAATGACAAACATAAGAATCTTTTCAAACACAGCGGAATAAGTTAAAGATCCCCTTCATTGATATATTCATAAACATTGTTACACATTGTTCGTGGAGTCAATTTAGTTGTAAGTAGTTATTACATGCATGACAGTTATAGCAGTTAAGTACATAATGTAAATGACAGAAAGTAAATGACTGAATGTAAAAGACACAAGGGATTTTAAGTGGTTCAGAGACTCAAGCTCCTAATCCACTCTTCTGCCTCACTAGCAGGAATTCTACTAAGGAAAGGGCAGCACCCCGAATCACTAAGATTTCTTCAAGGCCAGCAGCCTTGGAACTTCTCTAGTTCACTAAGAACTCTTCAAGCCCAGCAGGCTTGGAACTTCAGTTCACTAAGAACTCTTCAAGGCCAGCAGCCTTGTAACTCAATTTAGTTCCTTCGGACAAGGACCCCTCAGGCCCTTGGCTACTTGTTGTTGTTGTAGTTGTTGTTGGTGCTTTGCTTCTAAGATGACTTGAAGCTTGATCATCTCTGGTACTTAGCAGTTTGGCGTGGTCCACTTTGCATTATGCGTCGAGTCTGGACCACCTCTAGATAGACTGCTAAGATGTTCATGAAGCTCAACATCTTTGTGTTCTTAGCAGTCTTCTTCTATGATGCAGCTGATCTTTTTTCTGCTCTGCTCATCTTCATCTGATCTCAGTTGTGCACCATCACCACTTGGGTCTGCTAAGGCTTGTCATTGCTGATCAACTTCTTCTAGTCCTTAGCATTTTCTGAACCTTTCTTGAATGATATGCAGACATGGTTCTGCATCTGTTCTCTTTCATCTTTTGGTTCTTCATGGTGATTCGTAGAGTGGCTCTTCAGATCTTCTTTTTGCTCTGCCACTTTTCTGAATGCTATTTTCTTGGTCTTCTCGGCTCTTAGCTTAGCTGCCATTTTCAATGGCATTCTCATCGTTGTTGAGTGAAGCCTTAGTCTGTTAAAGTCCTTCTTCAAATCTGCTTCACTTCTACTTTCGTAATCTCACTGCCACTGAGACATGTTCTCTTCAGCTCTGTAGAACTCGTAGAGTTAACAACATAGCATTCCAACAACTTAATGATTCAACAACTCATCAACTCTTTCATCTTTGAAGCTTCAGCTGTTAAATACCCTTCTATGATCTTCCCGTTGGAAAATAGCCGTTGGAAGCTTTTTGAATTGCTTCGCAGATCTCGAGTTATTTGGTGCAGACTGTTGATTTGACACGACAACTCCTTTTTGATTTTTCTGACACAACAGTCTGCTATTTCTCCTACCACATCAGAGATGTCACTTTTCCGCGTCAGGCTGATAGTCACCTTTATTTCTCCTTTCTGATTCTTTGATTCGAATTCACAAGAGTTGTCCTTCTGCATCGATGCTCTCAATCAGCAACGTTCGAATGTTAGACTTTATATTGAACCATTGCCAATGCTTCAATGCTCAGATGATCGAACTCTACTTTTCTGATGCAGATGTCCTTGGACTGAATCGTAGTTTGCCTTGTTGAATGTTGCTCTTTGACTGGTTGAGACAACATTACGATTCTGAAGAGTGTTCTTTGGATCTGCAATGTAGAACACCTCTTCCTTCATTTGTGCAGTGCTTCAACACTTCTGTTTGCCTCGATTTATCTCAGGAACTGATAACTTGTCTGATTGTTCTGGTCCTTCTGAATTGCAAGACACGTCAGATTTGTGGCATACCCAACTCTCTTTCTCCTTGTGATCTCCCGTTCACATATTATCAATGGTCTGATCCATGCTTAATCACTTTAGTCTTGTTCTTCATTGGTTGGCCAAGTATCTCAGTGTAAACTGCATCGGTTCCTGCTTTATTTGGCAAACACTACGATCCTGGTTACTCCCAAGATCGTTGTCTTCTGTTCATCTTGACAGCCATTGCACTTGCTGACTTTCTTTAGTCAGTCACTTCATCTGAAGTCTTCTTAGGATTTGCTTGTGGAAGACTTCTCCTGAATGTCTTTACTTCTCAACCAGGACGCTGATTGAGTTGGTGCTTAGATCTTCTGATTGCATGTAGACCATTCAGTGAGTGCTCTCTGGCTTCCTTCAGGTAGATTGTATCTTTACAGCTCTAATCAGAGGCTTCATACTTTGAATATTTTGGGAGTACTCATCTGTTGAGAATCGTGTTGACACAACGATTCTTCCATGGCGTTGTGAGCATTTCGTTGAGGCCTTAGTTTTGCAGACTACAATCTTGCTTTAGTTCTGCAGACACTACGACTCCGAGATCAGATCAACTGACAGACTACGATTTCTGCCTTAATACTTGCTGTCCTTGTCTGATCTGGCTCGACTACGATCTCTACCTCTGATATGATCAGTAGACTCCATTATTTTAAGCGTGGCCTACGATCCTTGACTTAGTTTTGGCAGGCCCTCGGTCAGCTCTTAGACAGGCTGTCTCTACGATTTTGAACATGACTTCTTCAGCAGGCTACGGCTCTGAGAAAGTTCTTCTCGACACACTACGATATGCCTCGTCTCTTCTGACAGACTACGAACTCCAAGATCTACTATCCTTACAGACTGCGATTCTGCCTTAATAGTTCTCGAGTCTTCCTTGTCTCTCCTGGCAGAGTACGAAGGCTGGTGCAAGTGCTCGACGATCAGATAGGCCTATCTATTACATTGTATAAGATCAACCTAACAAGCTTGATCTTTCTATTTCTAGTCCTTGTACATCATTTTTTTAAGGACTTTACAAAGCGGTTTTGTTTATGTAGATTTAACCTAACATATTTGATCAATTCATTCTAAGTCCTTGTACATATATTCCTATAATCTATTAAGGACTTTACAGCTTTCATTAATGCAAACATACTTGCATATTCATTCATTAATATCATAATCAAATCTTATATAAATAGGAATACCATTCTCATGAATATTCCTAACAAAAGCAAATAGAAGTTTGGTGATTCATACGCAGAGGATGATGTTCTCACCTTGGAAAATGTGGAGAATGTTGGAAACCATTTAGCTGATAAACATTTGACTAGATCAGCCTTGTGGATCTTTTTTGCTTTCAGATAGGAATTAGGATCCTCTCCATTTCATGGTCCAAATTTAAAATGTGTTGAAATGTGATGTCATGCTGATAGGAAGAGAGAGTGATGATGATGAGAAATATACAAAGAATGGAGATTCTCCATTTCATTTAAAATGAAGAGGATCGTAGTTCGATAGATAGTGCCTTGACTATTTTTGAGGAAGAGTTTTCTAACTTGCAGGATCGATGTGGCAGGGGATATTTTGTGAATTTGGGCCATTGGCATGTATTACCGGTGAAAGCTCAGAAGGTTGTGCCATCCTATAATTACTAAGGATAATTTTCTATGTTCCTCATGTACAGTTAGTGGGACTAACTTTAAATTTGGGAAATCTCTAGTAACAAAAGAATCAGCCATCCGACCAGACAGGTAAAGACCTGTTTGAAGTTGTTGGGAATTATGTCAAAGTAATCAACCAATAAAATAAAGAGAGATAAACTACACTAGATTTAATGTGGAAAACCCTTAAAGGAAAAAATCATATGCCAAATTCTGAATCTCGATTATACCAATATAATGGGCTTGCAATAATCTTTCCAAGTTTTACGTCCTAAAACTTGAGGTTCCACAATATCACGGCACAACTTTTTGCTCAGACGAAAAGCTGCAAGACCCTCTCTCCCACAATAGTTTTTTGCATGGAATATAAAAGTTGCAAAAACCCTCTCCCTCACACAAACACAAAACTCACTCACACCCTCTCTCAACTCTCTCTCAACTCTTGGGATGCTACATGACTTTTAGTTGTGCTACTCTTCAACAACTAAATATAAGACTCTATTTATAGAGTACCCACAATTCTCCTCTTCTTATTCAAAATAGGACACTTCCAAAATAAAACTCCCGCTACAAATAGATTTCTCCTCATAATAGGGACTCCAACATATAATAAATATTCTATTAAAAATATGACACCTTCCTTTCCATAATAACAATTCTTTTCTGAATAGGATTTGAAGAGTAACCCAACAATTCCTCCTTGCCTCGAATCCCGAATACTTCAACTTCATATTTGAATAGGATTCAATGAGTATCCTAACAATTTTCCTATCATTATTCAAGATGCAAACATATATGGAAGGTCTGAAATTGCTTCTCCCGGTGAATATAGTAAATTGATTACCCGAATTTTTGTCAGAGACTAGATCTGACCATAAAATGAGGAAATGCCTTTGGTAGTTGTCAAGAGATTAAAAGGGTATCTGAAATCACACTGACACATTATATAAACAAAATCACGACTTGGCTTTATCGATTTCTTGTAACACTGGAGTTGATGACATCAATGTAGATAGCATTCAGTCAGAATCAAGAGGTACCTAGCAATGTATAGCCAATGTAAGAAGTGATGGAATTTTCAGAAACTCTTTTCTTTGCTCTGCCGAGCATCTGAATGCGGAAAAACATTCAAGATTTCAGAAGTTTCATCATATTTCTGGTGACTGTAAGAAATTGATCCATGCTAATTATGATGGTAAACATTCGAACGGGATCATTTTTGGGAATACTACTGATGAAGCTGGTTTACCTGTAAAGAGTGAGTCTCTGGGCTCCATCATTAAATCGAAAAAACCTCGATCCCAAGATAAAAATGGACAGAAGAAATCAGTGAAATGCCGACTTAATGACGATGATCTTTTGATTCAGCAATAATAAAAACCAAAAGCTTCAAATCCACTACCAAACAATCTAGTGCAAAAAGGATTGGCTGCAAATCAAAACTCTTCAGAAAGTACAAGAGCCAAAAGGGTAGATGCAGGTTGCTTCTGTGAAGTCTTAGCGTTACATGGAAGGGAGGTGGATCAGTTTTAGGTTCAAGAACAGTTTTGTCCTAGGTTGATTAATTCTGGGGTTATTTCTCTAAATGATGTGATACAATACAGGAGTACAAAAGATGACACTGTAGTGAAAGATGGCTTGGTTACTTGGGATGGGAATTTATGCAGGTGTTGTGATACATTGCTCTCTGTATCTGAGTTCAAGAGTCATGCTGGTTTCAAGCTGAATCGCCCCTGTATGAATATTTGGATGGAGTCTGGTAAGCCATTCACATTATGCCAACTTGAGGCATGGTCAGCAGAATATAAGGCCAGGAGAAGTGCTACTCGAACTGTACAGATGAGATGGATCAAAATGATAACAGCTGCGGCCTGTGTGGTGGTGGAGGCGAGTTGATATGTTGCGACAACTGCCCTTCTACATTCCATCAAGCCTGCGTTATGTACAGGTTCATCTTTTAATTTTTTTTTACAGTTATTTACTTTCTTAGTTCCTTTCTTTTTCCTTCAATCAACTTTATTTTTTCTGCCTAATATTCTAGGTATCATTTGAGCCAAAAAATAACGTCTTTAGTTCTTAGACATGTCACTATTATTGTTTTCCGTCATGTATTATATTTTACGTATTGATATCCTTATTTCATATGATGTTTCATGTTAGCATTACAAAAGCTTGCTTCTCAATAATCTATCCACTTAAATAATGTCTTTCCATTTTAATCTGCCTGAAGAGTTAATTTACAGTAAAATTATATATTATCACGTCTTTTCACATTATTCAACCACACTAAGTTGGGTTCCCCTTGATTAGGATTACCCTTGTTAATCCTAGTGGATGCTAGAACATTCTATGGACAGTGTAAATCTTCTTTTAAAGTGGTGCTTCTTCTACAATCACTCGAAATACATGTTTGCAGTTTCTGTCAAATCATTGGATACATCTAAGAAATCTAAACATGCTTCCAAAGTTCCAATACATGTTTGCAGTCTAGTAATAATGTCTTTTGGGCTATAGAAGTAGGGTGCTAGTCTGCTAGATTGCAGTTGACCCTCTTATGATTAATAACTCCTAGAGATTAAGAAATTATCAACTATTAAAAGTATTATTTATTAAGTTTACATGTATGCTTTGATGTGCAAAAATATTTGGTATGTGTATATATAATTATATATTCTACTGGAAGGAAGACCGTAAACCTATTTTTGACTTTTATCTTTTAGTCTTGTTCTAAAAGCAACATAATAAATCTAGTTTAACAGATGTGAGAGATTCTCATATATTTATGCTAGCATTATTTAAGTATTGTTTCTAATATTATATCTTAGTGCTCCTTGTACTATTAGCAAATATCTAGACTATCTTATGTATTAGTATAATATCTCAAAGTTTGTGTGTGTATATATATCATGTGTATATTCTAAATTATACATGTATAACTCATGTATGTTTTCGTTCTTACAATCAATTCTACAATATAATGTCATTAATTATTAGAGATTATTAACTATACTATAATTAATTATTAGAGAGTCAGCTGTAGAATTAAAGCGTGAGCTTTTAAGTTACACTTTTGGGCCTCGTAGTTTCAAGTATGATCAACAGTATTTGCTCCCCAAGTTTGCTTGGTTTCTTAGTTTTGCTTGGTCCTAAAATCTTAGATATTCTATTAGAAACTGTAATCCAACATGTTCAATAAAATTGAATTATTTGAGACTAAAGCTATGTGTTTTTTGAATTTGTTGCCATGGGTTGGGGGCATTGTGGATCCCTGCAAGGTAATAGCACTCTTCTTGTTTCCCCTTTCTATTCTTTGCTCTCTTTATTCTACATCAGAATATGAATGGGAAAATAATTGCCAGTGTAGAAAGTTTTGGAAAATAATGAGTGTCTTAATGTGCTTAGCAGAACTAGAATTCTGTTCACATTTAGAAAATGTGAGAACGTAAATGGGCAAAAAGGAAAATAATGGACAATGTAGAAAGTTTGGAAAGAAGGGTAAAGTCTAATATTTTCTCACCAACCCCCCCCCCCCCCCCTCCCCACACACTTACTATTTGGTGTTGGGTTCGAATCTCCCCTTCCCCAGCTCGTTAAATGTACCCCCAAAAGAAAAAGTCAAGTCTTGGTCAAGAAGTGATTTACCATGAGAGTTAACAAGTTAAACCCTACCGTGTAGCTATAAATTCATCCTAACCTGAACATAGGGCAGTTTTATTTCCTCTAAAGTTCTCATAGTATGACGGCAAGTATTCTTTTGGTAGAAGATGAGGATGATGAGGAATACTATAGATATTCTAAGATGGTTGTGTTTCATGAATCGGCTTAGTGATTCACCAAACAATCTTGTCCTTTCCATGATCTCCAAGGTCTGATATAATCTTCTCTGTTGAATGAGTTGTTCTTCTAGATCCAGTCTTTAAAGGTTTTTCAAATTTATTTTATCTGTGCTTTTACATAGTTACCATCAATTTTGGTGAGCGTGTCAGCATTGAATGACTATGTTTGTTTCACACTGATTTATATGCAATTTATATTGTGGCCTCAGATCTGCTTCTGATCTTGAGCATGAAGCTCTTTTTTACTAGCTTCTGGATGGTTTTATAATTATCTTCATCATCAATTTATGTTATAATTGATTCTGCATTTGACTAATAAGTCACTGACTGGTGTTATGAATTACTCTTCCACTATTGGGCAAGCTGTTACATTATCCATACGGATTATTTTCTCAGTTTTCAGATTATGAATCTATCGATTTTGATAGGTATCCCCTTCGTTTCATTATATATGACAAATAATGTTACTCGACTTCTAATTATTGTTTGACATTGTTGTTCCGCTAGTTCATTTGAACTCAAATTGCGAGTATGAAACCCTTCTCTCAAGATATTTTGGGGATTCACTTTGTTGCTGAGTGTTGTCGGAGTGCAATTTTGTTTTTTTATTTTCCCTAGGTTATATAAATAGTTAGTTAACCTGATCTTGTTTCTTCTTCAGGAGCTACCTGAAGGCAGTTGGTATTGTTAGTACTGCACTTGCCAACTTTGCGGGGACGTGGTTAATGATAAAGAGGCTTCCAAATCCCTCAGTGCATTGACATGTTTGCAGTGCGAGCTTCAATGTAATCTTCTTCCCTTTACTAGTGTCTAGTTGTAGAATATTTACTGTATTTTAAAATAATCTGAATACTGAAACTAAGTATATGTGTGTGTGTCCGCGTGTGCGTGTGTTAGTATTGTCTTACACAATTTATACTAATAACAGTGCTGTAATTCCTCTTTTGGAGTTTTTCTGATGAGCTCAAGGTTGGATGGGAGTTGTATATATTTTAGGACCCTTTTCTGGGCTGCTCGCTGTACAGTTATCTAGTTGGTTGGTTATATATGTTATATATAGTTTTGCTCTTGGGAGATCTGCTATTGTTTGATTTTTTGGGCTGGTTGATGCTAAAACTTTCGTTTTGGCTTGACTTGGCTGTTTTCTCATTCTCTTTTCTGTTCTGGGTTTGTTCCTCTGGCTTCTGATAACCTTTTTCTTTGTAACTGAAAACATGAAGGTATTCTCCTCCATCCATATAAAACTACTCTCTTTTCTTAAACTTCATCCTAGAGAATATAGTAGTAAAATTATCTCGAAATTGATTTTACAATTTGTATGTTTAGTTCTCCAATTTCCTTTTATAAATGTTTTAGTATATTTAAACCTCAAATAAGGGCCATTGTTAAACTCAGTGATGACATGCTCAAGGGCTATCATACATGAGAATGTTTGGTTGAGCATGAGAGCAGTCACTTTAGACAAATATGCAAAAGTTAGGTCTTTATCCATTCTACCCTGCTAAGACCTTGTTTAAGTCAGACCACATCAGGATATGGTTTTTGATATATTGCACTTCAGTAGTTCAGTTATTGAGGTAGATAGGATTTTTAAAATTATTGTTTGGAGCAAGCATGTAGTTTTTGACGTATTTTTTTTTCAGTTTATATCACTTCAATCATGCCAACTGATAAAGTGGATAGGATCGTTTGACAATTTAGGTTTAGAGAAAGCAAATAGTTTCTGACATTTTCCTTGGTTATTTTTATTTTTCTAAATTTTTATTTGCATTTTATATAACTGATAATAATATAGTTGCTGCTTTCTGGAAAACTCTTGAGTCCATTGTTTACTTTGTAATATCTATGAAATCCCCCTGGGGTTAAAGAAGGCTATGATTTGTTCATAATTCATGAAAATTCAAGTTTGTATTCCTCCTGATTATTGTGATGCTTGGAAAGCAGACCATGAGATGTGCCTGAAGGAAAAGGGAAAATCAAATGTTGCTTCTGACATCTGGTTCTGTGGAGAAAGCTGTCAGGAGGTAAACACACTTTTCTTCAACTGGTTGGACTTTTAGAATATTTTTTTTGATAAGTTCGCCTCTTGGATGTTATGAAATTTTGACAGAAAACTATTTTTGATAATTAGGCCTCGAATTCAAATGGCTTTATTTATTGTTTCCCCGTAATGTCAGATGGTGTCAATTGATTGGTCATTCTATGGTGTTAATTTGTTTTTTATTTATCAAAATTCAGTGTTTGGGGAATTGTGATTTTCTATGTTAGACTAGTCAATTTGGGACTGGGAGCTGTTGTTGAATGCTGTACTGAATGAGGCCAAATCTTTTGCAGACAATTCCAAAAATAACATGTCTTGATTACTTACCTGATTTGGTGATTTGGTGATTTGATCTATCATAATTGATATGCTTACTTTATTTAGCGAACAAAAAGATGCAGGCACCTTAGAAGAGCGACTGTTTTGCTTTCTGTGGTTATTGTGACAAATATTTTTTGTTTGATATGTAAAGAATATTATAACCAAAAGGGCACCAAAAAGGGGGCTGTTGAGGAAAATATCATTTTCTAAGTTTACTAATTTTTCTTCCTTTGTTAAATATTATTTATCTTAGTTTTGGCTTATTAAAGTACTTCGTTCACTGGTAATATGTAGGTTTGCTCGGGTCTTCATTCTCGTGTGGGGCTAATGTATCTCATCTCTTCCGTTTTCTCTTGGACTCTTCTAAGGTGCATTCATGGCAACCAAAAAGTTCATTCTGCCCAACAGTTTGTGGCTTTGAAGGCAGAATGCAACATAAAATTAGCTGTTGCTCTTACAATTATGGAGGAGTGCTTTCTTCCGATGGTCGATCCAAGAACAGGCATAGACATGATACCCCATGTATTGTACAACTTGAGGTCAGTACTTTCTCTGATTGACTTATTTGTTTTGAAATAGTCCTCTGCCATCTCTTACGATTTATTGCGTCTGAGGAGTAATAATGTGCATTTTTAATCATCCTTTTGGAAATTTAAACAATTCTAATGTTAATGTTCATGGCATAAGCATCTTCTCTTCATCTTCTTCCTTCTTATTTTTCTTGTAGTTGTTGTTGTTAAGATGATGCCAACTCATTGTTGTTTTTATGTGTTACACTGCACTAATTTTATACTGCCTCTATAATCTTTCAAATAATGAATGTCTGATCCCTGATTTCTCTTTCAATTTAAATCATTTCATCTTTTCACTCAAAAACGGATTTAAGTTTAAATTTTGGTGCCTAGCAATTTGGTTTAGTAGTTGGTCTGTAATCTGCTTATGTCTTTGCGTACATTGATTGGCATTACTAGAGTTGTGAATTTTAATAAGAATGTTATGAAAATTTTGGTGGAAAGGTTTTGCAGCTTCCGTCCTCATAACTCTAATTTGAATTTTAAAAGATCTGCAACCAGCCAAATAAGCTGAAGCATGTATACCTTTAAGAATATAAAATAATGTTTCTCAAATTCATTTATGCAGTTTGTTTAAGAGTGCCCAAGTGCATATGTCGGACGGGAGAAGTGTAGATCATCAATCTACTCTTGGTGATACATATCATTATAGAATTGAAAATCAGGAAGGTTACTTGTTGGATGGATGTGAAGGTACAAGTCAAAGTCACGGGAAGGAATTGTATATTTCCAGTTGATGAATTTCTTATTTGTGAAACACAATCAACTGTCCCTTTTAAGTTTTCAATTTAAATTGATGAAGTATTGATACCGGAAGATTTTTAGATACGGTAAACTTAGGACAAACTGCTCCCTGCTAGTATGGTTAAGCACGTTCCAACAAGTCATTTCTGAACTTGCACCGGTGCTTTAACTGAATTTTCAGAGACTTTATTACCAAATATGTTTTTACACTGAATAAGACCCACCTAGCAAGGCATTGTCCTAGATTTTTTTTGTTACATGAATCATGTTTCTCGCTTGGTTTTCTAGTGTTATATGTTCTGTTATGTCAAGCTATAAATGTCTTCGTTTACTATCTCTATTAATATTAATATGATCTTCCATTTTCCTAATCATTCTCGTCAATATTGAAGCATGTCACTCTTTCTTATTGACGCAGGTAGTTGTCTTATTGTATGTACTGAAATGATCACACTACAATAAAGTATAAGTAACGCAATTTAAATGTTGTGTATACCGTTTTGTTGTAGAACATCTATTTAATTGCTTTCTTCCAAAATATGCCTGGGCCTTCGAGACCACCCTTCCCAATCCTGTTGGCCTTTGCAGGGTTTGATATTTTTCTTCAGCACAAGTTGGGGTTTAATTTTTTAAAGTCATTTGTGTTCCTTTTTTACATCATAGGTAGTTACATATTGGAAGAATGTAATTACAGCCACTTATTTTCTTAGAACATGATGTAGTCCAGCTTCAAGTTAAATAACCAAAAACGACTGTCCCATTTGAGTACTCTTTGTGTGTGTGTCAATGCTATCAGTATCATTTCGAGGTTCTCCCTGTAGCAAATTCCTGATAAATTCTTCTTCTCATCATTTGTGTTGTAATTATAGAAATTTGGTGAATTTCAAGGTATCTTAAGTTTTGGATTCAAGCAGGATCCATGGAGCAACAGTTGCAGAGATGCCCCTGATTGCAACTTGCAGTAGATATAGTTGGCAAGGAATGTGCCACCACCTTATTAGTGCCATTGAAGAGGTACTCTAGCTGGAAAACTTTTCTTGTTAGAAAAAACAATATGGAGCATAATATAATTTTAAATTGTATGTTAACTACTTGATAACGCATTTAGGCTTGTATACTGTTACACTATATATATTGTCCCACAGTAAATACTTTGAGAAGCATATAATGACTTGAGTCAACACTTCTCATTGTCAATTAGTTTGAGAGCTTGAAGTCTTTACATATTAGACTTTGGGCCCATTTTATAAATCTAACATGGTATCAAAGCAGACTTTCATTAGGCCTAATTAAACACTCTTTTTATGTAATACCCCAGTCCCACATCGAAAGATATGGAATGAATATAAGGAATTCGGTTACTACCAATAGTACATTCAGTAATGACCTTTTGGGTGAGCCTGTGGTGGGACTAAAATGACCCAAGAAGATACTATTGGACCAGTGGTTTAAGGCCATGTTTGGATGGATTTGATTCGATTCGGACTTGAAATTTGTTTCGAAATTTATTCCGAAATTTATTCCAGACTCAGGATTTTACCCGAGTTGGTTCATCTTATCCTTCATTCCTACCTGGTACCCACTTGCAGTCCATTTCTTAAGGGTCGAAGTTACCCATTCTTAACTAGTACTCCCTCCGTCCTATAATAAGTGATATTTAGAGTTGGGCACAACCATTAAGAAAATGATTGTATAGCATTAAATATAGTATCATTTGTCTATAATACCATTTGTGTTAATAAGGAGAGAGAAAGTTAAAAGCATCTGGGTATTGAAGTAGGAGTAATGAAAGATAATTTTGAAAATATTGTAATTAATGCTCCTAGATTTTTTAAAACATTAAATAATTTGGGGACAAATGAAATCATCTAAAACATCACTTATTATGGGACGGAGGGAGTACCACTTATCAATTGGGCCAATAGGTGCTTATGGTTTACTAGATTTCTTCTGAGCTTGTCTTGTGACTAGCTTTTCTAGATTTACTTATCTTGTGGGGTCTTCATATTCATCAGGTCTACGTGTAACTCTCAATACACCGAGTTACACGTGAGAAGTTACCCATTTCTTAACTAGTACAACTTATCAATTGGACTAATAGTTGTTCGTGGTTTACTAGATTTCTTATGGGTTTGTCTTGTGACTAGCTTCTTCTGGGCTTGCTTGTGGGGTGGCCAATAGTTGCCCGTGGTTTACTAGATTTCTTCTGGGCTTGTCTTGTGACTAGTTTTTTCTGGGCTTGCTTATCTTGTGGGGACTTCATATTCATTAGGCCCACCGTTACACATGAGATGGAGTGTTAGAGTATATATCTTGTCCCACATTGAATACTTTAAGAAAATATATCTAGTATATAATGACTTGGGTCAACTCTTCTCATTGTCAATTAATTTTGAGTTAGAGAGCTTGATGTCTTTACATACTAGACTTTGGGCTCATTTTATAAATCTTAACATATACGATCTTGAGCTGTCTTATTCTACTTTCGGGTTTCTGTTTTTACTTCTCCCAAATATTGACAGTTGTTTATAGATTTTTTGAAACTAGAAATAGAAGGGAATAAAGGCCAGTATTTTTTCTGTTATTATTTGTTAAATAAGCCTTTTATTTACTTGTATAGATCTAGTTCTTGACTATGTGTACAGTACATATATGATGTGCGTCTGTTATTGGAATTGACGCAATAGGAGGCCTAGAGATCAGATATAGGCCTAGAGATCTGATTAAAGTGCCTTTTCCCTTTGGCAAGATAGTTTTCGTACTAAGAGGAAATAAGAGTTTCAAAATTCTTGGGGTTAGTGAGAGAATTCTCTGCGTAACCCTGATCATGTCAATCCCCAATCCCTCAATTTCAGAAATGCCATTATGCTGTGTTTGTTTGTGCATATTGGTGCTAGGGGTGCACTGCTGACAAAATGACAAACTATGTTCATATTTAGATATGCTTAGCAGTGACCCAACTATATAATGTGTAGAGATACTGAAATTGCATTATTACCATTTCCTGCATTTTGATTCTCTTCACTAATTTTTCTCAACTTATTTATGCTTTTATGTTGGAATTTTGTCCCTTTGTTGTGCTAGATGCTAAGATCCATCAAGGTTGAGAAGCTTGTGATATCCGCCATTCCCAGTTTAGTGGTGGAGACAAGAGTCCGAGTACTGTGAACTTGATGGTGTTTCTTTGAAACGGTGTGGCTGAACAAGTCAATACTCCGAGAATCAAGTGACTGCGGAGCAACACATGGCTGAGTATACTCTTTCAATCTTTTTATAAAACTTAGTTATATAAAAACTACCGTCAACATTTAGAAACTGAAAAGTTAAGTACTTTGTTGGGTAAAATAGGATCTTGGCAGGCGACGCCTCCAGGAACAGATGACCGAAGAAGGGCACATAACCAAGGAAACTTGATAACTGAACCTGCACGACAGCTGGAAGTAAACTTGTGCAATGTGGAACTTGATATGGCGACACACGGAAGACAGGCCCACTGACAACATACAAGGAGCGACTAAATACCAGGACGAGGGGTTCGGAAAACCAGTTTTCGAAATTACTACAGGAACTACATATAAAATGTGGTACAAAAAAGAAAATCTATTTGCAAAAGTTTTATTATTAAGGTTAATTTTTTGTTCCATGCTTATTTGTAAGTTATTCATTTAATAATGGTAGAATGATAATAAAATTATGATGATGATGATGATGATAAACTTGAGTACATTTATTATCTTATAATATATCAGTTTTTACAAATTAGTCTACTTTTATAGGACATAGGTAGTATAAAATATATGCGTAAATCAAGGCCAAGGAATTGATTATTCACGGTCAACATCACAAAGTAAACCCTTCCGAGGTGGCTTTTTGTGATGCAGTAAATACAGGATCTAGGACTATGTTTGTTTGTAATCATGCATCATGAAATTAGACTATTTTAATTTATTATATATCTATTTATATTTTTTAAATACATTTTTTTATGTTTGAAGATGACAATTTCCTGAACCCTTTTTTTTTTCTGTTGGAAATATATAATCTCAAGAAAGGAAGGTGAGATTAAATGGTACTTCTTATTGAGGTATCTAAAGACCTTAGGAGTAAAAAAATACTCGATGAGATTATTAAGATTAATTCAAGGATAAAAAATGCTTATAGGTATCAAACGAGTGTAAATGTAAATGCAGACAAACATAGCACAAGATGATTGAGTAAGCCAGACTCTGTTCATGTGAATGTAAATGCTAACAAACATTGCACAAGAAGATTGAGCAAGCCACAAGAAGAACAGTCGCTGGTTAACTACGCCCACTAATAGAATAGTAACAACGTTGAACTTAGTTTTTGGATGGCAAGTAGTTTAGTTATGATAGTAAATATGATGCTTTACAGGAGCAGACGTAAAGCCAAGCTATTGTCACAAAAACATGCAGCTCATCATCTGTGTAATCATTTAGCACGAGTTCTGCTACACATATATGGCAACAATTATTTGTTGCACAGCCGAGAAGAAGAAAACACATTACAATCACAACACTCAACATGGCTCTTAATATATATATTAAGGAGATGCATCAAAGAGAAGAAAAAAGAGAACCCTGTAACCTATGTATTTCCAAATAAAGTTGCTATCAACTTACAGAGCTCTCTGATAATATTGTCTCACTTCCTTCTTTGTGTTCGACTGCAGCTGCCACCGGCCAACTGCTATTAGATGCCTTGTCATCACTTATGGATCCACCAGTATTTAGGACCGTACTTGCATCATCTACTGGTGTTGCAGGCCCCACAACAGGGGAGTTGACCGTTGAGGTTCCCGCGTTAAGGGAGCTGACCGTTGAGGCGCCCGCGTTAGGGGAGCTGACCATGGAGGCGCCCACATTAGGGGAGCTGACCAGTGAGGCGCTCATATTAGAGGAGCTGGAATCTGAAGCATGTCCTTCCACTTGTTTTGGCCTATTTAGAGCATTGCAGTGCGGACAATAGTAAGTTATGTACGGGAAATCCTCCTTCCTTGCAAGCCCTGTAAAAAAGTAACAGGAATTATATTATTATTCAACACATTAGATATGATTCTTGTTTCTTTCTTGTTGGGGGAAGAGAGTTATCAGTTTTAAACTTCAATGTACTCACCATTGTGCATATGGCAATTGCCACATATAAGTGCATAAGATTGCGTAGGATCCTCTCCCACAAGCAATGCTGCAATTCGAGCAATCCATCCCCCATCCTGTGCATGCAAACCCGTAGGATTTTGATGCTCAACAACCAACTGGTCGTGCTTAGACATCTCAAGCCCCTCAGGTTCTTCAGCATATTGCATCATTTCTTCTTCAGAATGATGCAATACAGCACTCTCAGTGCTACTGGATCTAGTGTGTGATTGCTTGCGTTTACGAAGACCACTAGATTGCACAAATTCAGCTTCATTGCTCTTCCCTGTAAGGGGATTGAACTTTGTGTCATCTCCCATGAACACTTTCAAGCCAGAGTCTGCACCCAACTTGGACGCAAGGACAGTTGCAGCAGCTGCCTTTGCTGCTGGGTCAGGGTCATATCTCTGTAGTGAATAAATAACAGTAGACACATTATGCATTTCCAGATGCAAAAGAGATTCACAAGCAGAAGTCCATATGCATGAAAGACGAGAAGTAATAATGAGATCAGGCTTAAATGAAACACCTGAAGGAAGAATTATATGGCTCAGCTAGAAAGAACTGATGTGAATTTTAAGTTTGAAACCCAAGCATTGCAGGAATATTAGGAAGCATGGGTTTGGATACTAGAAAGGAACAGGATACAATAAAGATGTGTTGGTAGTTGGTACAACATATTTATTTAATAATACTCCCTCCTTCCAATACATTATATCAATATTAACTTTTAAAAGTCATTTTGAAACATTTTCAAAATGTCAATTTTATATTTCAAAATGTCTCAAATTCAAATTTAGAGAGTACTCCGTATAAAATATGGATCTGCTAGAGATATGTCAAAAAGAAAAATGTATACTTTCTTTTTATATAATTAATGTCCACATATCCTCTAGTGCAATTAGGCCTGTTACTTTAGTTACAACCTCATCTAATAGAAGTAATAGAAATTATAAGCTAATGTACTCAGTTTTCGAGACTTCACATCATGCATTCAAGTTTTGAAACATCAACTAAAAAACAAATCTTGCAACGGTTGCTGCAAGATATGTAAGTCGCAAGAATACAAGCATGGGTAGCTTCCAGTCATTTACCTGAATGAGTTGTTGTGTAGAGTAGTAATTAGTCTTCTCTTTAAGCTCATTGATTTTTTCTTGCCGTTCAGTCCGTAGCCTTTCTAGAGTCTTCTGGTCCTTGCGATCACCTAGAAATTCACATTAAAAAGCATTTATAAATGTTTACAGCCATATCTGACCAAAATGCCACTAAAATGGTGCTTCGCAATTATTGAATCCAAATACTTTTACAGAAGTCCTCATGAAAGATATAAACAAACCCAAAAAAATAAAAAATTAAGCATATGACCGATAGCTTATCTGAAACTTCGCAATTATTGAATCCAAATACTTTTACAGAAGTCCTCATGAAAGATATAAACAAACCCAAAAAATAAAAAATTAAGCATATGACCAATAGCTTAGTGCATTTCATGGACCAGTGGACCCTTTACAGATCACATGAGATACTGAAAAGAAAAGCCATTTACCTCTTCTTTTTGTGGAACTTAATTTATCATGAGCAGTAAAGAGACATTAAAAAAGTTACAATGAAGATCTAGTCAAACAAAACTACCACTACAACATTTGAGGGGAAAATTATGTGCTTCATCATGTGAAGTGTGTCCAAGCAGGACATCATAGACTCTTGCAAACTAACATAAAGGGGGTCATCTTGTTGCTGTAAGTAGGGTATGTATCTACTGTTAAAGATGTTAATAAACTACTCCCTCCGTCCAGAAATAAACGTCCTAATTGGTTTCGGCACGCTGATTAATAATATATTTTTTTACCTAAATTGCCCTTTTGAATTACTTATTAATTGAAGTATTTCTCCATTTTTCTATGAATTATTACTTCTTCCCATGTGAATTAGTTATCTAGATCTTTTTTTTTGTTATTCACACATTCCCAATAAGTACTAAAAGCTGGAATGAATAGAGAAAAAGAGTCTAGAGAGCCATTAAATTAAATAGAAGACATGTTATACTGGTAATAAGAGAGAGAGAGTGGTATAAATTGAAGCATACATACATAAACCAAAAAAAATCCAGTGGGCATGAATTGCTGGTTGGTCTTTACCTAAGGAAAGAAAGGGAAACATGCTTTGGAATAGGTTTTCTTTCTTGGCTTTTGTATGGTTGTCAGAAATGGGTGCCTTTCAAGGTGAAGCTATTTCATATGTTCGTAAGATAGGGATTGGTGGGCTGTCCTTTGTTAAGGGCTTCTTTTATCTAATAAAAAAAACATGCTTTGCTGGAAACAAACTGGACGCAGGTTACCATCTTACTGGCCATCTCTAGTTGTTCCTAAGCTATGCATGGGAGTCTTCCAAATTGAAAGGTCACCTTCATTCACCAACGTAGAAAATGAGAAGACGGTCAATCAGAAATTAAATCGAAAATTCAGTTGATCGGCGATGACACCACCGATCCCTTACTACACAACCTCTCCCCAACCTACCAACTTACGAAGTCATTAGTTTATTTATCTTAGGTTTTCAGTTATATTGTTGAAGCATTTTGATTGGCAAGAATATAAGTTTTCAAGTTGGTATAGATGGTGGCTTTTGGATTTTGTGTGTAGGCTTGGTTCTGATTGTGGATCAAGCTCATAGTAACCTTGGACATATAATGGCTTTGCCCTTTTTACTCTTTATTTTGATAAGAATTTAATTATTTATTTAATCAATTGCTCAATGTAAACAGCTAATTTTTTTGGAGTTGTGATACTAGATAAACTTGTGCCAACTCAATTATATTACAAAAGGCACATATTTTATCGCACATTCAGCAATACATGGAATCTGACAAAAAACCAAAAGTTACAAGTTACAAAGATACACGCAGTGAATGAACCTAGTGTGCAAGTTCTAAACACTAGAAGTAAAAGTAATATTGGACCTTTAATCATTAAACTAAAATGGAATTAGGATAAAAAAGAAGCTTTGTCAGAGATTAACCTGATGACGAGTTTTAAAATACTTACACATCTTTGTGAAGCTTAGAAAAGCTGAGTAAGTAAGTGAAGATAAAGCGGGCAAAAGAAACATTGGTAAAACTCGCAAGGCCCTCTTTTGCCAGTTTAAGTCAGATGATCTTGTCGTCATGATAGCATAACCCACTGCAATAACCTGAGGGGAAAAAGGTACATAATACTACGTGAAAATAAATCTAAAGAAGTAAAAAATGTAAAGTACGACGTATTTTTGTCAGAAAGAGTGCGCTCAAACATGTAATAGTTGAGAAAGCCTTAAATTTATTGAACATTGATAGATGACTAACTTAAATTCTCAACGAAACCCTTAGTTTAATGGTAGCGCACCCACATAGAACAATTCATGTGCACATGGCAAAGTATAGAGAAAAAAAAGAAGATGAAAATAAGTAATCAATGTTAAACCTGCATGCACATCAAAAGGAGTTTCAAAGTAAAGTAACCATCCAAGCTGCCTTGCAAGTATAAATAAAGTTATGGTCATCCACGTCTTAAAAAAACAATTTGTTGAGAAGCTTCCTGATGCAACGTAGAAATTTACAACCATCTAACATGAGAATCGATACAAATTCAGGAAATAAAGCCAAAGGTTAGATTTGTTAGGGGGTTCCCCATCCCAACGCACATTGGTGGAACAAAGGCTTAAACATATATTTATTGTAAAACATGTTCATTCGTTGCTATGTAAAACATATAAAATGCTAATGTAATATTTGTAAGCAATTTGAACAATCTGGGGTACCTTCACAGATGCCTATTGGGTATGAACAACTACATGGATCAAATAAAAAGAAGATTCCAAAAATAAACTTATCTTATTTGGCTAGTTTTCAAACAAGAATTCTCAACCATGGGCAGCAACATTCTGTTTCTCATAAAGATTTGACATTAATATCTTGGTGCACTTTCCGGTGTGTGTTAGTTTGCACATCACAATCTGATGTATAGGTGTTGTAGTGAACAGCTTTCCAAGGTCCTATCTCCTCTTTTATGCACTTGAGGATGAAGATATTAGAACTTATGCCCAATTGGCCACTACTAAACTTAGCTACGTCCTAACACACTTGTATAGAAGTAAAGGAAGCTCCAAACACTTACTAGAACTTTCCTATCCTTCTAACTCGTATGTCTCCAGTCTAATACGGATGCCACTCCTCAAACGAACTACAAGTACTTAGTGAAAAAATCTTTCATAATTGTGATGTCAAAAGCAGAAGATGTGACGCAATTCCATGGGCAATGAAATGGGGGGAAAGGCAGTAGTGGTTAGGAAGACTAGATTTGAGCTATTTCTTACTTATGAGGACAGGAGTACAATCATAATTCATATCAACACCGGGGTTCAAGTCAAATTCCCGAAAATAAATAACTATTCTCAAAAATCATTCAAAACAAAAATAATAATAATTGAAGCGAGGCACTTGCTAAAACTAAAAAAAGAAATACAAGAAAAACAACTTTTAAGAAAAATGGATTTAAGACAAACTAGTAACATGTTGAATAAACTCCATATTAACTCCACTTTGAGGTGAACTAATGATTCTAAACCCTACAACTACCCAAGTATATACATCAGAAATAAGAGGAAAATATGACCCAGCTTCTGACAAACAGCTAACTAATTGCAACTGTTCAAAATTAAAATTATCACTAGTCACATATTGAATCAACTCGAGTTGAAACCCACTTGGAGGAGATATAGGCAGGTGGCATTGATTCTGGAGTCTGGACCCTCAGGAACATAGATCAGAAGGAGGAGGAAAGTAAGACCCCATTTCTGACAAACAACCGACTCCGACCAATTTAAAGTTAAAATTCCCACGAGCATATAGACAAGTTCAATCTACAGAAAAGTAAGGCAGAAAGATATGCATGATAAAATGTTACATTATTTCATGACAGAGTTTCATACGAAAGCGTAGTACAGAACAAGAGAAGTCAACTTTACCTCAAAAAGAACAGAGAAAATAATGAGATGCCTAGTCAACCTTCTCCAACTTGAAGATCGCTTCTTCATTCTAGCCAGAACAGTAGCCTCTTCCTTGGAAATATATTGCAGTCTCTTCTCAAAGTCATCACCATGTAACCTAAATAATCCATTCCATATTCGAGACATTACTCCCCTTTTCTTCTTACTTTTCTTTTCTTCAGTAGCTGTAGATGTAGCTGGCACATCACCAGAAATTTCCCCAATTTCTTTATGGTCCTTCTTAGACTCCCCAGCCATTACCTACAGGTAGTTTAAGTACCAAGTCAATTAGATTAAAACGTCTTTTGTTTTGCTATAGTTTACAATTTCAGGTCCGAATCAGTAATCACAAGTTGCTTTGGCTCCGGATTGTATAATTTTTCTCCTCTGTAAACTTCCACAAATAAGATCACCATATTACTGTAGGTCTCTTTTCTCATTCTCAATAAATTTTTCTTTCAACTGAAAAATAGTATATCAGTGTCAAAAATAGTATATGACTCAAATATATACCTTCAAAAAGAGACTTATACTTATATGGACTTGAACCTTAAAAAATTTAATAGAGGCTTGGCCCCAGCCAACTTTCTTACTTTTACAAAAGGGTGTCCTCACTTATTAGTCCCACTCTTGCTCTCCTCTTAAGTATTTGAAATTTTAGGACCGTTATATAGTATTTTCACTCCATCTATCTATCTCTTTCATTTTTGCACGGCTAAACTCCTCTGTAATTTACCACATAGTACTCTTATTTCCCTACGTTCTGGTGGTACGAGAACTAGATACCTTGTGCATTCTATAATAGATAACGTTTCTCGTACCTGATTTTGCTTCGCGTACCCAGTTAATTAATGTTCTTGGTAACCATTCACATAACTCTGTAAGAACGAAGCATTTCTTTCCATCTGGACATTGCGGTAGAACCTGACAAAAACCATATCTTTAACATAATTCCTTTTTTATATTTCAGAACATTCAACGTCAAATAATTTTTTAGACAATAACATAGATGCTGCTCCTATCTCTTTCTAGGCTTGAGAACAGAAATTCATTCGGGACTTCAGAACCTAGAGACAATCCTGATCCCTGTAAATGATTAATTGAAGTTAAACAGTTTTTCATGAGTTGAATATTAAAGTGATATTGAAATTCAAAATTTCAAATCACACATGTACTCTGCCACATTCTTGACTGAATTTCTGGATTCTACACCGACATTTAGACCAATATCTCTGCATTATGTACCTTATAATAGTTATATTTCTTTGCAGCAAACTGATTACATTAAATTTTATTTAGGTATTTCTCAAACCAACTTTAAGCCACTAACAAGCTTCAAAATTGAAATTGTTGCTTCAGTCAGATGCCTAATTGTATTCCAAGTATTTGGAAAAATCAAAGCTATGATTCAAGCATATATAATGCCGAATGTAGGAAAAAAATCCGATCTCAATAATTGTATTTCTTCGTCATTAAAAGTTTTATTTTCATGTTTCAACGAGTCAAATCCTCCATTGATCGCCCCTCCCTATCATCTAGTAAATATATATATATACATATATTGAGAGAGCTTTATTACTTTATACGTGTACAAAAAAGTAGTGAATGAAAACCTAACCTCGATCTCGAATTTATAATCTCGGAAATTGAGTCGATCGGTGACGACAAGAGGCTGCGACGGCGACGGGCGGTGAGAGGTGTGAGAGAGAGCGGAAGAGGAATAGGATTACTGAAACTCAGAAGAGTATCGTGTCTAGACGTGAAGCAAAAGATAAATAAAATCGGCGGCAATATCCCCTAATCGCTATACATTATACATACACATCTGTAGAAGCAAAAAAAGAAAAAATCGTAATTTGAGATCGTCAACAATCAACAACTTAACTGCAAAGAAATCCGATTAAAGTCAACAAGTGTATGTTTAGCAATATGATTGATTCAGAGATTATCTATCTAATAACGTTTGTGTGGTAAAGTTTTCTCCATTCCTACAGTACACCCCCTACAGCTACATGTCCACTTCTCAACCTACGCGTGTCCGACGTTAATTAGCAACCTGGGATTTTCTTAGAAAATTATCTTAATTAATTTGAAAAATGATTTATATATCGAGGATTTAATTTAAAATTTTAAGCGATAAAAACGTATTTTATTCTCTCCTAATTATCACATGTAGTCATGACATAAATTTGTCATTAACACTCTATTGGCTTTATTTGGTGGATGAGAGTTAAAGATAACTTAAAATGGATTTAAATAGTAAGTAGATTGGCCGCGGGTTGGTGATGATGGTTCATGATGTAAAATCTAGTTTGCATGGGAATTAAGGAGGTATATATACACAATGCATGAAAGTAAACCAATCAGGTGATCCTTATTATAATCTGATAGTACCTGCCCATCGATCATTAGTTGTGTCTGAAAATGTTCCACGCATGCATTTTCGTTAATTATCCACTACGTACCCCCCCCCCCCACCCCCCCCACACACACACACACATATATATATATATATATATATATATATATATATATATATATATTGTTCGGATAACCGATCACAAAACACGCGCAAGTATACGCGGTCTAACAAGTAATACAGTGATAAGAAAGTGTCGAACCTACGAGGAACTACTTCCTAAAATATATCTAGTATCGACCTTATATCTCTTAAGTCAGGTCTGAACAGAATAAATGGAAGAGTTGTGTAATTAATCTAATTATCAAAGCAAGTAAATGGATAATGATAGGTATTAAAGGCGCTACAAGTTAATATCATAACTTCACCCCCACACTAGTGTCTTGTCGAACACTTGGTGTGTTATGTTTCATCAAATATCATAACTCTCCCTCTTTGGTCTAAATAGTCACGAAGGAATGTCGACCGAGAACACACAAGTACTCATACACCTCTTCCAAGGTATGCATAAGCATATCCTCTCTAATCCACCCAAACGGGAATAGACATAAATGAACATCCAAGTCAGGCGATAATCCAACACATTCCTATACGAATTAACCCTAACAAAGAATTAAAACAAAGGTTCTCACAAGGTCACACATGGCCACATGTATATTCCTATCCTATAGACAACAAATGCCAACATACTATGGTCTCAATCTATAGTCCATCTCCCAATTTCTCATAGATAACCAAAATCACTAATTCCTTAGCAATTACAACATTAAGCATGAATATATTGAACCACACCATATCGTGCCAACCAAAGAGATAAAGTAAATCAATTCAAATAGACAAAGGGATCCATTATAATCTTAGAGCCAATATTTAATTCATAGCTAGTAAATTAAACAAAAGTAGCAACAGTAATAACATCCATAAATACAAAATCAAAGGAAAAACTAGAAAAGAATAAACTCTGTCAAAGCTTCTTCAATCTCCAAGAACTCCCTCCGATTCGCCTTCCGATCCGTGTCGCTATGTCGCTCTTGAGCTCCAAGAAATTCCATCTATCCCTACTCTAATATGTACAAACTAAGCTAAGCTAAAGAGAAGATGAGAAGAAGAAAATGGAGTTAACCTCCTTTCTAAACTAAGAAATCCTATTTTGGAGGAGAAGAAGGCTGCCTAAAAAAGAATATGTCAAATGCTCCAGCTGCTAGGTCATTTAAAGCCTTATTCTGCCAAAAGACCGGAGCTGGCGCTGCGGCGCCAGCTTTTAGCTTCGTTCTGGCGCTGCAGCGCTGGGTCTAGGGCTTCCGATCAAGGCGTGGCACTGCGGCGCTGACCATACAGGGACTGAAGGAAGGTCTGGCGCTGTAGCGCCGCCATAATGCTTGGTGCCTCGGCGCAGCGGCGCTAGGTGTTCAGAGAATTTAAAAGGCCTTTGGCGCTGTGGCGCCAGATTATAAAGAGCAACTGGCGCTGCAGCGCCGGGTCTGGAAAAATGACCGATATGTCCCTTCGAAGCTGGATTTGACCTAAACCTCCTTCAAAACACAAATTAAACAAAATAATAACAAAACAATATAAAAGCAGTATAAAGAAATAAGAACAGATATCTTCTTAAGTCTAAAAGTAGTCGATTCGCGAATATAAAAATTCACTCATCAATATATATATATATATATATATATATATATTACACATACTACATACTAGGGTCCGTCTCTCTAGCGAACTATAGGAAGCGAACTAATGACGAACCGGCTATAGCGACGTTTTTTTTTGTCGCTATAACATAAAAAACCGGCTTTCTATGTTATAGCGACGGAAAAAACCGTCGCTATAGCCAGTTCGTTTTTAGTTCGCTCTTTATGGTTCGCTGGAGAGACTGATCCCTACATACTATATTCATACAGCTTTCCTGCATGTGGAGAAACGTTTAAACTTAATTCCAATTTTCATTTGGAATTAATCTTTGCGGGACAATCTCTAGAGAATTGGAGCATGCAATTATCTTTTGGTTATTTAATTTGATTGTATTCTTAATTTAGGGGATAATTAATTATTAGAGTATGATTTAAAGAATACGTACTTAACGCAAGAATTAAGGGGTTTAAAGCATTTTTCTTTTTTCTATCTTGGAAGTTAATCAACTAGATGGACGACGACACCCTTTCAATGATGGATATATCTTGTATAAAATGATTGCAAATCCATATTTTTTGTAACAAACTAAATTTTCAATTGAAATAGAGAGTAAATTATGAGGAATAATTTTTTTGTTTTTTTTTTCACACAAGAAGACAATTGCACAAAAGTGCATATGATCGATACAAGTTGGGAGCTAGCTAGAATATTCTACGTACCACATACAAAAATAAAATTAAAACAAACTCTTGACCTTTTATGAAGCAGAAAACTGCATGCATGTATATTATCGAGTCTTTGGCCAGTGACGAAGCCACATAGGATATGTGGGATCAATTGACCCCACTTAAAAAAAATTATTTTATAATATAAGGTAAATTTTAAAATTTTTAAGTATTCTATATAAATTGACCTTACTAAAATTTTATAAATTTTCTATTATACGGGGTTAAATTGAAAATTTATAACTTTGTCAATCAAATTTTAACCACATGACTCATATCCTCTCAATATATGTATATCTCTCTATAATATTTTAAACTAAATAATAATCTAATTTATATTATTTTTTAAAATAAATAATGAATTACTTACTTATAAACAGTTGTGATTAAAAAAGTCTATTATGAGTCAATATAGTGTATACATACCATATATTATTACTTATTATATTTTTATTGTAATATAGTGTGTATATATATATATGATCCGTAAGTATAAAGTATTAAAAAAAATTGGCTCAGGAGCACTGCCACCGAATCACCGCTAAATTATTTGTAGCTTAACAATAATTTTGACCCCCATTGATAAAACTTACCGGCTTCGCCACTGTCTTTGGCCGATAGTAGCACCATAACTTTGCAAATTAAAAGATATAAGATCAAACGTTGGCATTAACAAGGATGAATGTGTGAATGTGTTATAAAAGAAAAAACAAACTGCATGCACGTACGTACGTAAATGATCAACGCGAAATTCCAGTGAGTCGTGTGTGCATTTGGGAAACGTGCCACGACTAGCATGGATCTCCGTGGAGATCTAGAGATCAGCTTAATTAATTACAAAGTACATGCAGGAGGAGGGACCTATTACCATGTTGATCAAGACGCTTACAGTTTTGTGAAAAGTATATATATATATATCATGGTTGGCCTTCCATTTAATTCCATGTGCCTGTCACGTGAGTTTGCACCACAAAATTTTCTTTTATATATATATATATATATATATATATATATATATATATATATATATCCACTTAATTTCGATTAACATGTGGTGTACAGAGTATTTCAGACATGAGTGGGCATTTGCCAATCGCCATGCTGGCCTGGTGTGTCTGATCTAGATATATATATATATATAGTTTTGGCCAAACCTCCTTTTTCATTCTCAACTGCAAGTTTTACAAAAACTAATGACTGGATCATATCAGTACACCATTAACTTTACTGCATCATGCATGGAAGTAGTGAATGACAATGTGCCAAAAAAAAATTTAAAAGGTAAAATTAATGCAACTGAATGCATCACCTTTTACCTGCCTCTTGCTATATCTACATAAGGTTGTGTTGCGTAGAGATCGAGGACAAGTATATATGAACAAGAATGTTACGACTCTCTCACATTAATTGATGCAGGGTCGATTGATTGATGGTCACTCCCACAGCGAATAAGTCAGCGCAAGCTAATACAATTAGGTTCGAAGATTTATTAGTCGATCCGGTTTTGAGTTTTCTAATGTACTATTTAATTGGCTTGAGCCCATGTTATAACAGATTGGATTTTTTAGTTATTATATTGAAGAGCGTGTGAAATATTTAATAAATAAATCAGACAAATAGAACTAGTTAAATTGGTGAACTTAAGTATATCTTATGTCAAACGTTTGATCAAGAACAAAAATTTACAGCAATACCGGTCCAGATATATAGAGATGAGACGATGAGAATAATTCCACACGCCCTTTCCCATTTTTTAATTTGATTGAAAACCCTGGTACTCTCTCTTTCTCTTGTGTTAGATGAAGATATATATATGTAATTATTATTTCTACATGTAATTTTGATATTTTTACATGATCTTCTCTCACAAAAGGATAGGGTGGAATCTCACCTTTATGTGAGAGGAGCCCGTGTGAAAATATCAAAATTACATGTGTAAATATGATTTCCCTATATATAAGGTTGGGTTATAATACCATGGTTATTGGGTAAGCCAGCTATTTAATTAATAATCATTCCGTTCTTCAAAATGGTCTTCATTATTTCTCCAAATATGATCATTATTACACTAATATAAGATGACATAGTATACTCAAATTTAATTTCTTAATTATATATATATTCTCATGTCAGCATTATAAAATTACTTAGAAATTACTCGTTTTGTTCTGAAAATATTAGATTGGTTTTGACGTTTTCAAGTTAATTGACATATTATTAAATTTAATTTGATAAAAATTTAAAAAGACGCTATAATTATAAAAATCGTTAACTATCTACAAATTACAAGTAATGACAAGATATTTCAAAAACATAATTAAAGTTTTAGATTTGATCTTCTATTTACAATGGAAGAAGTATATATTATTTCAAAATAAACATGAAATAAAATATAATTTTTAATTTTAAAATATAAATTTTGTATGAAATACTATAGAGAGTAAAAAGCTAGCTAGCATCGATCCGTACGTATTGCTAGTAGTAGTAGTATTTTTGGGGTGCCGTGCCATAGATCGAGGCCTAAAATCCATTAAATTATTACACAGAGCCACAGAGGTTGCAAAGCTGGAAACATTAATTTCCAGCTCCTCCTTTTTTTAATGTCACCCACATGCCAAGGTCAGATCTTTGGAAATTGCAACTTAAACCCCCGTCTTTTTTTTTTCTTCAAAAACACTTCTTTACCTCTGTCTGTGTCGGGTGCTCATGCATCTGTGGCCATGTGAGATTAACTAAATTGGCATATCAAATGATTATAACATAGGAAGATAGGTAGGTAGGTCCGTAGGTAGAATAGATGAATCATAGAACAAACTAACTAATTATTGAGTGAATGCTTTACGTCACCTCCAGCAATGGCTGAATTTCTAACATGCTACATATATATGATCGATATATATATATATATATATATATAGGGAGCTAATCTATGGCAACCGGTTGCTATAGCAACCAACTTTATTCCAGCCGCTACTCCTTGTAGCGGCTTATGTATGAATTTAAAAGTCAAAGCAATTAAGTACAGTGGACCCCATTAGGAGAAAAAAATCCCCAAGCCGCTACTCCTAGTAGCGGCTCTTTCAATTTTTTTGTCTCACTTTTTTTGTCACTTCCATTATATTAACCTTTTAAAATTATATTATTATAATAATAATATTAATTGTTTGATTTATTAATAATAATAAATAAAATTATAAATAATAATTAATTGTTTGATTTAATAAATATAATAATAATAGTAATTGTTTTATTTAAATATTATTACCTTAAATTAAATTAAATTATTACTATTATTACTATGTATAGTGGTTGGGGAATAAAATAATAATAATAATAATAGTATTAATAGTATTAATAATAATAATAATATAATTATAAATAAAATTTGACTCTTGGCATTGTATTTTGACTCTTTTTGTAGAAGGAACGTTAGAAGTATAAAAATTGAAAACAAGTTTAGAAGGTATATCATTAGAATTTCTAATGACTTCAAGTTATATCATTAGAATTAAACATTAGAATTAAACGTTCCTTAGAATTTCTATACTTCTAAACTTCTAATGACTTCAAGTTATGTATATCATTAGAATTAAACATTAGAATTAGAAATATAAAAATTAAAAACAAAAATGACATATATAATGACTTCAAGTTATATATAGCATTGTAACTTGTTTTCAATTTTTATATTTCTAATTCTAATATTTAATTATTTATTTTTCTTCAGAATCACTATGGGATATTTTAAATTTTAAAGTTGATGGGATTCGTTTTATTTTAAAAATTATAACTAATCAGTTAATAGTATTTTACATAATATACAATTATTATTATGTGTGTAGTGTGTTTTTATATTTATAATTCTAATGTTTAATTCTAATCTATTAAATATACTAAATTGCAGTACATAACACCATTGCATGACACTTGTCATTCCCAAATAGCAACACATGTCCTACCTAATTAATGTGCTCATCCATTACTAATTTAATAATAATTAATGTACTCATCCATTACTAATTTTTATATTTCTAATTCTAATGTTTAATTCTAATGATATACATAACTTGAAGTCATTAGAAGTTTAGAAGTATATAAATTCTAAGGAACGTTTAATTCTAATGATATAACTTGAAGTCATTAGAAATTCTAATGATATACCTTCTAAACTTGTTTTCAATTTATATACTTCTAACGTTCCTTCCACAAAAAGAGTCAAATTACAATGCCAAGAGTCAAATTTTATTTATAATTATATTATTATTATTATTATTAATACTATTATTATTATTATTATTATTATTATTATTATTATTATTATTATTATTATTATTATTTTTATTATTATTAATACTATTATTATTATTTTATTCCCCAACCACTACACATAATAATAATAGTAATTGTTTGATTACATTAATTATTATTAAATTAGTAATAATTAAATTATTATTATTATTAATACTATTAATACTATTATTATTATTATTATTAATACTATTAATACTATTATTATTTATAATTATATTATTATTATTATTAATACTATTAATACTATTATTATTATTATTATTATTTTATTCCCCAACCACTATACATAGTAATAATAGTAATAATTTAATTTAATTTAAGGTAATAATAATTAAATAAAACAATTAATATTATTACTATTATTATTATATTTATTAAATCAAACAATTAATTATTATTTATAATTTTATTTATTATTATTAATAAATCAAACAATTAATATTATTATTATAATAATATAATTTTAAAAGGTTAATATAATGGAAGTGACAAAAAAAGTGGGACAAAAAAATTGAAAGAGCCGCTACTAGGAGTAGCGGCTTGGGGATTTTTTTCTCCTAATGGGGCCCACTGTACTTAATTGCTTTGACTTTTAAATTCATACATAAGCCGCTACAAGGAGTAGCGGCTGGAATAAAGTTGGTTGCTATAGCAACCGGTTGCCATGGATTAGCTCCCATATATATATATATATATATATATATATATATATATATATATATATATATAATGTTGCTGCATGCTAAGAATTTCTTATGGCACAGATCGATCGATCGGATCAAGCTGTACTTCTACGTCTGGATTAGTGGATTTGGATAAGCAACATGTGGGCAATTAGAGGGGCTATTGAAAATTATTTTTTCTTGGGTTTCATTCATTACAAACCAACACATGTCATGCATGTGGTGGTATACACGTATATAGAATATATATATATATATATATATATATATATATATATATATATATTCACATGATTGCCCACTATGTTAGGGTAAAGGTGCAAAAAGAACCTTAATGTTTTCTCTGAAGTCTTAATTTTGCCTTTAAATTTTTTTTTTTCCAAAAGTACACTTAACGTTATAAAACGTAATTCAAATATGCCTCTACTGTTAAAAAAAAATTCAGCTGAATAAACGAATGTTACTTTATGTATGAACAAATGACACGTGGCTCCTTGAAACTATACACGTGTCTCCTCTTCTTTGAACAATAACTTTTAAAAAAATAAATCAAAATATCAATTTGTTTCAAATTACAAAATCTAACATTATTTTTAATTTGTTCCAAATTAAAATAACTTAAACAAATTAAATATATCCGTTTCTGGTCAAAAGCTCAAATTTCATCTCTCTCTCTTCTTAAGATCTCTAAGTTATGAGAAAAGATAGTTGTCATGGCTACAATTTCAATTTTTTCTGATTAGATTACCTGAATCTGCATCACGATTGTTTCGATCTAGTTCAGATCTGACGATAGACAGCAAGGCGACAATGATTTGTAGATTCGTCGAATGTAGAATTAATTGTTGACGACTTCCTTTTTTCTTAATTTCCTTAATGCTGCTAAAAAATCAGGGACTTATTGAGCTAAAACATAGGACCTTTTTTACCTAGTTGGTGTTGTTCAAAACTACCCTGAAATTCGACCTGCTTTTTGGGTAGGTTAGGTTCAATTCGTGTTCATGGGATTGTGTTTTATTCTTCATCCTGAACCTTGATTCTCTTAAATTGGCGTAACCTTTGCATCTGGGCCCTCTTTCCATGAAGAAATAAAATGGGCTTATTTCATAAATTTATTATGCTTCGATCTGTGATCTCATACGATGCCTTTATTTCTCAAAATGAGGCTGTTAAGTGAACTAAGAGAAGAGCCAAGTCAGAAGATGTAAGACCCCAAATTTTATAAATAAGATTTAATTTTTTTTATATATTATTTTGAAATAGTAAGGTGTTGATTTGATAAATGTGATAAGTTATGGGTGAGATGTGCAAAGTTTACAAAGTAAGCAAGTGGTTATAAAATATTCGTTGTGTCGGGGAATATTCGTTTGGTCGAGTAATATTCTTTTTGTCGGAGAATATTCATACGACGGCGCAGTCATTGGTGGACCCACAACGGAATGAATGTCGGATATAGAAAGCGACAGAAGTAACCTTTTTATAAAAATAACGGCAAAACTGTTACCGTTAGTACTGTTGAAATACCCAGTGGTTAAAATACAGTAATACGTGGTGTTGCACAGTAGCACACGGTATTGCACAATATTTTGAATTATTGATTCTTACGTAGGAAGGCACTTACTCAATTATTGTTACAGTAATTACTGTTCAATATTTTATAATATTGATTCAATAATTGCATAATATTTTATTGGGTCAATATTTCCTATGTTGATATTTTATATCAATAAGTGCTACTTTGCTATTTTATATTAGTGATTCAATAATTATCATTGCACAGTATTTTAAATTATCAAATCAATAATTCATATTATTTGAATAATATTATTAGATAACATTATTGACAATGTCTAAGGAAGTTCTGTCTAAGAAAGGGGTTGATTAATTGCGCGCCAATAAGAAAAAATTCTTATCGGATGGCCCCCTCTTTACTGGGAACAACCTGGCTGTCAATATTGTAGTTCTGTAATATTGTTTGTGAATAATTAATTTTTGATATATATGATAAGGAAATATTTATTCAATGTGAATTTAAACGGAGGAATTTTTAACATGTGACATTTGTTGAAAGTTGGTATTTTATCTTTTTCGATAAAATAATTCATTCAAATATATTGTTATAATATTACATTATAGTAGTATGATGTGATTATATAATAGTATGATTTTTATAATTAGAATGGTAACATTATTATAGTAAATTCATGGTATAAAAGTTAAACGATGTGGAAAAGTGCAAATTGAATTTGAACTTTTATGATGCAAACAATGATGTCATAGGAGCGATGAGGTAAGCAATGATGTCATAGGATCGATGATGTAAGCGATGATGTTATAAATTATGACAAAAAGACTATTTTACCCTTACTCTGCCAAGCCTATAAATAGAAGCTCATTTTTTTATTATTTCTCACCAATTCACTAAAGCTATAGAGAGAGTAATAAAGAAAGAAGAAGAGTATTCTGCTATTACACTAGTGCAGTCTCTAAATTTTTATTAAGGTAAGGGGTATTATTTCTTTTTTATTCATGAAGAGAGTTATTTTCTTTCAATATTCGTAAGAGTTGTTATTCCATTCTTTATTATTCTGTTGAAATAACCTGTCTACGCGGACTACCACATGCATGGTGAAATCCTGTTGTTATTCTATTTTTTATTATTATGTGAAAATAACCTCGGACTACCGCATGCCAGGTGAATAACCCTTCGTATTCAGTTGTTATTAAATTATGAAAATAATCTATCTGAGCGGACTACCACCTGACGGGTGAAAATCCAATTGCAGTTTCGTATATTGTTTCATTTCAGATTCTTAACTCTAAACTTTCTACGGTAAGTATTGCTTCTATAATTCTTGAAATGATCAGAAATTCCTTGAGTTTTGCGCTTCATCTAATATCATTTCACTGAAATATTGGTCTGAACTTTCTTGTGAAATTTTTATCTTTTTCATGTCGAGTTACTATTCATGAGTTGCTATTCACGGGATACTATTCACGATAAAAAATATTTTTTTTTCTTTCAAATCATCTTTGATTAGATCTAGGTTTTGATCTTCATTCTTGAACTCTGGATAAATTCTCTAATATTTATCCTTTATATCACTGGATTCGTTATTCGTATTATTTTTCATCATTCTCAGTCCTAAATAGTGATATAACTGAATATCTTTGTCCTGTAGTGCAAAGATGAATGATTACTTGATGAATATCTTTGGCCTGTAGTGCAAAGATGAATGATTAGCTGATGAATATATTTGGTCCGTAGTACAAAGATGGACAGGTGTTGAGATGAACATGACCAACTGGTGATACAAATGAATATCTTTGGCCCGTAGTGCAAAAAATGAATATTTGATTCGAGATGTATATTGATTGATGTTATAGGGATAAAATATTGATGATGGACTTTTAAATCAAAGAAGATAGTAGATATCATTCTGTACTTAACTCTTCTAATGAATTGTTATTTTCGCTACGAATATTGATCTAAAACGTGTTGTCCATAATATTTTATTTGATTTGTTGAAGGCTAATGATAATTTATTTTTTATTATCTTAGTCATAATATTCTTTACCCCAACTCATCTATTTCTTCCATTGTTCTCTTCAGGAAATAAGAATATCGCGGGTACTAGTCGGGGAATGGAGTGATGGTCCGAGTTAGAGCTGTAGAAGTCCTCACCATTTTTATAAAAATAGTGTGATAATAAATATAATGAGGACTTAGTTTGAATATTTATATTTTCTACATGTCTGTATTGACACTCACAGTTGTGTGGTCGTATTTTTCACGATCGTTTGATATGAAAGATTGTATTTGGATTCTGTACCATGTATTTGGCGACTCAGAATGGGTTGAGTATTGAACCTATTTTGGGAGCGTCACAGAAGGACTTGAAGAGTTCTAAGTGAACTAAGAAAAGTTCCAAGGCTGCTGGCCTTAAAGAGTTCTAAGTGAACTACAAAAGTTCCAAGGCTGCTGACCTTGAAGGAATCTAAGTGATTCAAGTTGTAAGAGACATCCTTAGTGGATTTTTTACTCGTGGAGTAGAAGAGTGGACTAAGAGTTTTGTGTGCTCTGAACCACTTAAAACCTCTGTATCTCATTGTCTCTCATTAACTGCTATAACTGCTATATCTGTTATAACTGCTTATCAAACTATCATTGCATTATCTTTAAGGCCAATAAACATATATTCCGCTGCTGTCAGTATATTCAATACTGATAAGTATTTTAAAACAAAAAATTTTTTAAATATCTATTCAACCCCCCTTCTAGATAACTATTGTGTTGGGAACTAAAAGATTGATAATCCCATTTTGGTTCTGAATTTTGTTATTTTTTAATAAAATTTGTGAGGGATTTGATCTGAGTATTTCGAATTTGTAATAAATTTGATCTCGATATTTCGAATTTGTGATAAAGGGATGAGAAGGAAGGAGGAGATATATACAGATCTAGATGTTTGAGATACGTAAACTCCAATTTCTAGGTCTTCTAACTTTGATAAGGAAGACGGAGGAGAAAGAAAAGAGGGAGAATAAATATAATTTTTTTATTAAATATTATTTTTATTATGTGTCATCAAAAATAGATGAGATGTTCATGCCACGTCAGCAAATTTAGGTGAGGTGTTAGCCACGTTAGTCTATGTGGCATGTCCGTTAACGAGAAGGGTATAATTGACCTGAAATTTGTAATGTTAAGTGTACTTTTGGAAGGAAAAAAAGTTCAGGATAAAAGTGAGACTTCGAAAAAAATATTAGGGGCATTTTTGCACCTTTATCCCACTATCTTATCTATCTATGGAGTATAAAATAGTCAATATCTTCAATATTCACGCATATAATGTTAAATTAAAATTTTAGGTCTGTTATAAAATTATAATATATATGGATGTCTAAATTCATTCCTCCCATCTTTATTGTAATATCTTTTAAGTTTTGAAACTCTCATGTCCTTTAAGTTTTGAAACTCATGACCTTTGAGTTTTGAAATCTCCAAATATTGATGTTCATGTACCTATAAATAAATGTATTATAAAAAGAATAATACACATAAAAATACAATGAGAATACTCTCTTTTTTCCTCTAATCATCTTTGTTCTTAATACTACCTCCGTCCCATAATAAGTATTTTTTAGCTTAAATCACACATACCAATACACAAGCTAAAATGATAAAAATACCCTTAATATACTTTCTTTGTTTTGTTTGAGACTTTTTTTATTGGCTTTTGGTTTCTTTTTCTCTTTCTTCAACCTTTCAACTTTCCAATAAATACGCAATAAATACCATTGGTTGCATAAGAGCACATATGAAAAATTATTATAAAAATTGTATTGAAATTCTAACACATCACTTATTTTGAAAAAAAATATTAAACTTAAAAAATCACTTATTGTGAAACGGAGGTAATATTAATATTCTTTTATAATACGTTAGTTTTCTTATGGTTTTTGGGCCTTTTTTGGGGTCAACAAAACACATTCATTCCCACAAATTGAGAGTAGTAGTAATAGGAAGTGGTTAGCATGAAGTTTATTTTGAGGTAAGTTAGTCAATTGATCAATAAAATATTGACACGCAAATAAAATTATGTGTGTCAATATTTTATTGATCAATTAACTAACTTATCAAAAAAAAATAACTTTATCCTAACTGATCCGTAATAGTAGTACTTATTTTAATCCCCAATAGTAGAAGTAGACTAGTGGAGTAGTAGTGTTTCTTTTCTCACTTCTAATTATTACTTCGTATTTTGCGCACCCATTAATTTTTGCACGTCCAATGATACTACTGAATCTTCAGGTTTAGTACAAATGAACCTTCCCTAGAAGACGTAGTAGTGTTATAAAATGATTTTTTTTTTTTGGTTTGTTTAAATTTATTTGTTCCCAAAATTCCTTTTTAATGTTATTTTTGATATTACTTTTTTAATAATATTCTCATTAAACTTTTTAAAAAATTATTAAAAACAACATTATATACATTAAAAAAACACTATTAATTATGGCATTAGAATCATAACCTCACTCTCATTTTCCCTCTATTTTATTGTTCTAAAAAAAAGTTGGGATATTAAATAAAAAAAATAAATTTGGTACTAAAGTAATCAAAATGGATAATTTAGAGATTAAATTTTTTTAATATGACGAGGTGGAGTGTACCACATTAACAAATTATAAAATAAATTGTGTCTCTAGCATTACTCAGAAAGTATTAGATATGTGGATTTAAGTAATATGATCCACTAGGATTAAGATAAAAATATATGCAGAACCTCAACCATGTGGACTTAGATACATACATATATATATATATATATATATAGTGGGAATTAATAGTTAAGTACTACCTCCATTCTATAATAATTGTCTTTTTAAAAGAAAAAATTTATTCCAATTTATTTGTCGTTTACAACTTTCTAGAAGAATAAATTATTTATTTTCTTATATCACCCATAACTTTTGTCATTGTCCCAAAAAAAAATTTCTATTGTATTAGTAGTTTTCAATTTTCCATAAAGGGGTAGTGATGGAATTTTCTACAAATTTTACTACTACTTCTTAAAGGAATTTTTTAACATGTGCTCTTAGTGCATATGCTAAGCACACAGCTCAAGGGAATATTCTATTGAATAATTGAGTGTATATTTCCTTGAACTTGATGCAAATACAGAAATCAAGAGAATATGCACACAATTCAAAAAAATATTCTCTTGAACTGTGTGACTAACATGTATCCTAATTATGTGCATGAAACTAAAAAGACAGTTATTATGTATAATCTAGCAGTGAGGGCCGTTCGAAAAGGATCTGCATTAATCTTGAATATGGTATCATGGTGTCGTTTTGTGCTTCCACATTTACAGTGCTAACCACAATTAAACTATCAAGCCAGTAGTAATGGATATATATATATATATATATATATATATATATATATATATATATATATAAGATATGAGCGACCAATTTTCAAGAGGTTCAGAGCTAAAGAATTATTTAGATGTAGTTATATATATCGGATAATATTACTCCATTCCATTCGTCCTTAAAATGTGCATGTATATATATGTACGTGTATATATATATTATTCCATATGTCAGAGTTGGTAATTAATTAAGCATATATATATATTACATATATATATACACACAAAGTGTAAATTAATAATCCAAAAGAGAATCATGATGTTGGTCTTCTTGGTGTGACCTTCGTGCAAATATAAAAATGAAGATGATGCCAAAAAGCAATAAGGAATACAATGCATGTACGTACTTGTTAATATTTTTTTCCGGCCCCTAATTAAGGACAATGTAATGTATGCATGGTAACTATAAATAAATTCAGTTTGGTTCAACTGAGCTAGTGGTGGAGTCAGGATGGACCAAAGAGGGGGGAGGCGAACATCGACGAGAGGGGGGCGGCGGTGAAAATGATGTGGGGAAGGATGTATAATATACACTGAAAAATTTCGGTCAGGGAGCGGCCGCCCACCCGTGCCCCCCTTGACTCCGCCACTGAACTAAGCTATCAACACGTACGTGTGTGTGTGTATATATATAGCTAGCTAGCTAGCTCATGAGTCATGACACTCCTATCCACTCAATCTTCAAAGTGAAACTATATATATAATTAAATAATAATAAAATATGCCTTCTTCATTTTAGAATATCATTTTCGCATTATTTAATCGCATTATTCAACCGTACTATGAAATAATTCATTTATACTTGTACTAATATTTCTCCAAATGCAAAACAAAATATATATTCTCGTATATATGAAATATTATATTGCTGCTTGTTTCTAATTCCCTCACTTTCTTTTTAAGCGAATACAATTTTAAATTACAAAATTTATACGACTTTACCGTAAAAAAGTAAGTTAAAAATATTCGGATCGGTATTATTTGAGACAAAATTATATTGTCAGTACAATACATGTTACTTAAAACTCATGTTTGTGAGTTTTTTAGTTATAGAAAAGAGAGAGTTAATTATTGAAATTATTTATTAACTAGAAAGACAATACTTCCAATCTTAAATTTAATTAATTTATTATTAAACAAACAATAATGACAAAAAAAAAAAACTCGATCGTGTTTGATAATATATACTACTAGTAATATTTTGGCTTGAAAGTCAAAATAGGAGCATTACTAATAAAATGACAAAACAAAAGTAAATACAACAACTAATTCTTGTAATAATAACTTAGCAGAAGTAGTAGTATAACGTAAGCAAAGGTTTCAAGTTTCAACTAATTAGACGTTATGAGGAAGCCAAATTAATGTGTACTTATCCCGGTTGGGTCAAACTTTATTTACTCCTGCTCTGCTCTGCTCTCTATTTAACTTGATTAATTAGTCGCACAATTTACTAATTATTTCTCTTTCCACCAAACATATGATCACATGCTTGTTATTAATTAATACTATTTTTTTTTTCTGTTATTTTGCAATGACAAGTTGAAGATATATATGTATAAATTATTTATTTGTTGTCAATTTTTTTATCAAAGTTATTTTTTTTCCTACCACTCTTAAAAAATATGGTTTTGAGCTTTATAATATAAAGACGGCAATTCTTTACGAAAACAAGAATTAAGTTTAAGATTAGTAAAAGTACTTACCTTGACAGTTCATAATGAATTAATATGCTTTTTCTATTTCTTAATGAATTAATGTACAATAATATTTACACTGATCTCATTCTTCCAACTAGCACCATTTTAAGGTAGTGTTTGTAAGGTTGTGTATAAAATATAGACTTTTTTTAAAACAAATATTAAATAGAATAGAATTATAACTCATCTTTTTTATATGTCTGAATACAACATTTTATTAATTTACCCTTATATCAGTTTATATAAACTTCGGGTGAGAATAAAAATATAATAAATATTAAATAATTAATTAAAATAAAATCACCAACAATATATAACTAATAAAATATTTTAAGTCTAATAAAACATTATAATAATTATGACAACGTAATTAATTACTATAAAATATGGTGGTGGTGATGGTGGTGGTGGGTGGTGGAAGTGGTTGATAGTGGGTTGTGGTGGTTAGTAGTGGGTGGTGGTGGTGAATGATGGGGTGAGTGGTGGTGGTGGTGGGTGGTGGTGGGTTGTGGGTGGTGGTGGATGGTAGTGGTTGTGGGTGCAGTGGCGGAATCAGAATATTTTTAGAGAGTGGGTCAAAATACATTAATAAAAAAAATTATTTATTGACGCTTGGAATGATTCCTTTAAATTTATTTTGTTCAATTATAGTATTTCACAACATCCTATTTTAACCATTGTCAACCTTTGAGTTGTGAGTCTAATGACTTTAAATTATATATATATATATATATTAATTTATCCCGAACTATGGGACTATTAATCACTTTGAAATTTTTAGTCAACTGATTAGCTACTTTTATAGATAAATTACAAATTATAATATTATATATTCAAAACCTTATATTGTGATTCATGGGATTAATTAGTTTGAAAGTAGGAATTCCAGCAACAAAAACCAAAAAAGAAGAAGAGAGATTTAATAATCTTGATAGAATGGAACTATGGTGCACGGTCGCTATAGTGGGATCCAAAAAAAGTTATTTTATTTCTTTAGCTTTTGATTTTTAATTAGTTTACTGAGAGAATTACTACTACTTTTTTCTGTCTCAGTTTGATAATAAAACAAAAGCAAGAGAAAAGCAAATGAGAAAGAAAAATACATAAAAGAAAAAGGAATGGAAAGGAAAGCCAATAACCCCCGGAGAATTCAGGGTGGCAGAGTCATATGACCCCCCCCCCCCCCCCCCCCCCCGCCCATTCTTCCGCCTCTGTGTGGGTGGTTGTAGTGAGATAAGTGAAGTGAATTATTAAAAATATGAAATTAAGATAGTGAGATTAATATATTAATTAATATAGTAATGAAGAACTTATTTTTCTAAAAGGAGTTAAAATGTCTTTTTTTTAAGAGGCAAAAAGAGGATGATAATGATTACTAAAGTAAGGGTAAATATGTTATTTGGTGATGTCTATTATTATATAAAAAATAAAAGAATCGTTATTCTATTTTAATTTTTTTAAATTTGTGTGTAAAATATATTTTGGACATTCTTTAAAAGAGAGACGGAGGAGGAGGAAGTAGTATTATTTTTGTAATGAAATAGAAAAACACAGACATTACTTTAGAATCTCCAAGCTAAGCCCAAACCCATGAAAAGCTGGGTCTGAATTTTACCCATCGAAGCACAAGTACTAGTAGCTTTTTGGCTATGGGTAATGGGCGCACATGCCACATGCCAGATGCCTGAGCGCCAACTCCTTTTATCTGCTTGTAAAGGTGGGCCCCTGTTATATACTCCATTATTCCTGGACACGCGTCGTCGTAATAAGAACTTTGTATTGTAGACCACACAGCACCGGATGATTTCCCAAGAATGATAACTGCTTACCTGGCAGCATTGAGGGATATCCTGGTCATCTTTCACGCCTCCGCCGTCGCCGGGGTATGATGGCAACACTCCTCTGGTTCCGTCACGGTGACGGAATATCCTAGTGAGCAGCAATCACCACAAAAACGTTACGTTTTTCGTTATCTGCTTCGCTGGATACCCGAACCCCAACCCCAACCCGTAACACTTTGAGGTTCCTAGAGGTGCCAGCTGGCACTGCAATCTCTAGCGCATGGCAGGACAGCAGCTTGCTTCCGTCTCTTTACGGATTTGCCCTTTTAATTGAACTAAATTAACATATCTGCCGCTTGCCTTGTATTTGTACGGTTACTATCTCAATCCTTCGGAGGTGGACACTTTTGGTCAGTTTCTAGAAAAGCCATGTGGAACATTTGAAGCATTCTAGTAAATGAAGGAACTAAGAGAGGGCAATTATGGCAATTGGATTGGAGGCGTCTGTCTTGTGTATGAAAGGGAAGATCTAGAAGAGTAATGCTACTATCACATAAAATCTGGCAGAATTAGAATATTTTTAGAGGGGGGTCAAAATATATCAGTAAAAAAAATTATTTATTAATACTTGACGTGCTTCTTTCAAATTTATTTTATCCAATTATAATATTTCATAACATCTTATTTCAACACTTGTCAACCTTTGAGTTGTGAGTCTAATGATTTTAAATATATATACATACATATATATATATATATATTAATTTTTTCCCGAACTATAAGACTATTAATCAGACTTTAAAATTTTTAATCAACTGATTAACTACTTTTATAGATAAATTATAAATTATAATATTATATATTCAAAATCTTATATTGTGGTTCTAGTCATCGTTCTTGGAGACAACTGAGACGAGCCACTCAAAGCAAGAAAATGAATTAAATTATTTTCATTTACAAAAAATTGACACCAATATATAATTAAGTCAGTAAGACAAATGAGTTCAATATTAATTAATTAATCATCATACTTATTTCATATTATTTTATTTTATAATAATATTGTTAATTTATATAGGTAGAAAAATATGAGGAAACAAATAAATTAATATAATCTGTGACGTCCTCAAAATAGGTTCAATACTCAACTCATTCTGAGTCGTCAAATACATAGTACAGAATTCAAATACAATCTTTCATATCAAACGGTCGTGCAAAATACGACCACACAACTGTGAGTGTCAATACAGACATGTAGAAAAAAATATAAACATTCAAACTAAGTCCTCATTACATTTATTATCACACTATTTTAAAAAAAAATAGTGAGGACTTCTACAGCTCTAACTCGGACCATCACTCCATTCCCCGATTAGTACCCGCGATATTCTCATTTTCTGAAGAGAACAATAGAAGAAAAGGATGAGTTCAACTAGCCCAGTAAAGAATATTATGACTAAAATAATGAAGAATAAATTATCGTTAGTCTTCAACAAATCAGATAAAATATTATGGACAACCAATTTTAGATCAACAACTGCAGCGGAAATGACAATTCATTAAAAAAGTTAAGTAGAGAATGATGTCTACTATCTTCTATAATTTAAAAGTCCATCATCAATATTTTATCCCTGTAACATCAATCAATATTCATCTCGAATCAAATATTCATATTTTGCACTACGGCCAAAGATATTCATTTGTATCACCAGTTGGTCATTTTTATCTCAACACATATCCATCTTTGCACTACGGCCAAAGATATTCATCAGGTAATCATTCATCTTTGAACTACAGGCCAAAGATATTCAGTTATATCACCATTTAGGACTGAGGATAATGAAAATAATACGAATAACGAATTCAGTGAGATAAAGGACAAATATTAGAGAATTTATCCAGAGTTCAAAAATGAAGATCAAAACCTGGATCCAATCAAAGATGATTTGGAAGAAAAATATATATTTTTTTATCGTGAATAGTACCCCATGAATAATAACTCGTGAATAGTAACTCGACATGAAAAGATAAAAATTTCACAAGAAAGTTCAGACCAATATTTCAGTGAAATGATATTAGATGAAGCGCAAAACTCAAAGAATTTATGATCATTTTAGGAATTCTAGAAACAATACTTACCGTAGTAAGTTTAGAGTTAGGAATCTGAAATGAAACAATATACGAAACTGTAATTGAATTTTCACCCGTCTGGCGGTAGTCCGCTCAGACAGATTATTTTCATAATTTAATAACAACTGAATACGAAGGGTTATTCAACAGGCATGCGGTAGTCCGCATAGACAGGTTATTCCCACAAAATAATAAAGAATAGAATAACAACAGAATTTCACCATGCATACAGTAGTCCGCGTAGACAGGTTATTCCAATAGAATAATAAAGAATGGAATAACAACCATTACGAATATTGAAATAAAATAACTCTCTTCATGAATACGAAAAAAAATAATACCCCTTACCTTAAAAATTTAGAGACTGCACTAGTGTAATAGCAGAATACTCTTCTTCTTTCTCTCTTATTCTCTCTATATTTTCTCTCTTTATAACTTTAGTGAATTGGTGAGAAATAATGAAGAAATGAGTTTTTATTTATAGGCTCGGCAGAGTAAGGATAAAATAATCTTTTCGCCATAATTTATGACATCATCGCTTACATCATCGATCCTATGACGTCATTGCTTATCTCATCGCTCCGATGACATCCTTGCTTATCTCATCGCTCCGATAACATCATTGTTTGCATCATAATAGTTCAAATTCAATTTGCACTCTTTCACCTCGTTTAACTTTTATACCATGAATTTACTATAATAATGTTACCATTCAAATTATAAAAATCATACTATTATATAATCACATCATACTACTATAATGTAATATTATAATAACATATTTGAATGAATTATTTTATCAGAAAAGATAAAATATCAACTTTCAATCAATGTCACATGCTAAAAATTTCTCTTTTAAAAATCCACATTAAATATATATCAACAATTAATTATTTACAAATAATATTACAAAATTACAATATTGACAACCAGGTCGTTCCCAAGAAAGAGGGGGCCTTTCGATAAGGATTTCTCCTTACTGACGCGCAATTAATCAACCTTTTTCTAAACAGAATTTTCTTAGACATTGCCAATAATGCTATCTAATAATATTATTCAAATAATATGAATTATTGATTTGATAATTTAAAATACTGTGCAATGATAATTATTGAATCACTAATATAAAATAGCAAAGTAGCACTTATTGATATAAAATATCAACGCAACAAATATTGAACCAATAAAATATTATGCAATTATTGAATCAATAATGTAAAATATTGAACAATAATTATTTTAACAATAATTGAGTAAGTGATTTCCTACGTAAGAATCAATAATTCAAAATACTGTGCAATACCGTGTGCTACTGTGCAACACCACGTATTATCGTATTTTAACCACCGGATATTTCAACAGTACTAACGGTAACAATTTTGCCGTTATTTTTATAAAAAAGTTACTTCTGTCGCTTTCTATATCCGACATTCATTCCGTTGTGGGGTACATCAATGACTGCGCCGTCGTACGAATATTATCCGACAAAAAGAATATTTCTCGACCAAACGAATATTCTCCGACACAACGAATATTGTATAACCACTTGTTTACTTTGTAAACTTTGCACATTTCACCCCTAGCTTATCACATTTATTAAATCAACACCTTACTATTTCAAAATAATATATAAAGAAAATTAAATGTTATTCATAAAATTTAGGGTCTTACACCATCACATAACAAAGATCAAGTTTAATTAACATTATCATGTTTCATTTCATATGACCCCCCTCGACACCCCTAGTTCCGCCAGTGCACATACTGCTCACACACACTCATATACATATTGATATGGTTCACATAACTTGCTCTGCACGTGAGCCATACCAATCTGCATGTGAGAGGTTTTTATGTGATAGTAGACTTATTGGATTTAGAAAGAGCTATTGTAGGTAGACATGAAAATTGAACATTTGAATTTCACCTATTTATATTTTTACCCTCTAACATGGTCAAAATACAAATAGCTGAAATTTATATACATTCATGTCCAATTTTCATGTTCAGAAGGAGTTTTTGATCTAGAAATCTGATTCAAGATTGTAGAATCCTCACTAGAAGACCTTGGACTTGCAGAATCAATCATAATTCATACACTAGGGGAGCAAAAGCATATACATGGCAAAATACAAAGTTGTTAATGTTGATATTTTGTTTCAACCCCAAATAGATCTCATAGCTTTTATGTATAATGATTTATGTAATATTTTCTACACCTCATCTACACCAAAAATAAACAAAACAAAACAAAAAATATTTATTTATTTAAAATTATTTCTTTTTCTCTTTCACATTTCATTCCTAATTTCACTCTTATATTCTTTCACTCATGTTTTAAATTTTTTTAGTCAAATATATTTATTTTTTTGATTGCACACACACCAAGTGTATCACAAACACTAGCAGTCATAACTTTCGAGAAAATAAGAGAAATATTTTCATTAGTAAGTGTCATGCTTTTTCTTCTTCTTTTTTTACGGATCTTAGAATTTAGGAAAAAATAGAACAAGGGACAAGAGAAAAATTAAGAGTTAACGTTTTATTGATTTTACAAGATTTTTTTTTTAAAGGAATGTTGAGAAAAGAGTTGAAGGAAAAAAAAATACAAAATTAATATTTTCACAAATAAAAATAATAATTCCACAAGTTTCCTCTCATAAGAATAGTAAATAGGTTCCACACTCATGTGAGAGATACCTTATTAAAATATTAAATTTTACTTGTAAAAATATCAATTTTCTAATTATATTGTTATACAGATTAGGGCCCTAGGAAAAAATAAGAGAAAAGAAGTAATTGTTTGCGTCTTACTAGTTTTGTTAGGGGTTTAATGAAAACCTCGAGAAGGAGATTTTAGAGAATAATTAAATACTGAAATTTTGTTAATTTTACCGCGGATATACTTTAGTCCGTGACAACATAATAATAATAATAATAAATTTAAAAAAGAAGAAGAAATCTTATCACTAAATTAGCACAAATGATGTATTTCTATTTTTATAATTTAATTTTACAATGTAAAAAATTTTCAATACAATTTTACAATGTAAAGGTCTTTTTATGTCGTTCATTTTATTTAATCATATAAATATTTTAATCAAAATATTATTATTTTTAATAAACAATAAATAATAAATAAAAAAAGATCGTATCGCACACGCGCAATTATATCAGTACAAATACAGTGTGGATGTGTTTAGTATCAACGTTCAGATGACTCTAACATATACACTTTCAATGGTAGCTCTCAAACTCCCATTTTATTTTCCGGAACGCACATTTATTTTGTTCGATCAACTAGACATGTGAGGAAGAGATTTAACAAATCTTTATCGTATAAATTATTGTATGTTTTCTTCTTTCTAAGTAGTATAACAAAGAAAGTGAAATATAAGAATACTCATCTCTTCGTTTATCCAACTATACCTTCAATCTATTTTTTGCTTTTTTTTGGTATGAGTAGTTGGTGTGAAATTCTCATGGGCTTAAGGTTGTAAATCGAATCAAATCGTTCATATTCGATTCTATGAAGAAGCAAAGAATGAAATAGCATCTGAATTTAAAAAATTATTTGATAACTAAAAAGTGTAAAATATTTGACACTATTTTACCATTTTAACCATCTGCGTTATTTAAAAATTTTATTTGAATGATCTTAAAATTTGAAATTTAAGGGGTACAATATTTATTGAGGCTATTTTTATCCATAAATTTTAAATAAACTATTAAGAGACAACTTTTAATAGTTAAGATTTGAATTTCTGTCTTAACGATTAAAATGCAAAAAAATAAAATTACCAAACAAGATTTGCTACCGACCGAATCAGAGGCAAGTGAATTAAGAGATATTCAGACACAAACAAACACCACATTAATATCGTTAACTATCTATTAACATATTTTGATCATTATTAACAAAATTACTAAGATCAAATAATTGGTGTATTTTATGAAATTAAAGGAAATTTGTAATGGAGGGGATCTAAATCCAAGATTTTTAAAAAATTTCATCGCAAAGATTTCCTCCCAAAATTAGAAAGATTTGGAAGAAAATTTACTAAATAGTTTTCAAATGTAATATAATAAAGGTAAAATAATAATTTATTTTTTTAAGTTAAAATTTTCTTCTAAAACTCACAAACACAAAAAAGAAAAATAAATTTCATTTCTCTCACTTTATTCTCTCATACATTTTTATTTCTTTTCTTTTTTACTCTTTCCAAACACAATATTAATCCACAAAATTATTGCTTCATAAAATTCAGAAAATTGTTATTTTCATAAATAACAATTCTCTGACCCATTTACTATTTGTATGAGGAGCTTGTAAATTATCAATTTTACTTGTAAAAATATTAATTATTAAAATGTAATATTCTCATAATAATTTTAAAAGTTTGACTTATGTATTTTGAAACAATTTTAGGTAACTTGCATACATTGAGGCTGGAGGTAAGTTCAGCTCTTGTATTGATTGATTGAATTAAGGAATGATGTTATATATATATCTATATATATATATATATATATATATATATATATATATATATATATGAGTCAGCATATAAAATGATACTAATCCGTTAATATTTTAATTTTGAAAAATTTGTTATATATATTTAATCAATTATATGTCACATACATATATATATATATATATATATATATATATATTATGAGAATCGATATTTTTATAAATAAAAATATTAGTTTTAAAAAATTATCTCTCATATAAGAATAGACCTCACTTATTTATTTATGTCAAAAAAACTCCATTGAATTAATATTTTTATTTATAAAAATATCAACTCTCTGTATTATATTCTTTTTTTTAAAAATGGTAATAAAATGTAAATTGCGGAAAAGAATTAGAAAAAAAAAATTGCGGAAAAGAAAGAGTGTAATAGAGAGAGGGAGAGAGAGAAAGCGGTCTCGTGAAGCAGCAGGTGAAGGGGAAGAAAAGAAAATTAACGCCTCTTTCTTCCCTTTCTTCCATCTCTGTTGAACCCTTTTTTTTTTCCTCCCTCGACTACAATCACGTACATTCTTTGCTTCTTCCTTTAAAATCACGAGATCACAATCCCTTTCTTTCTCTCTCTTCTTCTCCATTACTACACTTGGTCATAGAAACCACTCTGTTTATGTTTCGTTCTCTACTTCATTATCCGATGGTGCTATTATAGCTGGAAGCAGAGACATTGGTCAGATTTATAGACCCAGATACGAAATTTTTTTAGAGAGAGTTATAGATACGTACAATCTGTTATAGAGGCAGAGAGGATATGTCGCATTCAGGGAAACCCATTTCGGAACTAGGGTTTGATGCACTCACCGATCGATTTCGAAAGTCGGTGGAACTTGATGACGATGACAATAACACCAACAAGCCGGACTTCAGAGAACTCGATCTGGGTTCACCCGTATCCCCATTGCGAACTCGGTCCGGTGCATTGGCCGCCACCACCAGCAGCAGTAGCAGCAGTTCAAGTTCATCGGGATCCGTTTCCGGCCGAAATGGTCCTAACCCACCTCCCAAAAAATCCGATTCCAGTGAATACAACCTCTCTGGCGAACTATCCGGCTCGGTTGAGAATTCTCCGACATTTACCGCCCGTACTTTGAAACCGGGTCACAGGCGTTCCGATTTAAGTGCCTCCCACCAGAACCCCTTCGTTTATTCCGGTGGGAGTTCCGTCAATTTGCCGCCGGTCATCAACGTATTACCGGCGGGAAATATATATCCGTCCGGTAAAATCCTAAAAACGGGTATGGCCACTCGGAGCTCCAAAACCGATGTTTTGGGTACTGGAACAGGCCACTACGGTCACGGAAGCATAATGCGCGGTGGTGGCACCGCCAAATCTGGTGGCGGAGAAGGTGGCCCCGCTGCTGGTATTGCAAATCCACGTGGTTTATCGACAGGGGAACCAGCACCAAAGGCAATGTACAATATGGATCCGGAAGAGCTAAAGAGGGCAGGAAATGAACAGTACAAAAATGGTCATTTTATAGAGGCATTGAGATTTTATGATCGGGCAATTGCTCTATCGCCCGTCAATGCAGCTTATCATTGTAACCGTGCAGCAGCATTGATGGGTCTCAAGCGGTTAGGACAGGCGGTGAGAGAATGCGAAGAGGCAATTAAATTGGATCCCGGATACGCTAGAGCACACAATCGTTTAGGATCTCTTTTTCTTAGGTGAGTTGAGTGCTAAAGTTATAATCTTTATGCTTCTTTGTTTTGAGTATCATTTATTTTTCGTAATATTTGGCAAATTTTTGGTATTTTTTTTCCGGAGATTAATTGATCTGTATTGTGGAGAATGGTTGTTGCTTTATCTTCATTGGATCTGGTTTGCTTGGATGATCTCTTGTTTTGTGGTTTTCTTGAAGCTGGCTTTGATGACTGTTTGTATTCAGTGTTCTTGGGTTCTTCACCTAAGTGACATTGTTTTCAATTACTCTTTTTACTGCATTAGTCCCTTTTATGGATTCTTTTGCTAGTTCTCTTCCAATTGTTTGTGTAGGACTAGGAGTTTATTATATTCCAAAATTTTAATTTAGCAAAACTATTTTGGTTTTGATATTCTTATTTAAATTTACTGAATGTTGTGCCGATTGGACTTTTTTCGTGAGCACACATTATACCATTTCTTAATTTAGTTATTCATAATTAAACACTATCCTTGTAATGTAGCTTCTACTATTTCAGTTCAGTATCTACTTTTCTTCTATTTAGGCTATTGATGCAGTATGAGATCTAATTCCTATAACCATCACAGTTTAGGACAGGTTGAAAATGCTAGGAGGCATATATGTTTGCTAGGGTTCCAACCAGATCCAATTGAGCTGCAGAAGTTGCAAGCAGTAGAGAAGCATTTATGCAAGTGCACTGATGCCCGAAGGATTGGTGATTGGAAAAGTGTGTTGAGGGAAGTTGACGCTGCAATTGCTTCCGGAGCCGACTCTTCTCCTCAGGTAAGGCAGTGACTGAAATTTCTTTATACTGTAGCTGACATCTTTAATGAAGGAAAATAGCTTGACTGAACTTGTAAAAATCAAATTGACAGCTATTTGCCGGTAGAGCGGAAGCACTTTTGAAGCTACGCCAATTAGATGAAGCAGAATTGAGCATTTCAAATGTTCCTAAATTTGAAACTTCTTCCCCGTCCTGTTCCCAGACAAAGTTTTTTGGAACGCTTTCTGAAGCCTATCCATTTTTTGTCCGTGCTCAGGTTGAGATGTCACTGGGAAGGTGAGTTCTGAAACTATAAATTTTATGTGAGAAGAGAAATTTATGGCTCAGGTAAAGAATGATAGTGGATGATTGCAGGTTTGAGAATGGTGTTACAGCTGTTGAGAAAGCAGGACAAATTGATCCCCAAAGCATTGAGGTATCAGTTTTGCTCAACAATGTCAGAGCGGTGGCGAGAGCCCGTGCTCGCGGGAATGATCTTTATAAGTCTGAAAGGTTCACCGAAGCTTGCGCAGCTTATGGGGAAGGTCTGAGGCTTAATCCTTCCAGCTCAGTTCTTTACTGCAACAGAGCTGCTTGTTGGTATAAGCTTGGGCAATGGGAGCGATCTCTTGATGATTGCAACCAAGCTCTTCATATCCAGCCAAATTACACAAAAGCACTTCTGCGAAGGGCTGCTTCAAACAGCAAGGTAAGATAGATGGCTTCTTAACCTCTGTTTCATCTTTAAAATTTGTTAAACAATGTTGTGTGCATGACTGATGTACTTTTATATGTTCTAAATTTTATTGTAGCTTGAACGATGGGTTGAAGCTGTCAGTGATTATGAAGTGTTGAGGAAGGAACTTCCAAATGACAATGATGTTGCTGAATCTTTGTTCCACGCCCAGGTTGCGTTGAAGAAATCCCGTGGAGAAGTAGTTCATAATATGAAATTCGGTGGAGAAGTTGAGTTAGTATCAGGTGTCGAGCAGTTCAGAGCTGCAATATCTTCTCCTAGTAAGTCTTATTGGCCTTGTGCCTTGTTAGGATTAGGAATTCTATTTTGGTTTACCATGTGCTGAAGATCTTAACCTGAAACTGCAGGTGCTTCTGTGGTTCTTTTTAAAGTGGCATCAGACCCGAAATGCAAGCAGATGTCTCCATTTCTGGACAATATATGCAGCCGTTATCCATCAATAAATTTTTTCAAGGTAAGTAAAACCCTTGTGTTATGTCTTTGCCAAATCTGGTCTTATCCAACTTGAAAATTTAACTTGTTTCTACGAGGATTAATAAATGCACTCCGCATTCAGCCATTTGCAGTGCACTGGAATTGTTACATGTGTTCTGTTTCTTAAAGTAAGTGCAAATGGCTTAATCTGGAGTTGCGTTTATTGTCTCCCAATATTATATACTTCATTTATCATCAGCTCATGCATATCTGTTTTATCTAAATCAAAGGTGGATGTCCAAGAGTGCCCGGCAATTGCAAACACTGAGAATGTGAGGATTGTACCAACATTCAAAATTTACAAAAGTGGAAGCAGAGTAAAGGAAATGATCTGCCCGAGTCCAGAGGTGTTGGAGTCTTCTGTGAGGCATTACAGTTTTTAGAACAAAATAGTATTGCTACTTTAGTGCCTTGTCTTCTTGCATCACCTATAGCTACCCCCACCGCTACACTCAAATTGCATACAAGGTTTACCAGTTGCCTGTTACATAATCAGAGCTACTACACAATAACCTCATTAGGAGTTAGAATCAGCCATACCAGTGGAACCCAGAGAAGTAGCTTAGTTCACTTTTGCATTTCTTATTTATTCATTCATTCCTCATTGATCTCTGGTTCCATTATCTTCCATCTGCATTCCACTTTGTTTTTACTTTAACCCCCCTCTAATGACCTTTTCCTCACATAATGGTGTAGGCAGACCTTGTTGTATTATACTCGTGTTTATTTGGGGGAACTATGATAATTATGTACAATTGATTAAGCTGAAATTTATAAGGGAAAGAAGAAAGTGAGAGGGAGAGATGACTGGCCGCAGGTTCTTAGTTGAGGATATGTACATGTATATATAGATGGATATATACAAGAGCATTGGTAGCCATTGGAGGGGGGGGGGGGATTGCATGTCTGGGTGGGGTACTTATTTGGTTAGTGACTTGGTGAAAGTAGGATGAATGTTATGATGTTATTGATATTGATCTTTCTTTGTCAACTATTTCATCAATAAAAAAACTACTCAAAATTGTTATTTATCCGTCTCTGTGTGTGTGTCTATATCTATATCTATATCTATATATATATATATATATACTGTGATTTCATTATTATCTGCTAATTAAACTGGAGCCGAGTTTATTGCTGGTTCTTTGGGGAGTATTAGATTGATTCTAACTTAGCTTGTGAGAAAGAGAGGGTTGATCTGCTCTGCTCACTATAAATCTTGATAATAATTGGAATTGACTTTGGGACGGTAGATGGAGGATGGTCGGTTTTGCTGACAGACAGCATCTCCTCTACTATTGTATGTATGGCCGGCAGCAGGCAGGCAGGCAGGCAGGCCGGCCCTATCACTTCTATTTTTCTTCCCATTTCTTTTTTTCTTTAGACTTGTTTGAAAACCAACTTTATGCGGTATTGCCACACATTTTTGTTGCTTGTGAATTTTGCTCAGATCTCTTAAATTTTGTTCATTGATACTTGTTTGAGTGTGTGTTTTCCCACGTATGAAATAATAGCCTTATTTTTCATCTACTTGAAATTTAGAAAGATTGATGATATTATTAGATTTAGATGTATTGAAGGGAGTGGTAGCCTTATTATTAACGTGTTTGGATACATATTACATGAAAAATATTTCATCTTGTGCTTCATTCTTTGGTTGGTGTAGTATTAATTTTTAAAATATAAAAGTCCCCCCCCCCCCACCCCCCCTCTTCTATTTGATTAAAAAAAATAAGAATTATGATGACACCATAATTTTTTGAAATATTTTTCTCTAAAGTTTCAACACTAAAAAGCACAAGTAATGATTTATATAAGAGAACCATAGTCAAACGTTGTCAATTTTAGATTATTCATAACCAAAGTTGTCAACGTTGATTATGGATCGATAACGTTGTATATTTAAGGATAGTCTTACAATAAATTGTGATTGTCTAATTGCAGATTTAACGGTGAAATTTATCTTTCGTCCGTAATTTAATTTTGCGGATGGAACAGATGTTCAAAATACTCTTATTTATACTAAAAAAAAGTATTTTGACATTCGCATTATTAAACTGCAGAGCCTGAAGCAAGAGAGGAGAAGGAAGGCCCATCTCTCAATTTCAATTTTAAAATTCAGATTTAAACCCTCAACTAACATCCATGGAGTTTAAATTTTCTCTTTCTGGTTTCCAAATAAACGTCTATTATTGATAATTTATTTAACTAAAATATATAGTTCTTGAACATGAACCCAGAAGAAAAACTATAATAAACGACTAAAAAAATTAAAAGAACAAGGTAAAGACAGTAGATCAAACCTCTAGCTGAAAATTAATGAGCAGGTCAAAGAAGTTTTGTCAATCATGACATCCCATGGTATTTAATAAATTTAAAGTAACAGCTAACTAGGACAAGAGTGTTAGCAGGAAATCGAAGTTTTTAGAGAGAGAAGAATAATACTACTATTTTGAGATAATCGAATCCTTCCCTAAATAATCCTACTATTTACGGAGTAATTTCATAATCACTATCGGATTTGGCCAATAATAATTCAGACTTAGTATATTGGCCAAATTCGATCCTGAACTCCGAAATTTTTTTCGATAGTCGAATCCTTCTCGAAATAATCCCGATTCCAAAGTCATTTTCCTAAAGTATGTACACAAAATTTTGTATATAGTATATAAATAAAAAAAATTATAATTATAATTATAATTATAATCTATGTTCTTGATCTGAAGAAGAAGAACGGAACAAAATCGTGAATTCAGAGCTTCAAGAGCCATTTGAGAAATTTATGAGTTTAGAGAGAGAAAGTAAACATGTTTTTTTATTTTAGTTTTCATTGATTCACAATTGCAAAGTAAATCAATGAAATCGTAGATTATTTGGAATCCGCAGTTTAATACTGTGGAGCATAGAAAACTGGTATGCCATACTTAGCGCCGCATACTTGTTTAAAAACGACTAGTTTTCCAATTGGCCAAAAATAATTAGCGAGAGATTTTTACAAAGAGGGTATTTTGGACATTTGTCCCGTTCACAATATTAAATTGCGAAATACTGAAAATTAAATTGCGAACGAGACCTCTATTAAACCGTTAGATCATCGAATGGATGCTCACCATGTGTTGTAAAGATAACCTTAAATTGACAACATTTGATTGACCCCTATATATATATATATATATAATGAAAAGGGAAAGGCTAACACAATTTTTGGAGGTCAGCCTTTATCCCTCCTAATTAATTGAGAGAAAAAGTAGGCATTCCCTCGTTAATTAGAACTAAGGAGGCTCGTGGCTAGGGCGTCCCAAACCTAACCTATAAATAGTTGGCGTATCCTTGAGGGAGGGGGACTCGGAAACCTAAGCAGAGACATTGAGAAAGAGAAAGAGAAAGAGATGCCGATGGGTAGGGGAAAGAAGAAGATAGAGATAAAGAAGAGAGAGAAGGAATCAGATAGAATGGTTACCTTCTCCAAGAGACGCAAGGGCCTTTTCAAAAAAGCCAATAAGCTTCACTCTTTAACTGCTGCCAAAATCGCCGTCCTCGTTTTCTCCCCTGCCCACAGACCTTACACTTATGGTGAACCCTCCTTCAATGAAACCATCGATAAATACTACTACGACGACAACATCATCAACTCCGCCTCTGCAGCAGCAACTGAATTGTGGAGGTCATGGCTGGCTACATTGCAAGTGGATGAATATGATAATGTTGACGATCTTCTTATTTTAAAGAATAACTTGGAGCAGCTCAGAACCAAACTTGTCCAATCAATTGCTGCTGCTGCTGCTGCTGCTGACGACGATGATGATCAGGAGGAGCACCGGTAGGCCTCTGTTTTCTGTTTATACATCTTTATAGACGATTACTACTATTTATGTTTTCCAAGAGCTTCAAAATTTATTCTCACTTCTCTCTGTTTGTTTGTTTGTTTGGATACGTCGGCCCCGTTTTGTCTTGTTAGTTGTTAAATTGATAGGGTTTTATGGTTAATTTAGTAAGTATAACTATACAGCAGTTAAAAGTTTGGGCAATAATTGAAGAATTTATTTGGCGGCCTACAAGGAGAAAAATTTATCTAGGCAAGGAACCCAACCAAAATAAAATTAGTAACAACTCTATAATAACTTTACCCTACAGATCCCAGACCGAACTAACTAATTATTATTATCATTGGGGATTATATTGTCTATGATTGCTGAAGCAAGATGTCTCGACAACCTGCAATTTGAAATAAACTGATTAATCAACCTCTGTTTTTAGTGGACATGCACCTAGGCCCTATGTATCTAGGAAGCATCCATTTTGATACACACTCCAACTATTTTACTAACAACTTACTAGAACTCTCACAATGTTTCAAGACAGGTGTACGTACACACACATGCATCAATAAATAACAGTTCTCCATAATAATACACAGATAAGCGCAATTGCCAAGTATAATTTGAAAAGCAAATGGAAAGAAATACAACTCTAGACTTATTTTCCAGTAATAAGAAAACACTGACAAATTTACTAAGAGGTGAAAACAAAGTTATAACAGTAATACTTGTTATGTCTAATCACATCATTGAATTCAACAATTAAGACCAAGTTTGAACAAGATTTATAAATGCACGCACTCAGTTATATAATACTCATTTTGAAGAAGCAAAAGAAGTTAAAAGCTGATATATAATTTTACTTAGCTTCTTAATGATTTTACCCAGTGAATCATTTTCAGACAATTTTCACACATTCCTAAACTTGAAAGACAGACAGCAGGAGTATCTTATCTCATTATACAATTTCAACATCAAGGTTTGGAAGTCAGGATACAATGATCAGTGAGTATGCTTTTGAGAATGCACTGCATATATTGTTATTTTGGCAGAGATTCCAGTTTCCACAACTTTGTTATGCACCACTGGCATATAAACGGGTCCATTCCTTCGCTGCATGGTTCACAAAAAACATAACCCCGTCAATAACATATTAACTTATACGTAATTCTGTGATGTCACCATATTCGGCAAAACATGAACCACAACCACAACTAACAGTACCCGTTTCAACAGCTTCAGCCTCATTTGTTTTCCAATGCTTTGCAATGTTTTCAGAGAGGGGGTCGTCTGGGTTAGGAGCACTCAAGAGGGCTTGAATACTAGAACACAGAAAGTAACTCAAGTGTTATACATTTATATTATAACATACAACAATGACATCACCAAAATATTAGAAACGAAAATCTCTTGTACTTTAAAAAAAAAGCCTTATATTTAATCAGCCAGTTTTCTCTTACTTGGCTGAAGAAAATATGTACTACACTTGCCAGCATTTCACAAGGCATTTGATGCTAGATAAATCATCTATGGAGAGGAAATTGTTCTTTATAAAATCACTAGTAATCACCATTTTACCTTAATAGTACAGTGCGAATCTGAAGAGCAGGACTCCATTTGTCCTTCAGGATATCAAGGCATATCCTTCCAAGCTGCATCCAGACACTCATTCTATAAGAAACAAGAAACATGAGCCTGAAACCTAAGAAGATTAATTACTGGGAGTAGGCATTTCAAACCTTGTCAATGTTAGGATGGTAAATTTTGGTGAGGAACCGAACCTGTTACAACAAATAAATGAAGGATGAGTATGTTGATCTAGCGCCAAAAACACATCACAAACTAGTTATCATGCCATTCAAAAAACATTCATGTCCTTGCAGGTAATGCAAATGCACATGAGCAATATACTTTGCAATCATTCAAAGTTAAAAATCATGTTTTAGTTGGAAACTCCAAACATTAAAGGAAAAAGCAGACAAAAGGAAGCAATTAACAACACACTTTCATGCATCACTCAGTATGCTTATCCCCAAAAAGCAAAAGGATAAAAAAGATTCTACAAAAGCACTTGTATGTGCTGCAGAATCTCTATAAAGCATTCTTTTGACTAGAGCTGTGAAGTTGTCTAACATATCCAGCAAGAATAGCAGTGACAATAACCCAATGGCACCCAAATCAATTTTTTTAAGCTTCCCTATGTAAGAAATTATTACACTCCTACAGCATGTCAGGTGAATAATACAAATGAGTCCTCACACATGACACACCTAAAGCAGCACATTGTGAAGATTTACATTCCCAACATTTTATAACGCTAGAAAAGTATCACCCATTTCATTCTAGATAATAACTGAGGACCATTTGGCACACCTGTGGGATTGAAATAATGAGGTACAAGAAAACCTTTGGACTTGAGCAAGAGATTGTAAAATGATTGCGTACTAAAATCAGATATACTTCATCCTTTTGATTCTCCAATACATCAAGCAAAAAATACACCTCATGTTTTTTCCAGTCTTTGATACCGTAACACACTTAAAAGCAGAAACAGCCCAGAATTATTTTTGAATATTTTTGTAAAGGGGTGTCATTTATGGATTGAGCATAACAAATGAAGACTTTACATAACTGGAAGAGTCCCTCAACTGATTAGCAATTTAGCATAATAAAAAAAAGACATACATGGAATGTTATGAAATTAATCACTCACCTGTCCTCAAATATAATATCTAAGGTAAAACGGGAAATGAAGTAAAATACCACCAGGCACCAGCCTACACTCAATAAGCTCTAATAAAAATGTAGGGTCAGAGAGAAATCATAAGCTCACATCAACATCTACAACATGGCCCATAATAACCTTAATATTAAAGATTACATAGTACACCAAAGCGAAAACATAGAATACAGGTCAGAGAGTTAGCATGCCAACAAAAGGGGCGTATTGTAGCATAGACCACTGCCAGCACACAACTGTATGCAGATAGTGGGAACTGAGCTACAAACATGGGAGTATGGGACTGTAAACACTAAACACTTGGCTGTTTAAATCTTTATCATAAAAACAATCACACTCAATCATCGAGGAGAGTAAAGTATATAACTATATCAGTTGAATGAAAATATCTTTGCCCATCATGAAGCTTCATCAAGCTAAATGAGAATCAAAAGGAGAAACAGCTTAAACCTTAACAAAGAGCCTTAAAACAAAGGTAGCTCAGTAAAAACTGATATACCTTTGGAGCAGCCATTGGGTATTCTTCAGGTAAAAACAATTCCAGCTTAAAAACCCCACCTGCACAGAACAAGAAAAAGCATCATGTAGAAATATAAGACAAAATATTAAGCTCATTGATAATATGTTACGAGATGCCGAATAACATTAAGTTTGAAGTTGAAATAATCTTTTGAAGGACATCTAGAATGAGACTGAAAGTACAAGTTAGCAAAATTGTGACTGTCGCTTATACACGATCAATATTCAGGACCCAGATAATAAGGATTATCATTTCAGAGATTGTGTTCACTCACACAATCCTATCAGCTAATTACCTTCATATGGAGATTGTGTGGGACCAAGAATCATGACATTAAAGTACCGCATATTGTCTTCAGATGGCGATGCACTTATTCCTGGAGCTGCACCAATAGATCAAAAAGTAAATTTACATACCTAAAATTTTCAATTAAAAATAATTTTTCAGTTGATATCACAAAAAACAAAATAAGTCCAATAAAGCTCGCATCACAAAAATAGAAACTAAGACCAGATAACAGCACAAGAAGATCAGTTCCAACATATAGTAAGATTTCATATTTTAAAGATCATGACAACAGGAACTACTGAACATACACAATCAAATGCAGCAGATTGATAATATAATGCACAAAGTCACCATTGAGATTACCCGTATCTAATCTGAAGCTCACAGCAACCAAAGATAAAATATATATGTAAATAGATTTATGTACATGTATATGTATATATATGCTCCAAAACTATAAAATGCAATACTCTCTAAATATCAAAGATACATATACATAACTAGAGAGAGATTACCTGGTTCGCTGAGGAGACGCTGAGTTTCCTGTTAGGTTGAAAAAGGAAAAAGAAAAAGCTGTCAAAACCTAACTACAGCATGAGAATCGACCAAAAAAAATATTCAAACAGAAAAATTCTAAACAAGGTCGAAGAAATTATTGACGAAGAAATTAAATCAAAATGAATTGGGGAAGGGATCGAGAAATAGGAGAAGAGGAAGATCGAGTGACTTACTTTGATAATCCTTCGAGGTAAATTGCTATTAGCCATTGAAGAAGCTTCGATTACAAAGTACGCTAACAAGGGTTTTCAGAGAGAGGGAGAGAGGGGGAAGGGGGAGAGAGAAAGTGCGGTGGCTTTGAGACTTTCTCTCACTTGAAAAAATGTGAGTTGTGTTCGGCCGAATTTCGGATTTTATATATTACATATTTAATTTATTTCGTTGCCAAATAAATAACAATAATGATACAAACACAAACTATTATATAAATGTTTTATAAATTTTTAATGTAATATACTCTATCTTAATTTTTTTATGTAGGATCGAAAATTATATTAAAATACTTTATTAATCCGAAGACTATATTAAAGTAATTCGATTACTAACTAGTGTTTTTTTAACTTTTGCAAGTTGGGCTTCCCTTTTTGTATTTGTTGGTAGTTTTCCGGTTCTTCCCATAATAAATAGAGGGAATTGATAGATAGCCACTTAACCTAAGAGGGAATCCAGCCCTCGTCCCGTAAGGTCAAGAGTTTTGTCATTCTTCTTCGCTTTGGCGGCTGTTTATATCCCTTTTGCCCACACTCTCTTAACATGATCCGATCAATTCGATCAGGCATTCGTCGAGGGAAAAATCGGGTTCAGCGGTGTCTACCTCTGTAATAACAGCTTTCTTAGACGAGAGGCTAGAGCAGCAGGTATAAAAAAATGGAATTAAAGCTACAAAGAGATGGACGATGAAAGAAATAACTAAAAATATTAATTCTACAAAAAATTTCTCACATAAATTATAAGTAGAACAGTGTAGAATAGGGGTTCACTTTTTAGAACTAAAATTTTTATTTGTGAATAAATCGCGGACTTTTATATGGTTTCTTCACGGGCCATCAATAGAACCATGACTACGGGCCCAAAAATCAAACAAAAACAACGGGCCATCAACCTAACACAGCTCCAATATACCTAACATAACACAATTGTAACCTTAAAACGTTAGGTTTAAGATGCTCGTGATGATTTTTTTGATACTTTTGTGGTGGGATAGTCATTATTAATAATTATTTGGGCTTTGCAAGTGTTTAAGCAAGGTTTTTGTCTTTTGTAAGTTTGTGTTGGTTGTCTTGTTAGCTGGATGCTAATAATTTTTTAAGCCCATTTATTATTATTATTATTATTAAATGCTAATATTATTTTAAGCCCATTTATTATTGGGTTGTCTATTATTTGGTTGTAATGAATTATCTATTTAGGAATTTTTTTGTCATCCTTACTTTTTGATAGTTGTTTTCAATTACAAGTTGTTAATTTTTATATAGTTTACAATAATAATTACGATTGTATTAATTAAAAAAACAAATTTTATATTAATTTTGTGTATTTGAATTTCAAAAGTTGACTTCAAAATTTAGGACTGATTTTAGCATTTATGTGTGCGCTAAATGGAGTAGTTACAAATTAAGTTAATAGATCAACGATTTTTATGGAAGTTAACATTCCAAATAGACAATTAGTTTTACGGGTAGTACCTTTACTTTTTTGTTTTTGTAAACTTTGTTCCCCATCATTAAGATCTACATAGGGTATACTTTATTATTGTTTTTAACATTACTATTTCTTTAAGATTAACATTAAATTAATTGATCACAGTTTATAACTGCCAATGAAGTAGATTAATCATTAATCAACAATTTTCTTCGTGCTATATATAAATCCTTTAATATCAAATTCGTGTTATCCATATGAAGAACACACACATATATACACACATATATATATATATAGTCTTCAATGAAAGTAAAAGAAAGCTAGCAAATGATATATAAAAATGGCGAAGGCACGTATACCATGTATTATATTCATCCATTACAATTTAAGATACAATTAATTGAAGCATTTGACAAACTCCAAATCGCGGTTCAGCACAGCTCATGCATGCATGCATGAATATATAGGAGAAGTCCAATAGTTTAATAAAGTTTTTAATTATATAGTGCGTAATTAATTGGGAGATGATCGAGACTACGTAATTATAATGAAATGGATATAGATCGAGAGTAATTAATGGAGTTTTGAATCGGCAAGTGAGAAGAAACCCAACTCCTTGAGCACTTCGGTGCATTCGGGGAGTGGGTGGGTCTTCATGAAGCCAAGAGGGTTAGCATAGCGGTCGCTGCTAAGCAAGCCATTGTTTCCGGTGAGAGCAATTCTGGCTCGATCCAGTCCTTTCATGGGCTCAGAACAGTCTGTCGTTGGGCTTTTGATCGCCGTTACCTCGCAGATATCCTTCTCGTGATCTCCTTTTACGAGGAGCCTGTAATCGCCATTTACATCGCTCACTCCGATGGCATTGTGCGTCAAGGTTCCATTATCTCGGTCTCTGCATTCCACAGCCAACCTAGCACCTGCATGCATGCAATGCCACCCATCCATCCATCCATATGCACGTTAGATTTCCATATTTTTGACAGCTTACTAGTAGTCATAAGTTAAATTACAAAAATACCCTTAACAATTACTAGTTGTAATAAGTTAGCTAGCTAGCTAGGGTAAAATAATATCTTAAATTACAAAAATACCCTTAAAGAAAATGGTGCACCCGGTATTGGCCATAATCCTAGATATATGGTATTTTTGTAAATTTGCTACCTAGAGTTCCACACGGATTCCTTTCGGTTCACCATCCATTTCATGGTATTATGTTAAAATATGAACACATGCATCTACGTATTATTACAGGGACGTACGTACCTTTAATGGGTTGGCTGATTCTGGTGAGGAACTGGACACGACAAGTGTCACAGTAAACCTTGCCGGTGACCAAGAATTCCGGTTCGTGGGAATAAGCAATTCCGGCAAAGGCCAAGACGCAGAGGGTGGAGATAATGAGAGCGACTGCCTTCGCCATTTTGGTAGGTGACACGGATTTGGAGTTATAGGGGTCACCATTTTATAACAATTAAGTGCCTATGGGCTATGGCTATGGCCTATGGATGAGAGATAAATAAGGTTGACCACTAATCTTTTTGTGGTACATCTAATACTTTGACTCTCTCTACCCCTAATTAATTTTCTGTTGGTTAATTTTTATTTTTATTTAGGGGATTAACATGATAGGAAATTAATGGGGACAATGACCCCTAATATCCGGGGTACTACATTTGAGAACATTTCATTATTATCTGATTGTTTGTTATCCCGATACATTCAGTGGCGGGGGTCAGAAATTTTAAGCGGGATCCGGATCGGCGGATTTCGACACGGGGATCGATAGTGACGATCGGCGGCAGCAGCGGCGTTTCTCTTCTCTCCTCTCCTCCTTTGTTTTTAGAAGACGTCCAGACCCAACTGGGCGACTACTACTTCTGTTCCGCTGCTGATGCTATTTATCTTCTTTTTTTCAATTTTCATAAACAAAACGACGTCGTTTTGTTAAGTTATATATATATATTTTTTAATTTCTTTTTCTTCTTCTTCCCCTTCCTTCTTTTTCCCAACGTACGCAGAGCTCTCCAGACCCGTCATTGCCGGATTTTAGGCTGGACCCTCGCACATACCTATTACATACTAATTTTTCCGTCTGCCGGGGGGTCCCCGACCCCCCTGGACCCCCCTAGCTCCGCCCCTGGATACATTTATATTTAAACCAATAAAATGGAACCCTCGACTAACTGCATTATTATCTGATTATTCTGAACCTTCTTCCTTTAACGAGGAGGGCTTCTTCTTCCTTCACTCTGCCTTGTAAACTAACAATTCTTGATTAGTTTCTTCATTGACTTGAGCTTCTTCTTCTGCCTTCGTTTTTGATTTTGTGCTCAAGGAACTTAAAAGGCCATGAAGGGAAATTTCAACGTACGTTATTGTTCTTCATCAGCTCTCCTGCAACCTCTGCAGGGGTTATCTCTACCTTTGTTAATTGCTCTTCAATTTGGCTGAAGAGTGACACTTGGGATTTTGAAGCACAACCAACAAATATCCTCGATGACAAGTATTGATCGGCTAGACAATGTAAGCAGCAAGCGCCTTAGATCTGAATTAGAATACACTTCTGTTAAATCCATGTCCTTGAATACACTTCTGTTGAATTAGAATACACTTCTGTTAGATCTAACTCGTGTACATTTCAACATGCAGTTGACTTGTATACCTTCAAAAGAATCAGCAATCTCTTCATCTCTGTCCACCGTGATTGCAACCTTTTTCTCGCTTTCGGATTTGGCTAGTTTGATTCTTTGGGTTGAGCAAGTCATTTTGGTGCCCAAGTATATATTTGCGGCATCAAAAGCTTGGGTTAGAGAGTGACCTCTGAATTCGTCTATAACAATGGTGAATTCTAAAGAGAAGTGCTGTAAAAGGTTATGAAGAGTCTCTATTCTTTGTATATTTCCCATCATCATCATATCTCCTATCAACATGACATCACATTTTAACATATTTTAAATCTGGACCATGAAACGAAGAGGAACCCCTCTCCAATTGACTACGTCTAAGAATGATTTTCCTTATCCTTGGCAACAAAGGAACCAGTCAGCATGCCATCAGAAACTTCTTTGTTTTATCTTCAATAAAATAAGATTCTAGGAGTAAGGATGTATCACAAATTACTGAGCCAAACAAACATTTACCGGAGCTGAAACAGATTCCAACTAATGGTGTTAAAGCCTCCGCCAAAAGGAGGTACAATTTGCTCCATGTACGGCATTGCCTTGCAGTGGTAGAAGGGTGTTACTGCCTAACCAAACGTTGAAACACTTGGATCTCCTGTTTGTTTCATAGGACTATTAACTATAGGACCTCTCTTTAGCCCACAAATGTAAAGAGACTGAGTTACGACACAGCAAACAAAAAAATTTCTGAACAAACTTGGTTGCATCTTCATTAGAATTAAACGGGGAGAAAATAAAGGATAAAAATACATCAGCTCACAAGTCTGTTCCATAGAATGAGAGAAAAAGCTTGGAAGATGCAAACATTTACAATTACAGAGGAACAATAATAAGGCCAAACAGTAAGAACAATTATCGAGAAGATTCTAGTTTCTCTCAGATAAATTAGTACACAACACTAAAGACTTTGAGGAGGAATCATCCTTTCTGTGTCCAATTCTTTGAAAAATGCAGGCTTCCATGCCGCTTACTGCATAGGAGAAGAAAGAATAACGGTTCCCTGTATGAGCAAGATTGAATGGCCTAACAAATACTCCATCCGTTCCGAATTATATGATCAATATTGACTTCTTAAAAGTCAATATTAATCTTCTAATTTGGAAATGAGTAAATATATTACTACCTCCATTCCATAATAATTGACTTTTTAGAAGAAAAAATTTGTTCCAATTTATTTGTCGTAGCTTTCCTACATCACTCCTAACTTCTCTCATTGTCCCAAGAAATTTTCTTCTTTGTACTAGTAGTTTTCAACTTCCCCATAAATGGGTAGTGATGTAATTTCATACAAATTTTAATTATTAAATGATAGTATTAAATAACTTTCTTAATTTATGTGCATGAAACTAAAACGACTATTATTATGGAATGGAGGTAGTACTATTTACTACTAATTCTATGTAAGAAACCAACAAGGACCTTCATGATTGATAAAATAGATGGTCAATGTAAGTTTACTATTGTCATTATTTTACTTTTTTTACATAAGAGTAATCTGGACATCATAGAATGTGTAGGTTGCCCCCCATGTCCTTAGATGTGAATTCATGGAACATGCCATGGGCAGAATCCCTGGGGTTTCGATGTGAGGAATTGCTACAGACCAGGTACCGATTTTTTTATTAAACTGGGAGAAAATAAAAAAAAAATCAACACATTAAGAACTCACCTCTGCATCTTCACCTCCACCAGATTTGGCAGAGATGTCCATCCGTTGATCTTCTGCAGAGGTAAACAAAAATGAGTAAATAACAGAGGAAAAAATGGTCCAAAAGATTAAAGGAGAATAAAGTGTCCATTAAATATACTAAAAGATACAAATTGCTACAAAATCACACAAAAAATCCCAAGGAGAGAGGGCAGCCTACTGAAAGTTCTCGAAGTTTTTTTTTAACCAATGACCCAAACTATTCTCTCCAATTTGTTCTCATGGAAAAGATATGGGTGTAGAGGAAAAACATATACAAAAGTTGGGAACTTGGGATAGAATTTAGTAATCAGACAAGACACATTGGCTATCAGACATCCCAAGGACATTAAAGGGAATTTAGTAATAAAGGTAAAAGAGAGAACCTAAACTCCAGAAGAGTATTATTTGACATCAATCAAGATTTTTCAGTTCTAATCAGACCTGACATATTCAGGCTGACTTCAATTATCAGACCTGACACGTTGGTTATCAATCCAGAACTCAGTTGTAACAATGTAATGTGCAAAATATAGAAGCACGTTGTTCATCATCCATCCTCAAATGAGAGCCTATTTGACCTTTGACTTAATTTTGTTTATGCATATTAAGGTGGTGTTTGATTGCATTTTAATGCATCTTAACAGCCAATCTCTTAATGCATCTTAACGACCCATATTTTTGTATTAAGAGGTCCTCTCAATAGTTTAGACTAATATTTATATCTTAACTATTAAGAAGACCTTTTAATACAAATATGTGGGCTCTTAAGAGGCTATTAAAAGGTAGACTGTTAAAAATCTTAAGATGCAATCAAACACCAGGCTTGTCTAGGATATATCCCAATGATATCATTTTGCTCAGAAACCCATCCATTTAAAAATAAATAAATAAATACCTTCACCAAACATCAAAAGTCAGGCTTACAGAGGTTGCATTTTAATGACTCAGTAGGTTGGATGAGGTTCTCAATTCAATTAACAGAAGGCAGTGATAGGATTGGGGATATACACAGTACACCACCCAACTAGAACCAAATCTAAGTCTTAATTAGCACTAGATTTAAGGAACATAATCCACTACACATTCTTGTTACTGGAGAAGTGATGTCAAACTGCCATATTTAACAGCTGGAAGAAATGCTGCAGACCATGAGGCCATCCATTCACAGATATGTCATTACAAACTTTGCATATGATATATGGTCACACCCTCACAGAGAAATTCCAAGAAATTGATGAAGAGGGTAATGGAAATATGATGCCCATTATTAAAAGTAAAAGAAGGTAAACTAATACAATTCACAATATGTTCCCTGAAATGGTACAGTAAGAAGCATTATGTGTCTAGACACTCCAGTATGCACATCATATGGAAAAAGCAGAGAAAAAGGCATGGAGACTAAGATAAGCTTGAATATTCCAAATGCAAATCGATATAAGAATTATATAACCAATACATGGATACAAACAAGCCACAGACTGCATTATATTGCTATATAAAAGATCACCTCCATTTTCAGGCATGTCAGAAGTCCACAATGTGAGGTTGTCCCTCAAAAGTTGCATAATTAAAGTGCTATCTTTGTAAGATTCCTCACTCAGGGAATCTAACTCAGAAATAGCTTCATCAAATGCTTGTTTTGCAAGATGGCAGGCTCTAAGATACAAAGAGAAAGAACACTTTGTTAGTAACAGAAAATGGGAAGTTTAACATCAACTCGCATACATCAATATAGTTTGGCTTACAATCTAGATATACCTTGCAGGAGAGTTCATTATCTCATAATAGAAGACTGAGAAATTCAAAGCCAAACCAAGACGGATGGGGTGTGTGGGAGATAAATCAGTTTCTGCACTAGTGGAAGCCAACTGCAAATATATTATACAATCCAACAGGTCAATATATAAGCAGTGGTGATTCGAGAATCCAGGATAAACAATTTTTTTTTCAAACTTCCGTAACAGTTAAAAGGACACACATGCTTGCAAGTTGCAAATACATGAACAGAATTTTTACCCCAAAACTGGAACAATTTCTGCTAGCATAAACATGAGGGCAACTCCCAGAACAACCCCCTCAATAATATCACAATAGACCAGAAGGGCTGTACTTTAACTGACTTTCTCAGATATGGCAAGGTTTTATAAGACATATTAACAATGTACGAGTCTTAAAGAGACTCCTTTGACACGCCCAAAGCCAAAATCAACTAACCAAAAGCTACATCAGCTACCCATGAAAGTAATTAAAAAAAAAACTGAAAGCCTTCTTACCCAATATAGGTGCACAGTTACAACACATTGTAGACAACAGAAATGTATAATTGCTTTATAATTAACCAAGCAGCAATGGCCGTGGTCAAGCATGAAACAGAAGTTTCGTCCGTATAAACTGCAACAAGAAGCTTCCCAGAACCTAATACTTAACAATGCAGCATTTACTTGACTATAATTACAAGTATAAACGGCTAAATACTACCTCATGATAAATAACAAAACACATATTAGACAGATATTCTATTCACCTGATAGCCCTTGAGGGACTGATCAGCAGACTCTTTCCTCTCATTACCAGTCTTGAACTCTGCAAGATACCTATAATAATCCCCTTTCCTGCGACCAATAAAAACCCAAACACCAAAACCCCTTAAGAAAAATTAACAAAACTCAAAACTGAGTTTACACTACTAATAATAGACATATATCCCCCACCCACATTTTATAGTAGAAAACAGTGGACTCTCCAGCAGTGCATGAAGGAATGAGATGTTCATCTATCACAGTCATAATATCACCACAAATGCTCGAAAGCTCTGATTCCACTTTTTGCCTGTACTCCTTGATCCGTTTCACATTCACTTCATTCCCTCTCGACTCCTCCTTCTGCTCAATTGACGATAATATCCTCCAAGATGCCCTACGGGATCCCACCACGTTTTTGTACCCCACAGAGAGTAAATTTCTCTCTTCAATAGTCAATTCCACATCCAGCTTAGCTAATTTCTTCATTGCATCCACCATTTCTGCGCATAACACATATGTTGGCTAACATTATTGTTATTGCAAAAACACATACCGTATAGAATGTTGTTTCATTACGTGCTATAAAAGCTTTAGCGCTGCAACTATGTATCAAATGTGCTGGTAACAGTAATCTGGTGAACAATTAAATTATTCAGTAACAGGTACTGAAGAATGCTATTGTACCATATGCCATAAAAGTTGTACCATGTTTCAGTGTTATGTATTCAAAAATTGCTACTGCGTTACAGTGTTGTATTAGAAGATTAAAATCCCTAATTGATATATTAAGTTAATGGAAGAGTTGGGAGTTTAGATTTCAGATCTAGATAAAGGGGGGAGGGGAGGGGGGTTAGCTAACCGTCGTAGCGTTCAGCTTGCTCGGCTAGCTTGGCGATGTAGACAAAGGTGTCGCGTTGAGTGGAAGAAGCCATGGCTGCTGATTCTCTCTGAATCTGAGGCTAAGCTTCACTTACTACTTTCTCTCTCTACTCTTCAGCTGACTGGAAAAGTAGAAAGAGTACTGAGAAATGGGAAAGCAAGACCCAAAATCGTCATGCCATGTATCATGAGGAGAGGATGGGGTCAGTATGAAGTTATTTTATTTGTTTATTTTTAATAAATTTGTCAATTAATCAATAAAATATAAATTTTTTTAATATATGCCTTCTTAGCACGGAAACTAAGTGTTAAATATTGAATTTAAGAGATAGAATTTATTAAAATATAATTTTTAAATGAATATAGTCACACTAAAATATTATTTTAATTATATTTTAATGAATCTCATCCATGAATTCAGTGTCCAACAAGTTTTCGTTCTTAACATGTGACCTAAGGGTCTAGTCGGTGTGTCAGTATTGTATTGATCAATTGATCAACTTATTTCAAAATAAATTTCATGCTAACCACTTTTTGTGAGTATGTATGCACGTACGTCGATATTCTATAATACTCATTCCGTTCCTTAAAGACTGCAGTTTTAACAAAAAAAACACAAACCAATAAGTGAGATAAAATGACAAAACTAGCCTTATGTGTTCATTAATTATGTGAAGAGAGAAATTGTTGATGAACGTAATAACTCTTTGCTACAATAAATTAAAATAAGGGCATATTTGAAAAAAAAACACACAAAATTATATTGGATTCTTAAAACTGCATTCTTTAAGAAATAATTTTTTTTCCTAAAATTGAAAATCTTTAAAAAACGAAGGGAGTAATATAAGTAATATTCGTAAAGTATTTGCTAGCTTCCTTTAATTAGAAGAAAATACAAATTTGACAATCAATCAATTAATTCCAACATTAGCCGTACTTCTGTTCTAAGTATATAGGATCTATTTAACTGCATTACTTACATTTCCCCGTTTACCATATATTAATTTTTAAAAAATGAAACAAAACCCCTAGAAAGTGTTCGTTCTCATGTTCCCTCCCTCCCTCGAGATTGCTTTTAAGATTTAAATATATATTTTTACTACCATAAGTATTTAAGTAGACTGCGAATTGAAAACCACTAAGGAATGAAGATTGATATAATAATTAAAAAAATCTAACAAATAACGAGTATAACACATGATTCCAACTAAATCTGACTTAATTCCACATGATTTCAACAACTACATTAACTATTCATCCTTCTGACTACAAATTAAACACAACTGCCAATCATGTACAAAATAAGAACTGGATCATAGGCCTGCCAAAGCACCGGAGAAGCCTTAAATTGATAAACAAATTCCAAGCAACATTACCAACATCATATAAACTACCAGAAAAATACAATATGATTCCCGAATATATCACCACTAACATAATGAAAGTTCATATAGTTGACATTCAAACATTCTAAGTGTAAGCAACAGGTCAATTAGTAAGTAAATCTAATCTGGATAGTCCAAATTTCAATAAGCAAGAAGGCTCAGTGGCACAAACTCAAAGTAGCCATCTCAGAAATCTATTATCAGTTTAAGCAGCCTAGTTCAGAACCTCTAGAAAACAGTGGAAAATTCTGCTTGTACATATGCTAGGATTTTGGTATTCTCTTAAGTAGTTTGTATATGCCAAAAACATTCTTCTTCTCCCAAAGCCATGGGATGAAGAATGACCTGTACATGGGAGGTGAGAGTTCCCTGTCCAGATAAGGTAATGCCTGCAACAACCTGAGAAAATAAATTTAAGTCTTAATTGTGTGGTGATGTGCCTTGTGTTTGCTGTGTGCGTATGTGAGACGGAGAAAGAGAAGACTGAGAGTTTACCTCCCATGTTGACAAATCACTTCCACGAGAAAAGTAAGGTCGTTGCAGCTGCAACTCAATCAGAAAGTCGCACCTCTCAAGATTAAGGAGCTGCGAAAATCAATTATTAAAAAAGAATTAAAAATAGTCAGGTGAGTTGGTTTCTTTCCGGTAACACAGTTCTGATTATTAAAGACTGTAACAAAGGCTGAAACAAATGAACTTTTACAGAGGTATGTATGTAATACATATTGCTCATCTGATGCCTCATTCTTATTGTTGAAATAAGGTGGTGCAGCTGAACTGCCACCCAAGGTAGAATTGAATGGAAATGGAAGAAGACCCCTGAATCCATCATCTATCCATCGGACTTGGCCCACATAATCAGGAATGAAAAATGATGATGGGAACCTATGCCACTCACTTCCAACACAAACCACAGAATCTGCAACATCCAGGAATCAGTCATGCTTTCTCACATACAGATGCTAGTAAAAGAGGGTTTCTAATTTTTTTGAATCATTATTAGTCTATTGTATATGCCTTCGAAATAATAAGAGCGTCCTACTGGCTACTACATTTATATACAGAACATTTTTATTATAGATAATTATGGTCCAAGTGTGGAGTGTGGAACACTGGAACTAGGGACCTTTGAATTATTCCTCCTCAAAGCTTCAACCATTTCTCCTACCCCCTAAGGGGTTCACACTTATATTTAGAAGTTAGAACATGTAAACATGGTTGTCTGAATCTGATACACGATACATATAGTTCAATACATAGTTGTCAGGTGTCGTACAATACTATACGATACAGGAGTAAATCAATATAGAATTGTTAGCATATCAGAAAGTGAGCCATATCTTACGATACGTTGCATGTATCCTACGATACAATTTACAATACAGTTGATACATTTTTAATTTAGAGGTTAACCTGATAAGAGTTAACATCAAATTAAAGCCTCTTTTTTCATTAGAAGATGCACTTTCCAATTTGGGGCTTAATTTCAAAATGAGTTTATACTTATAAGTCAATAAGTTATTTTTTTCCTCGTTACTTAATACGTAATACTTACGGATTATTGATTAAGCCTCTAGTTTAAGCTCTTTAAACAACAATTTTAATATTTAAAATTGTTTATAAGCTCATTTGATTGCTTTAACATTACACTTGAGATTATTGTTCAATAAAATGATTTCTCTATATATCTTAATATATAATTATCATGTTTTACATGTCTTTCTGCATCTTAGGATACTATACATGATTCATGAACTTTCAATACATGATAGGATTTAACAACTATGCATGTCAATAAGACTTGTCTACACAAGGACTTGGGTTTCATGTTGATGGTACATGGAATCAGGAAAGGAACATCATAATGTTTAGATCAGTAAATCTAATTCTAATTTTGGTTGTTGGTGCATTTTATAACTTTAGACTCCCAACAATTTGTACGATGTGTGTGTGGATATTTATTGGGTTGCTTGCACAAGATAGCATCAAGAAAGCATTCAGCCCAGCTCCAATACCAAATTAAAGAAGGATGTCTTTAGATTCCTTTTCCTTGGCTCGCTTATGTAAAAGAGATGGAACATTTCATCTTAACTCAAAATAAATGAATTAAGAATATGAATAATAGAAACAGAACTGAACCGTTTTCTGGCGACAAATTTCTTCCGGAAAATTCCTTTAAGAGGAAATATAAGTGGTTCTATTTTTGTTTTATATTTCTTTCAATAATTTGGAGAATTTATTAAGGGTACTCTTACCTGCAGAGCATGAAAGGCATTAAAGATAAGGGCATTTATAATACCAGTTATGCCAAAAAAAAAAAAGAAAAACACTTCTAAAGTCAAAAATTGCATAAATGAACAAGATATTGCCACTGGTAATCTAAAATTTGTAGATATAATTTGAGACATGTCTTAGGTGCAGTTTTCAGCTACTTCAAGACCAATACAATAGCCACTAACTTTTTATTCTCACCTTGTTGTCCATCATCATAATACTCTAAGTGTTTGTAAATCTCTAAAGGAGCAGAATAACCATGAATTAGAGAAAATGTCCGTGCATGGGAGACACATAAAATGACGCCAAGAACAACAGGTCTGAGATATTTAGCTATCTGCATAGGTCAAAAAGTAGAGGTTATAGTAACTCACAAAATTTGAATGATATTGCATGAGACAACTGTAGGAATATAGCACCAGCTCACCGTGACAAACACAGATTTATCATTTGAATTATACTTGTCCCAAAAAAAATCAGGAAAACTGTCAATAACAGCGGAAGCAGCTACACAAACAAGTGGGTATATTGGATAGAGAAATCTGCAATGGCAGTAAGTAAACAATAAGTGTGCAACTACATCTCCATTTTCACAATAAAATAAATAAATAAGCTCAACCTCAATTGTCTCAAGCAATTGTGTGGTTCTAGATATCTTCAAATTATCAAACTTTAAATTATAAGAAGACTCCAGGAGTTTAAGATCCAAACATTCTAACCAAGGGCAAACAAAATGGGTCAAGAATTAGTAGATGGTGCTGGGACCTGCTCCAATGCAATGATTAGGCATGTGTTCAAACTTTGTCAAACCTTTAGGGACAAAAACAATTTGTTATTGTGGACTATTTCCTTGAGCAGCATTGTTTCTATTAGCATAGATTGGACTCTATGGTTAAGCCAACTGAATAATTCCTTAATTACAGTTATTACATGCACACTCCACCGAACATAGATGCTAAATTGCTAATCCAACTTGGTAAATAAGTAAATAACAAAAAGTTCTCAACAAATCTTTCAAGGTAACACACGTTCAAATTTTAAAATAGAAGTAGTATCATTTGGTGATATGACATGAGGCCTCCTCTTCTTATCCTAGAACCATAATTGTAAGTGTACTCAATCATGACCCTGTGAGACTTGGTTACTGCTATTCAAACACCACTTAAATTTAAATTCTTAAGGGCCTCAACCACGAAGTAATTACTGTCCTATGCCCTTTGGAACTCCTGCACGGCTAGATTATAAATTTGCAAGTGATGGTTGATACACAGTTACTTGAGATCTCAAAAACTTCAACCGCTAAATGTGTCCTGAATTTTATCCACAATATATAAGGTAACAATGGCAAAAATAACAGATCATGAATTCATGATGTAGGTTACATTGAAGATGGAAGAACAATTTCATATACCAAGTATCAAGCACCAAAGAAATGAATAGAAATTGCCAAATTGGTACATTCAACTTTGAAGGACGGTGTTGCCCTTTTCCATCCCTGTGCTACTAATCGGATGGGTTAGCCAAAATCTTATAATAGAAACCATCCGAAACAAACAAATATACCAACATTATTCATAAAGTTTCTCATCATGTCAAACATAGACTTTGTGTAGTGTCATGCCATTTTGTCAATCATGTCAACTACGAGGTGTGAAAGTGCATGCAACAAGGTTCCAGAGGACAGCATCCGAGCTCAAACACCAAGATTATCAAGTGAAATCAATCCAGAAACTGAAGTGCAGCAAATTTATGTTTGAGAACAAGGTATGATTTCAATGACAATCGAATGCTAGTTGGTAGTTTAGAGCTTAGTCATAAAATGCAGAATCTATGGATGCAAAAAGATTTAAAGGAGGACAGATTCATAACATGCATAAATAAAAAATAAAAATAAAAAAGGACTTCAATTCAAATCTTAGAACCATAAACAACTATGTAAAGGAAACATGAAATTCGGAATAAGTCAAACCTTTCTTCCTTATGGGGCTGCAAAGACATAAATGCTATCCAGATATATAAAGGTGAGACAACAACCAGCAAGTCTGGACCATATTTCTTCCTAGCAATAGGCACAACTCCCAGGAACAGCAGAGCAAGAACAAAACTGAAGTTGAAATTATTAAATCCATTTTTGAAGTAATATAATGGGCTTTCAGTGCCATACAAATGGCTCTCACCGCCTCCTATGACATTATACAGCAATAAATTCAGAACAGACGATGTCCATATTCTGTAGTAGAAGTGGTCAGCAAGTAGGGAAAGTGCCTGGGAACAATTTAAAAAGTAAAAATCAGGGAACTATACATATAACGAAAACAACTAAGTGAGCAACTCAATATTAAGGAGCTGAGAGTCAAAGAGTTAACTTGATTTATAAGAACAAACAAATAAATAATAAACAATAAATCCATAAAAAGAAGATGAAGAATAAGAACAAGATGCAACAATTGAGCTTAACTTACCATGACAGCAACAGATGTGACAACCCCTGAGAAAAATGCTTGGTTAAACTTTCTAATCAAAGAGTATACTGTAACTGGAAGAAAAGCCAAAACTGAGAAAGGCCAGCCAAGAATAACTCCTGTTGCTGCAACTGCAACTGCCATGGCACGCTTCTCAAAAAGATATAATGCTGACGAGAGAGAAATAGCATACATTGAAAATGAACTTGGCAAGAAACCTGTAAATATAAGTTCACACAAAGAATTTTAAGATCTTAATTTTTAAGGATACAAACCAATTCTATATAAGAAAGGCAAGGTTGCTACATAAAATAATAACAGAAGAAAGCTGAGTACGAATGAAAAGCCTACGTACTTGTGCTAGCAAAAAAGCAACCACTAGTAAAGCATAGCATGGCAAGCGTATAAGAAGCAAGGCGTTTTCCATACTTCCTGGAAAGTGCTACTACCAGAGCAGCTTCTGTAACGACAGAGAGGAGACCAAGAAATAGTCTCACAAAGTAGAATACTCTGACCTGGAATGTTAAAATCCATTGTCAAGTACATTCTTCTGAAGAGAAGAAAGTAGTGCAAACCTTAAAGAAGTCCTAGATGAATTAAATATATGGAAGTACACAAAAATTCTTACTTTTTCCTCACCAAACCAACAGGAAGCTGGCCAACCCACTAATTTGTGGAAAAGAACATACAAATATGAACGAAGTGCAAACTGAGAGCTGCATGAAACACAAAACAGGAGATTATTATCAAGAAAATCCTCAATAGCAGAAAATAAATACTACTTACAAGGTAACCATTGTAACCACCTAATCATAACAAAAGGCAGTGGGAAGAGTGTACAATGAAACTGAAGAATTATATATACCTATAGTGAGGAATATGAATGCACAAAATATGGTGAAACTAATTGGAAAGGCTTACAAAACAAAAGGAGAATAGATATGAATGCAACTTGCTAGAGTCCGATGCATGAATTTTGTTTCTGTAGAAACGACCATTACAAGCAGACAAATCATCTAAAGGAACCAGCAAGTGAAAGGTGAAGTAAAGTATAACTTTTTAAAGGTGCATGTTCCAACAGAAGAAATGCTGAAAGCTTAACTCCTTCCAATATCAGGAACTTCATTTCTAAAAGTAACTCGATTCATGCCTCCTATAAATATTTTATTTCGATTTTATGTGAACTGTCTGACTCTGGAACGTTATATATTTGATTATAAGATACCAATGGGTGTACTACTGCAGTTCGGTTCTACGAACTCTAAGTAATATGTTTTGAGGTTGGATATCAACAAAAAAAAATTATGGGAGGCTGAGAAACTACATAGTAGCATCAAACAATAAACAAACTTTTGAACAGCGTAGTTGTTTTCAGCGCATTGGTTTTGTTCAAGTTTATCAGCAACATAGTAAAGGTTGACTTTGACTATTGTAAGCTTTACATTTATTATCCTGACACCATAACAGAGCAGGAAACATATACACCTAGCTGCATAAACTTCTGGACAAGCTAATATGGTCCTTAGATACGTTACCCACACTCGTCGGCTGTCGCAAGAATAAGTACATGTGCACACTACAAAAAACGACTTCATCGTCGTAATTTTAGTCACCTCTTTCTGGAAGAGTTCTGGTGGTCTAAATTAATGAATTTCAAAAGATGTAACCAAATTATACTCTCGCAGAAAACTTAAGACGCATAATCAAAAAAATTGAAGCAAATATTGTGATCAAATAGAGATTATATCTAAATTTGGGAATTCCAGACTGAGTCAATATATCTTCCTTATTTTAAGAAGTAGAAAATTGCAACTAACTACTCAAGTTTGAAATGCATTTATGTGAGCTTTAAATTGATATTCCTAGCTAGTAACATTACTAGTAGCAAAACAAACTCCTCAAACCTACATTACATCATTCCAACCGCATAATTCTAAAACCAGGGAGATATAATTCACATATGGCTCATGTTTATTGACAAGTGTATATATATATATATATATATATATATATAGAGAGAGAGAGAGAGAGAGAGAATGGACCTGTATTCCCAAGTTTGAAAGCCAGATTTGTAGATGAGGTAGTGAAGAGGCTCCCAGTAATTGAAGACCTCGTCACAGTCATGTATAATATTAGACGTTGCACTCATAAACCGGAGCATTCCTAGGGCAAACACCGGTAAGAAGAACCCTAGCCCCCTGTCTACCTCTCCATCGTCGTCCGGTTTCCCCGGCTTACCGTGCTTTTTGTACGCTTGCGATTCCGAGGTCGATGACGATGAAGGATCGAAGGACACTGTGCGTCTTTGCCTCGTCGTCATCGAGATAAGTTCTACTTTCTCTCTAGGATTTGTGTTTGAAAATCTCACTGGCGCTGACGCGCTGTATCTATTTTTTACCTATCATCTTTCCTTTCCTGAGCAGTAGCTTTTGCTTTTGCAAGAATAATTGCGACTTGTTTACTGATTTTAAAATTTGATCTTGTCTTGTCCCAAATCAATTCGATTCGCAAATGGGCTGCAATCAAAAAAGACTGGGCTTATTTGGAGTTGGCTGTTAGTAAAATTCTATCCTAGGCCCAATCCTGACGTTGGATAGTGACGTCTTTCTAAGAACAATTACATATAATAGTACATTTTAATAAAATATTACAAAAAAAATGCATAAATAAAATATTTATAAAATTAGTGCATATGCAATACTTAATTACAAAAAGAGTGTAATCTTATCCCTTTAATTATGACCACGATTATCTCCCTTATCTCTCCCACGATTCTCTCCCAATCCATTTCCGCCTCCCTTCTCCTCCTCCTCTTCCTCCTCCCTCTCCCTCTCCCTCTCCCTCCGCCTCCCATCGCCCTCCCCCTCCTCCCGCCCCCCTTTCTCCTCCTCCCGCCTCCGCCCCCCCTCCCCTCCCCTCTCCTCTCGCCCCCCGCCCCCTTTCCCTTTTCCCCTTTTCTCATCCCCCTCCTCCGGCCCCCCTTTCTCCTCCACCCGCCCCCTCCCCACCCCTTCCGCACCCCCTCCCTCTCCTCCCGCCCTCTTTCTCCTCCCTCCGCCTCCCACCACCCTCCCCCTCCTCCCGCCCCCCTTTATCCTCCTCCCTCCCCCGCCCCACCACCTCCCATCCCTCCGCCTCCCTTTCCTCCCGCCCCCCTTTCTCCTCCCCCCACGCCCTACCCCCTCCCCCTCCCTCTCCTCCCGCCCCCTTTCTCCTCCCTCCGCCTCCAATCGCCACCGGTTCATTTTCCACCTCCACCAGTAACCAAACCTTCATATGTTGGTAACCAAACAGTCATATCAAGGTAACCAAACATTCATACTAAGGTAACCAAACATTCATACTAAGGTAACCGAACCTTAATATGAAGGTTCGGTTACTTTATTATGAAGATTTGGTTATCTTGGTATGAATGTTTGGTTACCTTAGTATGAAGGTAACCAATTCATTTTTATTAGGTTACCAATTTATTTTGAATGTGATGCAGTTGGTAACTAAAATTCATGCAGTTGGTTACCAAACCTTCCGATAAGGTAACCAATTCAATTGTATTAGGTTATTAATTTATTTTGAATGTGATGCAGTTGATAACTAAACTTCATGCAGTTGGTTACCAAACCTTTTGATAAGGTAACCAATTCAGTTTTATTTGATTACCAATTTTATTTTGAATGTGATGCAGTTGGTAGCCAAACTTCGTATAAAGGTAACCATTTTAATTTTTGTGGGTAACCAAATCGTCAAAAAAAATTCAGAATAGCAACTCCGGCGATATAGCGGTGGTGGCGACGGCGGCGGGAGGCGGTGGAGGAGGATGATGAACATTAACTCCTTCATAATTTTTTGTTTTAAATTTTCTCATTTTGATTTGAATTTTGAATTATGGATTTAAAATTGTTGTTAGATCCAAAAGATTTGAATTTGAATTATTAATTATCCTTGATTTTAGGTTTCTTTATTTAATTTGAAATTGAATGGTTTGAATTTTTTGCACTTTTTTTGTAATTATTTTGTGGATGCATTTTTTTTGTAATTACTTTCTAAATGTTGTATAATTCTGTAAAGGAGTCTTGTATTTATGGCTGTCAATGATGAGATGTTATCTGATTCGGTAATTATTGATTCTGATGTCATTGGAATTTTAATTCAGTAACCTTAATTAGAAATCTATACTATTTGAGTTGGACATATAAGATTTTGGATATCTGACCTTCTATTTTCTTGATCTGGATCCGAGTTGAATACTACTCTTTCCCTCCCTTAATATTAAGATTTTTTAGAGTTGTACATAAATATTAAGAAAATAATTGTATAATATTAAATATAATATCAAATATTTATATTATCCTTGTATTGAAAAACGAGATTGTTATTTATTGAGCAAAAAATAGTGAGAGAACCAAAATTATATTTAATACTTGTAGTAATATTGAAAACTAAGCAATGAATGGTTACTTGAAAATCTAAAATGTCATATATTAAGGGATAACAAAACTTCTCTAAAACGTCTTATATTAAGAAACGGAAGGAGTATTATTTTATATTAACTTATATTCACACCCTAACTTTTAAAATTATGTTTATTACTATTATTATTATTATGAATTAGATTTGTGTTGTATTTGGATTTTAAAGGTATCTTAAATCGACTTAAGATAAATTATTTTAAGTCACTTTCAATACAATATCATTTGATCATCAACTTAATAATCTGACTATACGAATGTAACGAGCATATAAAATATAAGATTAGGTAAAATTTTGTCATCAACAAATTCATAATCATCTCATATTTTTGCATGTCCAATACATCCGTACAGTTAAAAATCAAATGATGTTATTAATAACATATTTTTACTCTATTTTTATTTATGAGGCTCCAAGTGAGATTAAAAAGGAAAAAAAAAAAAAAAAATTATAAATAACCTTTTCCTTTTTTATTTTTGTCCGAATCCATCCTTCCAAAAAGTTTAAATTGAGTTGTACTTGGATTCACGTGAGCTCACTAACACTTGAAAAACCGCCGCCAGATCTAACGAAACCGTTCTTATTTTTTCCCTCTTTTACACTGTCAATTCCTATCAGAACTAGGAAATCTCGCAGAATTTCCTATATAGGAATAGGATTAGGATTTGATTTCTTTTTAACTTTTTCAAAATCACTACTCTGATCCACACCCACCCACCCACATTCTTAAAACCCAAAATTTAAAGGCCGGATGGAGATTCTTCCGAGAGATTCAGTGGAGATATGCATCAATGAAGATGGGTTTCTGGGTTCGTATTTTGTGGCCAAAGTTGTTGAGATATTGGGGAGAGATAAAGTGAGGGTGGAATATATGACCCTGTTCGATTCAAAAGATGTAAAGAAACATCTGAAAGAGAAGGTAGACGCTTATAAGGTGAGGCCTCTGCCTCCGGAGATTCGGGTTTCGGGTTTCGACGTGATGGATAAAGTGGATGTTTATGATCTTGACGGATGGTGGGTCGGAAGGGTGATCGAGAGATATGCTTCTAATTACCGCGTTTACTTTGATAGCACCGGGGATGAAATCGTTTATCCCTTTGATAAGCTCAGGGTTCATCAAGAATATGATAATGGTCAATGGATTCCTTCTCAGAAAAAGGGCATACGATCATTTCATCACTCTTGATCTTGTCCATAATGCTTTACTTTTATTTTTTTTAATTATAAATGTTGAATTTCATGTATAGATTATATATATATATATTATAGTCCAATTGATTGGTATTTTAAGGTTTGCATGGGATGCATGTATGTATCTTGGATTCAAATCTATTTTTTTGTTCTAAAATAATGGATCAAATCTATTTTTCTTGTGTCGAGTCATGCTCCCCTGTTCGAATTGAATTTAGACCAGTTGTCAGTGAAAATATACAACTAAAAAGATTTGATTTGTAACTTAGTAATGGAATACTGCTGCTGCTCCAGTTTGGAAGTTTTAACATATTTACTGTAAATTGTATTTGGATAAGCAACAACTTCTCACAAACCAAAAAAGAGAGGAAAAAATGATCAATTTAATAAAACCGAAACATAAATGACAAAAGGGGTAAAATGCTTTATTTCATTCTCATGAAAGTAAAAAAGGCATCACTAGTATGTGAGCACAACAATGCGATCATACAAAGAAAAAAATGTCAAGTTCTTGGTGACAGAATCATCTTCCTCCTCTTTCCCCACACTAGAAGATGCATAACTTAATAACTCAAGAACATATCTGATAGATTCCAGGAGAAACGAAGAAAAGAGACACATTTAATGTTTAACCAGTGTTCTGCATCCCAGCGGCAATACCCTTCATGGCCAAGATGAGTGTGTCCTCCAAGCCAGGGGCATACTCGCTTGTTGGGTTCAGGTTTACCAGTTCAGAAGCTGTTTTGTTTTCCATAAAGTCTTTGGAAATATGGGGTCTTAACGTCACGTTATAGTTAGGGTCACGGATCCGCTTTAGTGTGTAAGCCTGGCACACATTCAAGGTTGTAATGTAGGAATCACGCAGCCGAAGTCTCTGCTTCAAGGTTGGGTCTCCTTCAAGAATTTCCTTGTGTCCAGCAATCTACCAGAAGAGTACTTGTTATCAGATAAAAATCGCAACAATCTACCAAAAAAGGTTAATAATTATTATCTGTGCTCAAAATTAATTTACCTGGAGGAGAAGGCTCTTTGTTTCCTCATAGTTAGACCTCAAATGCTCTCCAAATGACCATAAATCTGGCGAAACAAGTAGTTTGTCATTCAAAGCAGCGATACCAGGGTCTCCCTTGGCGAACACCATCTCAACTAAATCAATAGTGACCCTGAAGAAAGGCCATTTATTGTACATTTCCTGCAACATATGGAAGCTCTTGACATCTCTCTTAATTATATATTTGAATGCTCCCCCAAAGCCAAGCCAAACTGGGAGATGAAACCTGGTTTGCGTCCAGGCGAAAATCCAGGGGATCGCTCGGAGTGATTCAATACCACCACTTGGCTTTCTTTTCGATGGGCGACTCCCAATATTCATCCGGCCATACTCCAGCTCGGGTGTGGCCTTCAATCATGAACAAAAGGATGATCAGTTACATTGAATATAACACGAGATTGGAAAAAAAAATTGATACAAAGTTTAGTATGGCTCTCACAAGGCGGAAATACTCGACAAATCTGGGTTCCTTGAAAACTATTTTACGGTACTCCTCTGTAGCAACAACAGCCATTTCATCCATAAGTGCACGCCATTCAGGTTTTGGTGAGACTGGTGGATGCATTCCATGCTCGAGTGTAGCAGCAGTGAAACGCTGAAGTGTTCTAAAACACAAGTGCTCCTCTCCAAATGATTGCTCAATAACTTCACCCTGAACTGTAACCCGGAGAGACCCCTGAATTGTTTCAGGAGGTTGAGACAGTATAGCAAGATGGGTGGGGCCACCTCCTCTTCCAACTGTCCCACCTCGACCATGGAACATAGTTAGCTTCACGCCGTACTGCTTTGCAACTTTAATAAGCTCCTCTTGAGCCTTGTATAGTTGCCAGGCTGCAGAAAATCGCCCTGCATCTTTTCCGGAATCAGAGTACCCAATCATGACTTCTTGCTTACCATTAATCCTATTTTTGTACCAATCAATTGAGAAAAGCCGAGCAACAGCAGCTGGTGCGGCCTCTAGATCAGCAAGTTTCTCAAAGAGAGGAACAACTCTTAATGGTTGCTTCACATGGCATTCACGTTGCAGAAGCTCCACGGCAAGCACATCAGATGGTGCTGTGGCCATTGAGATGATGTATGCTCCAAAGCAGTCTGAAGGGAGCTCTGCTATGACATGCAATGTATCCAAAACATCAGCAATTTCTTCAGTTTGCGGAAGATCAGGCCCAAATAGTGGGCGCTTGCCGCTGAGTTCAGATAAAAGCCATTCTTGTCTGCGTTCTTCAGACCATTCTCGATAGGAACCAATTTCCAAGTGCTTGGTAATGGCATCAAGGACATCAGCGTGCCTATCTGATTCTTGCCTGATATCAAGTCTCACTAGTGACAGTCCAAAGGTGGAGACTTGCCTTAGAAAATCAAGAAGGCTTCCATCAGCAATGGATCGGTCCCCGCAAGCGCACAGTGATCTGTAGCATAGTTCAAGAGGTTCCAAGAACTACATAAAATTTGAAATATAATCAGCAACCATCCAATAAGATAAAGACCGTATTCAGAGGATTAGGCAGTAACTATAAACAGCACCTGATCCGTAGAACGAAAAACAGATAGGGAGAGGCATAAGAACAAAGAGAAGGCGCACCAGGAAACATTTTTTTGTTGTTGTAAGAATTCATATAAAGCAGAGCTAAAGAACATTGAGTATGCAAGAGCTATATATGGACTTAGTAGAGTATACACTTCGTTTATAAACTGGCTTTAGACAGAATTTACAAAAATAACATCAAATAAATGGATATACCTTCTCAACATTGGTGTACGTTGCCTCCTCTGGAATGTCAGATTTTCCATGTGATAATAAATGACGAGAACGTTCACGAGTATGATACAACTTATCCCTCACATCACCAAGAATAACTCGGTAAGGTTCACTTGCAGGAACCTGTTTCCAAAACTCTGAAATAGGACAAAAAAATTCAATGAATATTTTTTAGAGAAACAGACACTGGGAGAGAATCATGCATTTTCTGGCAGAAGTAACAGGCAAAAACTGATCCTAGAAATTACTACGCCAATTACCTATGTAGTGTTTTGCATCTCTCCTAGCAGATCTGTGGAGTTCTTCTGCGCGAAACCGAAGCTCATCACTGCATCGCCACATGGACATCTGGCAAAAGATGTATTCAAGTTGGAATAATGTTGTGATAATAAGGTATATTAAGAACAAGTCGATATTAGAAAATCTGCAAAAATATTCAATTATAAGGGGCAGTGGCTATATACCTCAAACATGAGATCCTCTATCTGCGAAAAGTACAAGTTAGCGGCCATCATTCGTGCCAATAAGCAAACATCCCTTGTGACCTCAGGAGTAACCCTTGGATTACCTGCATTTCATTCCAAACATAATCAACACTCGCACACAGAGAAAATATTTCTTTTTTTAAGACTTCCATTGACTAAACTAAAACGTAGCCACTATAACAGATTCAGCATTCAAAAACAAAATTTTATATGGCTTTTGCCTCCATGAGAAATTAGTATGCGTATTCGAGTATAGAATCACGAACGTAACAATCTATAGGATAAGGATATACCGTCACGATCACCGCCCATCCAAGAAGAAAATTGGATAAGAGGAGCACTGTATGGAACACGTTCACTTATCCCTATGTTCTTCAAAGCTGTGTCAACACGTCGTAAAAATTTGGGAACACCCTTCCAGATTGTTTCGTGGAAGTAGCTCATCCCAGCTCTCATTTCATCTTGTGGGGTTGGAGGCGTCCTCCGGATTTCATCTGTACGGAAAGCAGCTTGAATCTGTGTATAAATATAGAAAGGAAAGGAAAAAATCAACAATGTTGCAGACAGAGCAAGCTGCCACTTTATTATTAAGCTTGTAATCATAGATGTAGCTACAAGCTGAACAAAAACTTATTCAAATGTTAGACAAATATCAAAACTAGGCTATGTATTATATGGAGAAATGTAATGCAGATTGCAAACTAAACCTATGTAACACATTTGAAGAGCAGTAACAAGTGATGCATGGTCAAATTAGTCCAGTCTATCTGGCAAAGATAACTCCCTGAAGCATATTAAGTATCTAATGGATGTTATCATCGCAAAATTACCATGTAGAGATGAAAGGAAGATTTAATATGCAAAGCTTCTATCCTTTAAGAGATGACTGGGAGAATTTTTTAATCGTTTTTACTTATTATGCTTGACAAATAATTTTTTTCACCATGTTAATAGAAATAAGTTGCTATGGAGTTGGAACTTGTCACACAGTTCTCAAGAGAAGAAGAGGAATAACATCTCGTTGTATATATAATACATATTTTCATTACAATCAGAAGTGTTAGAGAATGACATGCATTCACTTTATACAACAAGAAGAAACTCCACAATGTCAGCTCCACCAAAATTTAAAAGACAGAATAGATGGATTGATTGGGTTTCCAGTTGTATATCGTTCACCCATATATTTCAGGAGCGACATGTCCTTTTAACATATGACCTTCAGTAAGTACCAGACACAGAAAACAAAAAGATTATTTGCAACCCCCATCCACAATTTTTTTTTTATAAAGGTTATGGTTTATTGAGGAATTTCTTTATAATTGCCACAGATAACAGATAGTAATTAAAAACATAAGCAATAATTTTTAAAAATATGATTGCAGGCAAAACAATAGATTGAAGAGTAATACTTACTTCCCTCTGTAAAGCTTCATCAAGCTCCTGCTTGTCATCAGGAGTGATGTCTTTAGCATATAACTGGGCTAAACAGTTCCTTATCCTGAACAAGAAAGGGCTATTAAGTTTAAAAGTAAAAATGTAGCAAGAAAGAAAGAAAATGAATCATAAAATTACAACCATTCGAAAACATAGACCAAACGATTGCTTAAGATTTCTAAACAACATAGATCAACAACCAGAAAAATTTGACGACTAACCTTCCATGCTTCTGAAGTAAAGATCTACGGACTGATTGAGTAGGATGTGCAGTAAACACCAGATCAATAGTTTGATTCTTCAATGCATCAAAAACTTCTTCAGGAGACTTTTTCAGCTGCACAACAAGTCTCTTTAGAGTTTCTTCGATGTCTGATTCAGTTGTTGCTGAGTTCTCATCAGCAAAATCCCCCTTTTTCAGCTTGATTCTTCGACGGTAAGCAATCTGAACCTCCTCAGCCAAGTTGGCCAAATTAAGCATGTGAGAGAAGGCTTTTGCAATGACAATTGAGTCCCCGGGATCTAAACTTGTTAAAACCTTTCCCAGCTCCTCCAGCTTCTTAGGATCACGCTGTCCTTCATACTCAGCGGAAAGCTCATAACACTCTTGAACCTTTACAAATCAAACACCAGAAGCAACTTACGCTGGGTACAAAATTAACATAAGTTCATAAATATCATGATTAGAAATAACAACTATGTTCAAGTAAAATGGCTATTATACACGCACACGTTAAATCTGTATGGATATTTTGCTGGCCCCATCATGAATTCAAATTATTCCAACAACTCTCGAAAGAGAAAAAACACATAAAGATCTCAAAGATAATGGCCGATTGTCAAGTGCAATTTCTGATGAGCAAGTAAGCAATCAATCAATCAAAATTGACACAAAAAAACAAATCTTTTGATCTGTTTATGAGAAGGAGGAAAAAAATTCAATCTTTTCATATCTCAAAACCCCTAGAATGGGTTCCACAATTTATAAAATTCATGCAAAATTGAGATTTGGTATCCCAAATAGCCGATCACCGCCACCCTAATCACCAACAAGTGATCATCAATAGCTCAATCAAAATTATACTGGAATCTCACAACTAATCATAAGTTTTCAACATTGCGGGCAGAATCATAATCAAAATAGAACATGTCAGTCTTGAAAGCAAAAACGTGAAATCAAAACCTCGTACCGTCTCCTTCAGATCCTCGCCATGTAAATCCTGAAGAATATCAAGAAAGCGATCCAGTAGCAGAGCATCGTATTCGACGAGCTTGTCATCCTCGGATACTTTGGAAGGTACCAAAAGCCTCAATTGAGCATCGATCGAAGCTAGCTTCTCTAAATTCCGATTAGCCATTGTTGACCAAAACAACGAACTAACAACTCCCCTCCTAGCCAAAACCCTGAAACAAAGTAAAACCCGAAATTCACGAGTTTTAAAATGAATCACAGATAGCCACGTATTTCCATCACGAAAGTTTAAAATCCACGTGTAAAAATAGACAGACGACTAATGTATCCCAAAACAAAATGCATCAAAATTGCACATATAATAAAAATGGTGTACCTGATTCAGAGATTGTAGAAGAAAATGATTAAAGATTTCAAAAATAAGATGATCACAAACTGAATATGATGAGAGAGAGAGAGAGAGAGAGAGATGAGATCTGAAGGCTCTGCACTACGTAGCTAGCTATATATAGACACAGAATCAAGAAGAAGAAATAGTTGAGTAAAATAAACACACTCTACGAGTATCAGTGTGTGTACGTAAACATCGGGCTCACTCTTCGGCACAACTTAAGCTCATCAAACTCACCGAGGCAGGCACTCTTCCCCCCCCCCCCCCCCCCCCCCGCCCCCCTCCCCCCTCTCCCACAGTGTCCCGCTATTATGAAGAGAATATAGTCAATATACCTTCAAAGATACTTTTATTTTTCCTTTTTTACCCAGATGTAAAACTAAAAAATACTAACTTGGTGGAAAAAAGATGTACCAAAAAATGTTGAAAGGCGTTTGTGTCAAATTAGACAAGAAAGGAATAACCGAGAGACTTTTCAAAGAAAACAAAAAAGAAAAAAGGTTGATTGCATCTTTTGTTATGATTGGCAATTGTCCCAAACAAAAAAATTGCTAAATTGACAACAATTTTAATTAATAAAAGTAATTAGATGATACTTTAAACTTCGTTATTATAATACTTGGATTATAACTAGATGTCTGTGTTTTCAAATTATATGATCGTTTTATAAATTTTAAAAGTCAATTTGAGATATTTTTAAATTTTTATTTTATTTTAATCACTTTTTGAAAGTCGATTAGATGTCTGTTTGTTTTTTTTCTTTCAAACGATTTATTTTAAAAAGTCAAATAATATAAAACAGAGAGAGTATTATCTATTCATTAATCTAAAGACGTCAGGTAATAATGTTGTAAATTTGTTTAACAATATAAATAGAAGATCATTGACTTGTTAAAATAATCCGATTATCTTCTTAGGTAAATAATTAATAGTGTTGATAAGAGAAGAGGTGGGCATGATCATGAGAGCATGAAACATGTATCATTTTATTAAAAAATTAAGTAGTTGAAAACTTGAAAGTAGAGTAGTTACTTTGTTTTTCAATGATTAAATTAAGTAGAGTAGTAGTTACTTAAAAAAGGTTCCGTAAATATACTAATTATTTGATCCAAATTATAGAGTAGTTACTTTGTTTTTCAATGATTAAATTAAATTAAGTAATATCAATATTAAGTAGACCTGGCAAAAATGGTCCAAACCCATGGGTCGGCCCGTCCGTCACGGGCCGGATTTTGGGCTGCAGAATTTTAGCCCAGCAAAATTCGAATCTTTTTAGTCCGCCTGTTTTTGGCCCGGCCCATTTAAGCCAAACCTAAAAAATTAAAAAAAAATAAGCATGAATTGGTCTCGGCCCGCGGGCAAGCCCGGCCAGCCACAGGCCGAGCTTAGGGTTGCAACTTTTTAATCCAACAAAACTCGGATTTTTTTTGCCCGCTCGAACTTGACCCGTCCGTTTGTCAGGTCTAATATTAAGATTTAAAATTAATTTTACATATTAACTTCGAAGGTCGTAACATTTACAGGCCTTGAAAATTTGTCCGACAGAACTCTTACCAGCTAGGTGATGTCCTCCTGAACTACTGTTGCTTCTGTTATTACTGATTAGAATTAATAACTGATTAGAATTAATAACATGGATCAAAGAGAATTGTTACTGCCACCCAAATTTGAGTACGTAGTTGATCAATTCTAAATCAACAGATATAATGTAATATTTGAAATTTCTTAAACTACACCAATAATGGACATCAAGTCATCATTCATCTATACATACATACATGCAAATATATATATATTGTATGAAATTAAAACTAGTGGGAGTGCGTAGGGGTAGGGGGAGGGGTGGGGTGGGGTAGGGGGCTGGCTTTTTACAAAATATTATAGCCAAGATTCTTCACTAAATGATAAAATAAGAGAATAATTTTAAATTTCTTATTTCTTATCCATATCTATGACTATGAGTGGGAGCAGTAGTTGAAATCTATAGTGAACTGTGATTTGTAATGATATGTAGCATCAACTATATATATATATATATATATATATATATATACACTTTTATATTAATCCCAAAATTAATTACTCTCTTCCTCACCAAAAGATTATGGTTCAATATTTGAATTTCAATTTATGTAATTGTATATTATTTATTTTTTCTCTTTATTGTCTTTAAGTATCCATATTATTTATATAATTTTGTAGAAACCTATATGTTATTATATTTTAATTATAGAGATTTAGGGTAGGTATTAAAGGTTATTTAATTTATTTGTCTCTCATCTTAACCCGTCACGAACTCATCCAAAAGATCGTGATTTACAGATAAATTTTTTGATGTGGGATTGAAATGTTACAAATCAAATAAAATATTAATTATATTTTTGAATTTATGTGATTAATTTTAAAACGGCAATTAAAAAGAAAAAAGAAAAAGAGACCGCCCTTATCATATTTGGTCTCATTCATACTAATTATTTGTATTTGGTAAGTTTATATGCTTGCTGACATCATGACTCATGCGTACAATTGATAAAGAATATTTTATATGAAGTCATTTGACTTTATAATGTTATTTTGTTTTCTTTTCCTGATTAAGCTTTTGTCTTGCATTTCTTATCATAAGTTTTAATACAAACATTATTGCAATAATTGAGACAACTTATCAACAAGTCAAAAGATAAGAGGCGAACGAATAAGAGAGCCGGGACACTGTTTTAGTAATTACAACTACTAATTAGTAGTAGTATAAGAAAAATAGTAGAATTATAAATAGAATATTCCTCCATCCTTTTCTACTCTCTCCTTCATTCTAACAGTACACTCCACAAGTCTTTGGTCGGTTTACATCGGTACCGAATAGATGGATTATTGGTCAATAAGTGGTCGAACTGTTATTGACCCAATGATGTCATTAATATATAAGAATATAAATTATTAGTAATTAATAAAAATTTTAAAAATCTCATTTTTCATGAATTAAAACATAATAAAGATGAATTACAATATTAATAAAAGTTGTTAATTTTAATATCAATTTTTTTTTGGTAAAAAAAAAATTTAAAACTGGATCAACTAACCGGGTTTATCAGTTGAACCGGTGATCAACGGACCAATCCGAATTTTAACCAACATCAATTTACTGGGCCAAACAGAACCGAAAAACGGACCGATTCCGATTTTTACCGGTCCAATCTCCGGTCCGTTTTTAAAACATTGATCATATGTACTTGCTCACACTTTTGATTCAAGAGTTCCAATGGTTCTTCTTTTTGTCGTCTTTTTTATTTTTGATTTCAAATTTAATATATATTTTTTATAATATTTTTATTTTACTGTTACCTTTTGTAGTATCAAACCATCATTAGTGAACTTTTAATTAAAATATAGAATACACATTAAAATATAATTATTCTTAAAATTATTATTTTAATAAATTATCTAACCTGAAACCAAGAAATATTGTTATTTTCCAAATGTTTTGCCAAATTTTTTGTAGCCCTCTTAATCCCTTTATTTATTGTTATTATGCCATTTTTCAATATATTTCAAAATATAAATATATATCATTCTCGATCATTAATTGGTTCGGCATAGTTTTTTTAAAAAATAGATATCTAGAAAAATATAAACCTGTCTATAAAACTTACAATCATCAATACATATTCAAACTACAAAAAAAAAACCATCATTCATACCTAAAAATCATCATAACCATGTATAATTAGTTATCTTTACAAAACACGGAACACAAAAAATACAAACATGCAGAAAATAGAGAAATAACATGTTGACTGTTGAGCATAAGACCATTTACTTTACAGTTTACACCAAGTATTCTTTACAACCTACACAATCAAAATTAAACATGGCGCCTTCGTGATATCAAAGTTAATCCTTTCATAGACAATCAAAATTAAACCTTTCCTATACAATCAAAATTAAACATGGCGCCTTCGTGATCACGCCTTTGAAATGATGTGCTGCCTTCTTCCTTGGAACAGGATGATGAAGACAGCAGTGTCTTCATCAAATTATCAAGCACTTAGTGGACAATCATTCAAAGTTCAAAGCATTTCTTAAGCAAATGTAATTAAATAGAATATTAGATATAAATATAATATCAAGGACATTGAATATTAATTTACTACTGTCGGGTATATATTTACATGATAAGGACCCTTTGGCAATAAGAATATAGGTAATTAGTGTTATTATCATTGGAGGGGAAGCAGATTATGTAAGCAGCTAATGGAATATAATAAAAAAAACAAATGAATTACAATGAAATAGAAATATATTTTTTTCCAACCACTCATTTTCCATTCCACCATTTCCACTCTTGAGTTTTTGTTCCTTGGCCCTAATTTTAGAAATCTTTGTATTTTTCTTCTCATTTGAATAATCTCTTTGTGTTATTTCTTTCTATTCTTTTGTTTGCTATCAATTCTTGAACCCAAACTCCATTAACAACCTATATCAAAACTGTAGCACTCTTTCCACAAACAATTCTAGACAAACCATAGGTGACAAAATTTGATATCACTAAAGGCAGACAAAGCAATATTGAAGACCCACCTTTCTTGAAACTTTTCTCTAATCTCTTAAATTTTGTCACCTTATTCATCTTACATAATTGCATTTTTTCCTCTTTTTCTACGAATTTTTAATACTTTGCAAATCTAAACCAAGATACAACCAGATATTCAAAAAACAACACCACAGAGAAGAAAATATTGAAATGAAGAGCAAATCTTACATGTTTTTCAGGCGCAATAAAAGTAGTACTAACATCGTTTTTGCACCCAGCTAGTTCCCCTTCTGACCCAACTTGATAGAAGCCAGAATCTGTATCAAAATATACAATCAAATATTATCAAAAAAATTGTGGGCTTGTGCATATATATCATCTATCATAATAAAACAGGACCTATTTTGAAACTTTGATATGAGAAATCACAAAAACGGCTCAGATTGTTCCAACTTAATCTAACGGCTCACATCTGATCTCACATTAAAAGAAATCCCGCCCAAATCAACTCTCTCTCCTGTTCATCAGTCCCTTCCAAATTCACGCATGACAGGGGCTGATATTGTAGTCATACAAATTATACAATTGCTATCAAGGTAGTGCTGGACTTGCATATAACACACCTACTACTCATTTTTAGGCATGTAACAAATCAGCCTAATACATGAAAATGGAGGAAGACACTTACAGTTTGCGGTAACTTATATAAACTAGTAGTTGAATGCTTTGAAATTAGGAAATTTCATGTGGTTACCACTGAAGGAAATGATAGCATGAAAAGTTCAGGGTACATCCTCATTCCTCACCATAATTATAAGTGGTTAGTAGACCTGGCAATGTAGACATTCAAAAATTTAACAATAGAATTCTAGAATTAGGCTAATACATTAATGTTATAAACCAATTGATCAAAGTCCAAGGCCCAAGGGTGTCATTTTCTCCTATTAAAGATGCAGATTATCAATTATACTAACAGAAAAGAATCAATATTTGGTACTTTTAAAATGTGTACTCCATTGTTCATTAGCTGTTATTTCGTATTACCTCATCATGTTCAAAAGACCTCAAAATGACCAATTTGTTACATAGTGACCACCTTGAGGTGGTCAATAAGTTGATAACTAAACATATTTCTTCTTTCAAAAAATTATTGCAGTCCCAATGTTAACAGGGACTTGGATCCCACATGTCTCCCATCTCAAGGTAGCTAGAGATATATACAACACTTAATAAACCTAAATATGAGATATATTCAAAATAAATGCACAGAAGCACACTAAATATATGCAGAACACTTGATTACATACTCAATAAATGGGTAAAAAACTAAAATACTATCACTAACTTCATACAATTGCAGTGGAAATGATGCACTTATGCACTTTCATCAACAGCAACTCAAGTTCAAAATAAGTAGTTCATTACATCCAATTCTAACACAACACATTTATCTTCTCTCATGAAATGATAAGTATTTTTTACTAACGGTGACTGAGAAGGAGACGGTAAATAGGAAGTCTCTGTTTATATTTTGACTTTTTATTTAGATAAGTAGTAATGAGAATAATAGAAAACAATGTCTTTTGTATAACAAAGCCAACAACTCCAACATTTATTCACTTACAGTTTGCGGTAACTTATATAAACTGGTAGTTGAATGCTTTGAAATTAGGAAACTTCATATGGTTACCACTGAAGGAAATGATAGCATGAAAAGTTCAGGGTACGTCCTCATTCCTCACCATAATTATAAGTGGTTGGTAGACCTGGCAATGTAAACATTCAAAAAATTAACAATGGAATTCTAGAGTATCCCTTCTTTTCAAGTTTCTTATATCAAATGATTTAAGCTTAGGTCCTAATATATAGACCTGGCAATTACAACATTAAAGCACATAAGTGTGTACTTGGCAAAATTAAAACTGAAACCCTTGGACAACTCTATTCTCCGCAATCAATCTGTGTGGCTACAAAAGAATTATGAATTTCAATAGGCACTGTAGTTCTCCATCAAGCCAAAAAAATATTGAGAAAAATAGTTACTGTGACGCCCCCAGAATAGGTCCATTCAACCCAACCCATTCTGAGTCGCCAAATACATGGTACAGAATTCAAATACAAACTTTATATCATACGGTCGTGCAAAATACGACCACACAACTGTGAGTCTCAATACAAATATGTAGAAAATATTAAGATTCAAACTAAGTCCTCATTACAATTATTATCACACTATTTATCAGAAATAGTGAGGACTACTACTGCTCTAACTCGGACCATCACTCTGTCCCCCGACTAGTCCCCGCAACATTCTCATTTCCTGAAGAGGACAACAGATGAAAAGGGTGAGCTCAACTAGCTCAGTAAAGAATATTATGACTAAGATAATGGGAAACAAATTATCGTTAGTCTTCAACAAATAAGATAAAATATAATGGACAACCAACTTTAGATCAATATTCGCAGCGGAAATAACCGTTCATCATCAATATTTTATCCCTGTAACATCAATCAATATACATCTCGAATCAAATATTCATCTTTGCACTACAGGCCAAAGATATTCATTTGTATCATCAGTGGTCATATTCATCTCAACACCTGTCATCTTTGCACTACAGGCCAAAGATATTCATCAGGTAATCATTCATCTTTGCTCTACAGGCCAAAGATATTCATCAAGTAATCATTCATCTTTGCTCTACAGGCCAAAGATATTCGGTTACATCACCTTTTAGGACTGAGGATGATGAAAAATATTTTAAAGAACGAATCCAGTGAGATAAAAAATAAAGACTAAGGATTCGTATTTTAGTTTATCCAAATCAAAAATACCTCGTAATAATCAATTATGGAGCAAAATTTCAAGAATAAAGCTCAAAACTTGGATACAATCAAAGATAGTAACCTTAACAAGCAATTTGAACAAATAGAAGAAAATTTAGTTTTTCCGTGAATAGTGCCGTATACGTGAATAGTGTCGTATACGTGAATAGTAACCCCGACGGAAAAAGTAAAAATTTCAACATAAAATCCATGACAATATTTCTGTATGATGATATTGAGAAGAATAACATCATTTACGAAAGAAATAACATCCCTTACCTCAAAATAATAGTACTTCTGGCTGGAATATCGGATATAATTTCGAAAGAAACTTGCACTGAATACTAATACTCAAAGTATTAAAATACTCACAAAAATACGCTCGATATTATAGAGAGAGAAAACTTCTGATTTCTGGTGTGATTTTCAATTCTAACCTAAGCACCCTATTTATAGGAAAAGCTTAGGATGCCAAAGGAGACTAAAATAATAAAATAATATTATTTTATTTTTTTTCTTCCGCCGCCTGGCTGCTGCCCAAAAATTCTGATTTTTCAACAAACCAACAAAAGTGGGTCCCACCCTTTATTAAAAAAATATTTATTTTCCAAAACTTCAATAATTCATAACAAATAGCCCCTTCGTCAGAAAAATACAAATTCTATGTCCTTTCATAGGAAATTTAATTCTCTACAACTTTGCAGAAGGAAGTTTTTCCAAATTCCAAACATAAACTATCCGAAATCCACCAACAGATGATTTCTCACACCAAAATATTGATAAAAACTCACCAGCGCCAATTCCTTCTTTAATATCCACAAAATAAATATTTCCTTATCATATAAATCAATAATTAATTATTCACAAATAATATTATAGAACTACAATATTAACAACCAGGTCGTTCCCAGGACAGAGGGGGCCTTCCGATAAGGACTTCTCATTACTGGCGCGCAATTAAATAACCCCTCCTAGACAGAACTTCCTTAGACATTGTCAATAATGCTATCTAATAATATTATTCAAATAATATGAATTATTGAGTTGATAACGTGAAATATTGTGCAATGACAATTATTGAATCAATACTACAAAATATCAACTGTAGCCATTATTGAATCAATCATAAAAAAATAGCAACGTGGCAATTATTGAGTCAATAAAATATCAATGCAGCAATTATTGAGTCAATAATATAAAATATCAACGTAGCAATTATTGAGTCAATAATATAAAATATTGAACAGTAATTACTGTAACAATAATTGAGTAATGGTTTCTCACGTAAGACTCAATAATTCAAAATACTGTGCAATACCGTGTGCTACTATGCAACACCGTGTATCACTGTATTTTAACCACCGGGTATTTCAACAGTACTAACGGTAACAACCACGCCGTTATCTTGTAAAAAGTTATTTCTGTCGCTTTCTATATCCGACAGTTATTCCGTTGTGGGGGCCCACAAATAGCTGCGCCGTCGTACGAATATTCCCCGACAACAAGAATATTCCAGGACCAAACGAATATTCCCCGACAACAAGAATATTTTATAACCACTTGCTCATTTTAAAAATATTTGCACATTTCACCCATAACTTTCATATTTATCAAGTCAACGCCTTACTATTTCGAAATAATATATAAAGAAAACTAAATCTTTATTCATAAAAGTTGGGGTCTTACAGTTACACACAAATAATGGAAGTAAAATAAACTTATGGGTTCTCCATCAAGCCAAAAAAATATTGAGAAAAATAGTTACACACAAATAATGGAAGTAAAAGAAAATTATGGGTTCTCCTATCAAGCCTAAAAAAATATGGATTCTGATGTAAACGTCAATGGACAATAGTTTTTGGTAAATACTTGGATGGTAAAATGGCTTTCACTCTGTACATGTATGCGCAGTGGACTACATGCAAGTCATAACAAATAAAACTTAAGAAAAGTAAAGATTTTTATAAACTATGACTTAATAAGATGGAACATGGGAAGACTCACAAACATCATGACTAAAGATCAAGATACAGAAGTTTCCATACCTGAATAGCTTGTAAGAAATCTTAATTATTACTTGAAGCGTTTTCCCCAACCCCATTTCATCTGCAATGAGACACCTACCACCCCTCTGTAATCCAAACCGGACACATTCAAGTTGGAAGTGCAGCAACGCATTTACCAACCTTTTTCATCAGACAAATGTTCGAATCTACATGGTATCCAGCGCCCCAAGTGAATGAATTTGAAAATTTTATTTACATTAAGGGTTGCCCAAGGTATCTCTTAGTATTCAGTACCCTCAAGACTTCATCATAATCTCTAAGTTTGTAAACCCTTCCCACCACCAGTATGTGACATTCAGACAATCAAAACAATTAAAATGCATCAATTTCAGCCAAAGTAAGTAACAATTATAACTCCAAAAATTGATAAAATGTTTGCATCAAATTCAGGATAAGGAAACTATAATCCTCGACATAGGAAGTTTGTTAAGTAGAGGGAAGTGTGAAATTAAGGACTAAATCTACAGCACCTGTATAGAATAAAGTCCTAGGTCCTCACCATCCCTAACCAAAACACAAAGTCAGAAAAATGGACTACCTTAAAACTGAATCTAAGGAAGGCAAGTCAACAAATTTATACTAACATAAGCACGTAAATACATCTACATAGGTTCATATAGCAGAAAGTAGAAATTGATCAAATGAATTTGGGTACCTTGACACTAAATCTGGGGAAGCCAAATCAAGACCACCAGCAGTTGGTTTCTGATGCAATTACGAAGGCACTGACTGCGTATGTTGCTATAATTGTTTCATGTATCCCATTGACACTCATCCTTGCTCTGATCTCTCATCATCTGAGAAAATCTGATTCGAATAATCCCCAATTCCCGACGCAGAACTTAGCGAAACACCCGACACCGTTGCCAAGATAATAGTTAAGTAGGTTGAGATAAGGAGAAGGGGGAGGGATTTATCGCTTGAGCAATTAAAAGAAGCGAGAAAAGGGCAACAGATATATGGAAGTGGAATATGGGTGGTAAGTTTCTTATCCATGGGGAAAGAGAAGGTACTGAATAGGAAGAGGAAAAGGAGGAGGAAAAGGGGAAATCTAAAGAGGTACCGGCGGTTTTGTCGATTGAGCCGACGGCTGCTCACTGGGTTTGCCGTAGGACGCGACGCCTCTGTTCTTCCCTTCTTCGCTCATCTCTCTGATCGAGGGATTAGGGTTTCAGATCAACGTCGTTGAGTTCGGATTCTCCTCCGTTCATTTCTCTGTTTGATTTTGTTTCGATAAATGTTTATGGATGTGTCTCCGCGTCTTTGCTTTGCTGTTTGATTTGGGTAGGATTGTTGGAAGTGAGATGAGATGGGAGCCTTTGGATTAAGTTGGAAGAATTGAGAGTGAATCTGAACCCTTATTGTGCTTTGTCAATTTTTGAAGCTGAGAAAGAATTCAAAATTGGTTCTATTTTATTATTATAGATATTATCAAATGGGTAACTTGCAACTATATAATGGCAGTAAAGAGATCTAAACGATTATATTTAGATAAATTATTAACTACGAATGCTATCAAACATATATTTTCAAGAACATCAATTAATTAAAAATTAATTTCCAAATTAAGTTAACTAAAACTACCAGAAAAATATAATTTCTCTATAGATCTAACCTATTTTTCTCTCATTCAACTGTGATGTTAAAACCTTACCTAATGGATGTTTCCAACATAGCACGATGGTCTATTCTATAATCTCAGTTTCCTATTCTCTTTCACTAATTGAAAAAAGGAAAAGAAAAAACATTGACCATGAGAAGAGAAAATAAAAGGCAATATAAAGCGAGCAGCTGGAAGCATGGAACTATCCAAACGTATTACTTATTCAGAAAAAGGAATTCATAATGCTATACAATGTGCACTAAACCTCTTAAGAGACATACAGTCCGATTATAAAATGAGGACTCTACTAAAGTTATCCAGAGGACTCACCTAAAGGTCCTAAACACTAACATCTCTATTAATAATGCTTAAATACAGTTTCCATACATGAGCTTCATTGATGTTAACATAATCCAAGACTTTCATGGGTTCCATAAAATTGCCTTTAAGATAAAGAGATAAAGAAAAGGTAAGACATAGTGACCAAAAATGTATGTATGCAAAGTGGCAAACAATGGCTTATCTTCTAAACTAATCCAATTGTCCCAGCAATTAAAGGTACGGGGAAAGAATGAGCAAGTCCATAAAGACCATAACCAAAAACATCAACCAAATATGTTCTATTTTTCTTACTTTTTTGTAGTTATTTATGAAAGCCATTCATAAAATGGAAACTATAATTGAAAACATCAACCAAATATGTTCAAATTAGAAAATAAATTGTGATGCAACATCCATATAGAGAAACTTATGAAAAAGAATTCTTAGAGAGAATTCTTTTTATATTAAGTATATTATCAAATGGGTAACTTGCAACTATATAATGGAAGTAAAGAGATCTAAACGATTATATTTAGATAAATTATTAACTACGCATGCTATCAAACATATATTTTCAAGAACATCAATTAATTAAAAATTAATTTGTAAATTAAGTTAACTAAAACTACCAGAAAAATATAATCTCTCTATATATCTATCCTATTTTTCCTCTCATTCAACTGTGATGTTAAAACCTTACCTAATGGATGTTTCCAACATAGCGGAAGCCATTTTTGAACTTGAAACAGACGAAATTCAGGTCAGGCTGTCTGGGTTCATGTAGTAAAGGGATGTGGGGTTGAGTAATTATAAATCAAAACGAAATTGAGAGGTGATAAGTATGGTGAGGATACCACCATCTGGGTATACGAAATTGAGAGGTGTAGGTGTTGAAATAAGAGACATCACCTTCGGTGCTATCTTACATGGAGACACCACCAAAGTAATACGTCGCAGAACTGAATGCTACACTGAAGCTAAGGGAATAAAGAAAAGGAGACAATGAAATTGTTACCTCTGATCAGCAATTGAAATCCAACCTGGCTGCTTGTTGATGATCCAAAATCTGTAGCTTTTAATCCAACCTTTGATCGAGGTTTTGATTTTTGGGAAATCGGGAAGAGGATGACCTAAAATCTGTAGCTTTTAATCCAACCTTTGATCGGGGTTTTGATTTTGGGGAAATCGAAAAAAGAAAGGGAGTGAGGATCGGGGTTTTGATTTTGGGAAAATCAGGAAGAGAAAGGGAGTGAGGTAGAGTTGGGGTCGGATTAGGAAAAGAGATGTGGATTTGGAAGGGATTGATGAACAGGAGAGAGAGTTGATTTGGGCGGGATTTCTATTAATGTGAGCTCAGATGTTCGGGAAGAGAAAGGGAGTGAGGTAAAGTTGGGGTCGGATTAGGAAAAGAGAAGTGGATTCGGAAGGGACTAATGAACAGGAGAGAGAGTTAATTTGGGCGAGATTTCTTTTAATGTGAGATCAGATGTGAGCCGTTAGATTAAGTTGGAACAATCTGAGCCGTCTTTATGATTTCTCAAATCAAAGTTTCAAAATAAGTCCTGTTTTATTATAATAGATGTGTCTCATCAATACAAAAAGAAAAATTAATTAAATAAACTTTACAGCCTGTCACCTTTACACATACAGTATTACTCTACAAGTAATCTTATGTTGAGCAAAATGTTTGCTTTTTTATTTTAAAATTAAAGATATATTATTTCATTACGTTAAGTCGTAAAAAAACAAAATAATACTAATTATCATTGATTTGACATTTTAATTTAAAATTTAATTTATTCAATTACAATCATATAATTTAGTGAATCAAATACAATTTTAAACATATAATGTAATAATATTATAATTACTACACACATACCATAAACGTACCAACCAAACAAATATATCGTAATAACATATTATCATTATATTATAATTTTATTACATCATGAATAATATATGAGTCTCGTGTTTATGTGTAGAAGAGCTTGGGAAAATATTTAATTTTAATTGTGAAAATAATAATTTCCAAAACTATTTTTAGTGTGAATGGTCTACGAAAAAGGTGTTAGCTCGTAACATGAAGTCATCCTATACATCATTTACGTGGGCCTAATATTTGGGATGGTGCTTGGGTTGGAGTTCGGCCTAATCCGATATTGGGTTCGACATAGTGAGCTCTTACCTATGGTAATACGAATAATGGGCTTATTATACTCATTTGGGTATCTTTATCTTGGTTAAATCCATTTATTTATAGGAACAATTACATATTTTAGTACATTTTTAAAAATAATTACAAAAATAATACACAGATAAAATAATTATAAAAGTAACACATTTTTACATATTTATTTACAAAATTAGTGCAATTAAGATTCCTTTAATTTAGGTGGGTCAATCGTCATTTTCTCTCTCAACTGCCTTATCCTCAATCTCTCTCGCTATTATATCTCTCTGGCCATTTTCTATTTCTCTATCCCTCGCAAAGCTCCCACCGGCCAGATAGCATCCAAAAATCAGCCAAAATATGGATAATGTTGATGGTTGTAAAGGTATGCCCATATGTTGATGGCTTCCTTCTAAATTGGGATTACAAAATGTTCTGTTTTCATACATGTATATATAAATTCTCACCAATTGGGATTACAAAAGGTTGATTGGGCATCATATACTGAAGCGGACCTTGCCAGCTTGGAGCATTGGGAATAGCTGCTAGAGGTCCAGGAAATGCCAGAAGAAGGTTCATGGATGAAGATCTTGTGGTTGGTGGAGTACCAGCTACTTTTACGGCCAGCATGTGACCATCTATTTGGTGCCCATTCATGTGACTTAATGGCCATGCGACCATCTATTTGGTTCCCATTCATGTGACTAATGGCTAAGGCCGCAGTAGTGGGAGTATCAAATCTGACAAATCCATGGCATTTACTTAAACTAGTGCTATTTACTGGTTGAAATATCAATTTCAGTTGGTAACCAAACTTTCATATCAAGGTAACCAAACCTTCATAACAAGGTAACCAAACCTTCATAACAAGGTAACCAATTCACTTCCACACCTGCAATTTTTTCATAGTGTAGTTGGTAACCAAACCTTTATATCAAGGTAACCAAACCTTCATACCAAGGTAACCAATCCACCTACACACCTGCAATTTTTTCATAATGCAGTTGGTAGCCAAATCTTCATACTAAGGTAACCAATTAAGTTTTATTAGGTTACTAAATTATTTTGAATGTAATGCAGTTGCTAGCCAAACCTTCATGCAGTTGGTTGATACCAAGGTAACCAAACCTTCATACCAAGGTAACCAATCCACCTCCACACATGCAATTTTTTTATAGTGCAGTTGGTAGCCAAACCTTAATACCAAGGTAACCAATTCAGTTTTATTAGGTTACCAATTTATTTTGAATGTGATGCAGTTGGTAGCCAAACCTTCATACCAAAGTAACCAATTCAGTTTTATTAGGTTATCAATTTCTAGTGTCTTTTCTACAGTATTATTTTCTATCATGAAATCTAGCAGTTCATCTTCTTCAAAACGTGTATAACTTTGTCATGCAATGGGACGAAGATGTCAGTTGTTTTTTGTTTATTTGAATAGTCTTTTCAATAATTCTGTAATCTACCTTTGAGATTTTGGTACCATTACTTTGCTGTTTGCTTTTCACATACAACAGGTTTTTGGTATCGAGTATGATCTTGATCTCTTCAATACAGTGGCTGTTCCAGATTTCAACATGTAAGTTTCTTATAATGTTTGTTGTCTGCCATTCTTGTGGTTAATCAGCCTTTTGTCTTTTTCTTCACTCGGTGACTATGTTCTTTCATGATTGCCAGGGGAGCGATGGAAAACAAAAGTTTGAATGTATGCTTCGCGACGGAGTAGCGGCGAAGTAGCGGAGGAGATGGCTACTGTGAGGGAGATGAAGATTTGAATTTGAATATTTGAATATTTGAATTTGAATTTGAATATTTGAATTTGTTTTTGTTGTTAGATCCCAAATATTTGAATTTGAATTATTAATTATGTTAGTTATTTCTCCTTGATTTTAGGTTTTCTTATACATGTGAATTGCGTTATTTTTGTAATTATTTTGTAGATGCACTGTTATTGTAATTACTTTCTAATTGTTGTATATTAGCGTTAAGGACCCTTATTTATATAGTCAGGAATTTGATTTGTTTGGATTATGAAAAACTGGACTGAAAAGTCCTATGCCATAGCTGCAAAGTGCAAGGAGGGCTGTTTTTATATTTATTAAATAGAAAACTGAAGCCCTAATAAGAGAGAGCAGATCCTCTGTCTTCAAATCTTCTGTTCCTTTGTGTCTCACCACTTAAATATTGACACATATCCTCTTACTTAACACCAATTAATTCTAAAATTAAAAAAAAGACAAGTGTCAACATTTAAGTGGTGGGACACAAGAGGACAGGGGATTTGGGAACAAAGGATCTGCTCTCCTAATAAGAGGGATGGAAAAATGAATAGGAAAATAGAAATTGATAAGAGTTTTATTAAAGTATGGGAGATGATAATATGCTCCATTTTCTAGTTGAACTCCATTGTCAAATAAATTTAATTAGATATAAACTTTATATCAGAGTGTAAATGGTAAAAAGTAGAATAAGTTTAATTTAAATATCATCTCCTTAATTTCTCAAAAAAAAAAGAGAAAGTTAGAAAATGACTTAGTTTTGGTTTTGCTAAAAAGGGCACGTCTGTTCAAATCAAAAATGACTTAGTTTTGGTTTTGCTAGAAAGGGCGCGTCTGTTTGGGCATAAAATGACGCAGTTTCAGGCTAGCGTTGCAAAAATCCAATACAACACAGTTATGCTAAATGGCACAGTTTCATTCACTTGATAATAAATAAACAAAATTTTAATAAATTTTGTCAAAAAAGATATATACATACAATAACCCAGACCTACGAACCGCGAGCTCACCTAGTCTGATCGATGACGCTCGTGTGAATTCAAATCAAGCCTTGGCTAAGTCCTCTTCCTTCCACAAAAATGGAATGCCCCTTTAGGCCCAAACTTAAGATCAACTTTATTGTATATAAACCAATTCAAACTTTAGTTATTAACCGATGTGAGACTTTGTTTTATATAAGTATTTATTATCATTTTTAAGAGTGATCTTTGAGAGTTAATTTCTTATTCATTAATTATCCCATAAATTTAAGTTTTTAAATACTTAATTTTAATTTATTCATGAAATAAAATATACTAATATGTAAATTCACTTCAAATAATTAATAAAATTCACTTAAAATTTGACTTAAATTCTGACAATATACAATTCATTTTAATGGTCATTCTAGCTACCCCTAGAAAATCTAAAATATGCCACACCACCAAGAAACTAATCAATTGTACTACTATGATTTAGGCCCTTGGTTATAGGCTTATTGGCTATGATTAGCCAGTTTTTATTTTTTTTAAATTTTTTGGCAGAAAGGATTGTGATTGGTCAGGTAGCTTGGCAAATTAACCTGATTAATTAATGTAGATATCATCATATCAATATCATAGAGTACTATATATATGTATTCTCCTATATATTAATTTATGAGGACAGCTTTTTAGCAATAATGTAGCTTTGTGATCACACCCGTGCCGTCTCTGTCCAATTAACTTAATTATAATTAATTATTACACACAAGGAATGTGATGACCATTTGGTAATTTTTGTTCAAGCATTTCGTCCGTCTTGGACCATAGATTTAATAGATTAATTTTTTAAGTCAAAATATAATTTAAAATAAGTACATATGGGTTGGATACTCTTAACCATTCTTTTATTTGGGAATTAGCTTGGTAGCTACTCTAATATCCTTTCGTGTCTTAATTAATTCTTTTAGATTATTTGTTTTATGGACAGAAATTAAGTACGTAGTAGCTAGCTATGGGATTATATATTAATTAAGTTAATGCAAGAAAATCCATCCCTCCGAAACACCCATATTAGGGGGTTATTTGCAGACTCTTTAAACAATTTAGAAAGAGTAGTTTGCATGAAGTTAATTTTGATTAATTGATCAATTAATACAGTGTCGACACGTATGTCGTGAGGTGATCTCTTTCTCTGTGTGTCAGTATTGTATTGATCAATTGACCAAATTACATAAAATTAACTTCATGGTAACCGAATCCCAATTTAGAGGTGGTTGTCGGCCTATTTTAGGGCTCTATGTACAATAAGAAGTGATCGATTAAAATTGCGCCGATCATGTAAATGAAAATTTTCCAAAATTAATTACTGTGAAATTAGTCTAGGGTTGAGCATAGTGCGATTTGGTGCGGTTTGAACCCCAAATCGCACACAAAACCGTTTAGGTATGGTTTGACAAATTCAAAATCGCACATGAAATCGCTTGTGATTGGTGCGGTGTGATTTTGGTTCCAAAATCAATTGAAACAACAAAATTTTATGCAATTTAAATTAACAATTTAGCATTACACAATATTAAATACCACTTTGATAACACAAACATCCTTACTTATAATGTTTTGTTTAAACAAAAGCTAAATAGAACTAAACTCAAACCGTAAATTCGATTTTATATATTGTATGGTGTAACTAATTAATGTTGAACATAAAATGATAAAATAATTTAATTATTTAACGAGTCTCATGCTTATCATATATCACATATTTGTTCATATTTATTTAACACTATTTATATAAAGAAAAATAAATAATACATAAGTTTAATTTTTTAAGTTTTGGATAATAATATTATGAAAGTGAAAAATATATATGTATATGAGCTGGTATGTATCTGTATAAACATAGTGGTGGATGACAGTAAATAAAGTTTGTTGATGGACTTGTTTTTGTAAATTATTATTGTTATTATAATGATGATGATAGTAAGTTCAATCATATTCCTGTTAAAATTTATAAATTTCTTTGGACAACTTGACTTCTTTTATCTTGTTAGTCGTATGGTGCGGTTTCGGTTTTACTAATTCGGTTTTGGCCAGTAACCAAAACCAAACCAACCCTTCATAACCGTCAGAACCGTTTGTGCGGTTTTAATTGATATAGTTTATACGGTTTTTAATATGGTTTCAGAGGCAATTTGGATCTTTACTCTGCCCTAAAAATTACAAACTAACTAACAGCAAATGCACCACCTAAATATGATCATCTCATATCAGTACTAATAAATTGTCATATTCCATTTCTACTTATCAATTATGTTGCGTCGTCTGTACGTCTTCGACGACATAGAAACAAATTAATTAAATTCGGCTGATATTGGAAACATTTTCTGGTGAATGGAGGACCATTACTCGATCAGTGTATGCAGAATTATCGGTTGAGAACATAATTTTTATTTCTTTCTTAGTTAATTTTTGGGGAACTATATTTTACTTGCATGTAGTATATATATATATATTGAGATATATGGAGTGGATAGGCCTATATATAAATTGAAGAAAAAGGTCAGAAAATGAAGTATACAACAAATTAATATTAATCTTAATTTAATTTTGCATAAATAGGAGGCAGGCAGTAACATAATTAATGCAAACTAACTCTAGGTAATTGGCAGCTGAACTGCATTCACAGTAAATTAGGATCATTGAAATGAAAAGTCTCCGTTCTTTGTCTCTTTCTTCCATCAACATAACATGATATTAAAGGCGTTACGTACGGGGTTTGAATTATTATATAAGAGCAAGGGTTGGTAAATCAATAAGCTTAATTGGTTGAGTGAGCAAAATATAAACAACTTGAGTGAAACAAATACTACTAGTAGTAGCTACTACTATAGCTAGCACGTACGTGCGTAAGTGGGGACTAAACATTTTGCTCAACAAGTGCAATATTAATCAGTTGTCTAATCAGATCCATTTACAGTTGATTAAGTCTTTTAACCAAATCTTTTCCTGATTCTGCTCTAAACCAAATTAATGAGAATTAAAGTCCCTATCAAGAACCCCAAAAAGGTAATTAACCTATTGAGTGTGTGTGAGTAATTAATTATCACCATATATATATATATATATATATATATATATATATATATATTATTGGATCACTATTTGCTGTAAATTAAAAGTTGAATAAATAATAACGGATGTTCGGATAATATATACATGCATAGAGTCGGAACAAAATAAAAGGAAAGCACTAACAGCAGTACTGTGGTTATTGGGTACTATTAATTACCATCACTACTAAACATTATTACCATATTGAGCTCGTGATGGTAGTGAAAGTGGTGCCAACTATATTACACTACGTACAATCTTTAATGTCACAGCACTCGCCCTCAATTAAGTTTGGTCAAATAATTCTTGAAATTTTAAAATTTGTGTAAATCTTTCAAGTTTTAAAAACAAAAAATATATCCATCGATCCGTGCTTATATAATTATACATTTTAGATGATTTAGAATAATTACTATGATTATATTGGTTAAAATTATAAAATAAAACTAGCTAGCTAGATATCAGTTTTTGAATTATAAGTCTTCATAATTAAAGTAGTTTTAAAAAATAATCTTTTTTTATTAGGTTAATATTCTTGATAATGATTGCTTTGTTGATAGACGTAGTATACTTATGAATACATGGAAATAAATTAAAAGCATTACTTAATGCTAACAGTATCCATTAAAGGAAGAAAATAATTCATGGAGGAAGAAAAAGAGGAGCTAAAGCACACAGAATGGTCCCTAGCATGTCTCCTTAAATTAATTAATTAATTAATTAGTATCCCCATGATTTTGATTATTTTGCATCTAATTCTCCATCTCTCTCTCTCTCTCTCTCTCTCCCCCTCTCCTATATCTTTGAAGATCGATCAACACTAAATTTCCGATCGATTAAATTTTCTTACAAATTAATTATTAGTAATTAGTTAATAATTAAGTAGCAAATATGTCAAGTGATCTGCACAAAGGATCATCAAGAGAATTGGGACAAGGATCATCATCACTGCAGTCAATTACTACTAGTGCACAACAACCGGCAGTAGCTCAATTAAGCCGGTATGAGTCACAAAAACGCCGCGATTGGAACACTTTCGGACACTACTTGAAGAACCAAAGGCCTCCGCTAGCCATGTCACAGTGCAACTATAGCCATGTACTAGATTTTCTTCGATATCTGGATCAATTTGGCAAGACTAAGGTTCATTTGCAAGGCTGTTTGTTTTTTGGACACCCTGATCCACCTGGCCCTTGTGTTTGTCCACTCAGGCAAGCTTGGGGAAGTCTCGACGCGCTCATTGGCCGTCTCAGGGCTGCTTATGAAGAGAACGGCGGATTGCCGGAGATGAACCCGTTTGCTAGTGGCGCTATTCGAGTCTACTTGCGTGAGGTCAGAGAATCTCAAGCTAAGGCTCGAGGAATTTCGTATAAGAAGAAAAAGAAGAAGAGGAATCATCAGATCATGAAGGCAAGTGATCAGGAAAGTACTACCTCTAGCTTTCAGAACCCATCATCAACTTGACTGTGCCCTAGCTAGCTAGCTTATCTAGCTTGTTACAAAATAATGGTAAGCTAGCTTTCCTCTTTTTTTTTTGTCTAGTACTTGTTGATTAATTAATTAATATATATATATATATATCTGTGTGTGTGTGTGTGGTAAATTTAATTTCTACTTCATGATCAGATGATAGTATACTTAGGAGGTGTACAACTGTAATTTTTTTTTTTGCGTCTTTGATTAATTAATTTCTTGCAAATTAGCTTGAATTATCTAGATCTGATATAATAATATTGGATGAAAGATAAATGCCAAAATTAGGGTAAACTCAATTAATGGCTCAGTCACCGATGGATTCCCTTAAAACTTAAAAAGACTAGCTAATTGTGTGCGTTTCCTTTCTTTCTAGTAAACCCTAGACAAAGTGCATGTTCAAAAACCCTAATTTGAACAATTATTTTGAGGTAATTAAGACAAAATAACTTGTGTAGCTTTCCCTTAACTCATCCTAGCTAGCTAAGAACATTAATTAGCTATAACATATATATATATATATATATATATAGGAATTTTTATAGATTGTCATGCAAAATTACAGGTTTTTTAAGATTCCAAATACGAGTATTTGCATTTGTATATTGTGATCGAGTACTTTTTATCAGTCTTGTCTCTTTTAGGATTTTTCTCGATCTTGTGCCCACCATGGATGGAGATTAGACATGGACACATTGTGTCTGTAGTTATAATAGTAAATGTATAGAAATCTCTAAAGCATGCATACTTAATAATTCAAATTAATAATAATAAAAAAATTAAAATGTGTTTGTTGGTGTTTCATTCTGCATCATATATATGATCATCCCATTTGCTATGATTTCTTGGAGATCTAAGTGCAAGAAGAAAAAACGAAGGACGTTATTCCTTCTGCTTGCGCTTTAATTGAATACTACTCCATTGATCACAATTTTCCTTGCAAATAATTTCCTTTTCTTTGTTTAATTAACTAGATTGATCTACATGTAATTTAATAGTGATTTGTACCTTAAACATGCATGATGTTGTCTCTAATTATCTTTATCTGACAAGTTGTCAACATTAGTTATGTACGTAATCCTATAGCTACTAGCTATATATATTATATATATGAAGTCTAAAACTACTTAATTAGTATGCAAAAAAGAATATTGATAATTCCACCTTGCGTTGATCATTAATTTGTTGCTACAGAAAGCAGTAACACTATGAATGCATCAATGATTCTAGGTGTAAGAAACTGAATTAATTCAGTTGCCTTATTAAAGATCGATGCTGTTTCTTTTCTTATGTTTGGAATTTGAAGAAAATTGAGAGAAAAGGAAAGAAAAAGACAACACAGAAGTATAGATAGATAATTAGGAGTAATTAGATTTATCTTCATTTATTAAGATTTTTTCCCCTCTTTTTTACATTTATTTTACTTTCCTCTTCCTTATTTTTTCCCCTCTACATTTCTTAAGTTCCAAACATATACACTTAGTTTTCATGTTCATTAAGATTACAACCAAATGATTTCCTTAGATTTTCGTTTGTTGGATTTGACATCTCTAATTAAATTACATATAAATATGTATCATTTTCATATACATATATTTTGTTATTCTTGGTATATATATATATATTGGTGATAAAAAGAAATATTATGCAAATTTAATTAATGTAGTTTCGCAGATCAAACACTTACCATGAATTAAATTTACATATATTATGTTAATGTCAATTTTAAAATTAGGCAAAATTAAATAACAAGCTAAATTAATGCATGTTTTTACTTTTTTCAAGCATATTGCGCGCTTTTGTTAAATTTATTTGTATACATTCTCAATTAAGCTATTCTTTTTTTTTTTTTGGTGCAAAAAAGGGGAGATAAGTAAGATACCTCAAACTCCTGTCAGCACACATTGCGACTACAACAACTACACACATATGAAAGAACCCCACCGCACACACCTATTTATTTCATTATATATCTTTTTATACATTTTTGAGTATAAAAGTGCAAAATTGTTTCAGGCTTAAGGATCCGCCCCAAAGATTCAGTTCCTTTTGGAGATCGAAGATCATGGCTAGCCATCTCTCTTCCTATAAGTCAAGTTCTCAGTCGACCTTTTATATCTTCCTGTCTTTATTTTTCCTTATAATAATAAACTGAAGCACTATATATGTGTATGTATAGATTAGTTGTATAATTAAACGAGTGATGAAGTTGATGAATTGAAGATCGAACAATTAGGAGCTGAAGTGAGCATATATGCATGCATGCTCATCATTTCTTTCATCCATTTTGATTTGATTACACACACACACACACACACACACACACACACACACACACACACATATATATATATATATATATATATATATAATCTGATTTACCATGAACTTTTGATAATCTATATTTACATTTAATTGTGATCGACAGACTGACTTAAGGAAAATTAACCTAGCTAATTTCAGATGACCATATTTATAAGTACCGTACGTCTGATATAAGAAAAATCTTATTTTCTTTATCCCCGGCCCTTTAAAAAAATGTTTCTTTACTAATGATCATAATTAGTCCCTAATTTATATATATTACTAATGATCATAATTAGTCCCTAATTTATATATATATATATATATATATATATATATATATATGTAGTTGTATCTGTCCCACATGGTGCCATAGGATTCCTGTTTAGGTTATTAATTCAACAGTAACACTTTTATATGCTAGATACCATTTGTCCGTCCTGTCTACATATACTTAGTTTATCTGTTTTACCATTAACATAATCGCGCAATTAATCTGCTGTATATAAATGTACTAGCAGGCTACATACAATGGATACTCATATATATATATATATATATATATATATATATATATATATATATATATATATATATTCCACATCAAAGATATAGACTTATAGATCAAATTCTTACCTTTGGTCACAGATTCAAAGCAAGAAAACTGATTCGTCTTAGATTAGATTTTTACTATATATCAAGACTTAATTAAGTTAAATGATTATATAGGTAAAAATATTTGAATTATCATTTCTCAGTAGTTATATATGGGTCCTCAGTTTTCGCAGAATTTCACTGACCTGCCACTTAAAACTTAATTGGTAATTAATTAATCCAGATATGAAGAATTAAATCAATAGAAATGAGATTTTTGAAGCACACGATGAATAGAGAAGAAAGAAAAGGAGCCCGTGGAATATAAACTCGGTTTGGAATTGAAGTTTTTCTTTTGGGTTTTCTTAATTATTACCATAGGTTACTAATTACTAGTATAGAAGTGGTGATTGGTAAATGCCTGTAAGAGAAAAAATATGCACCGTAACTATGCATTTATATATCAAAGCTGTAACCAAGAAGCTACGTACGATCGATATAAAAGATTATTCATGATTCATTCTCCTCTCCCCTTTTTTGTATATATTTTATAGTATTGTTTGCCTCCTTTCTCCAACGAAGGCGTATATATCAGTAAAAATTTCAACAAATGTTGTATCATAATATTAATTCCAACAAATTAAATCTGCTAAAACATCATCTTGAGGAATTTTTTAGGTCGTCCATGCAAACTTGAGAATTCAAAAAATCAGAAATAGTAAGATCAGTGATGATGTCCTATCCTTCCGGTAGCTACGTGTTTTTTGGTGTTGCACATCACATAATCACGGTAAACAATAGGGTTGTTTCGCCGTGGAACGCTTCCGATACAGGTGTTAGTAGTGGATCTAGAAATTAAGAACGATATATATATATATATATATATATATATATATATAAAATAGTGTGCATGTGAGTAATGTGAGTGTCTAACGTCTACAATGTTACTTGGAGTAATCCTTTCCTTTTATAAATTATAATTATCCAGATGGGATCAACTCATGTGGGCAGGGCAGCCCGCAGTCCCATCGCGAGGCCTAGACTGCCCGAGGCCGATGAGCCCCACACTATCACTTCAGTAGCTTATCTCCTAGGAACGCTTTGGGCCCAAGGAACACTCTCTCAAATATGGGCCTCGAGGCCTCTTGGGCCTGAATTTGGGCCTCCAATCCGCACTACCCTTATAATCAGCTATTTATACTAACGGACAAAAGGTATCATTTTGTAGTTTTTCTCCAACGAAGTCGTATATATTAGAAAAAAATTCAACAAATGTTGTATCATAATAATTTCAGCTAAAAATGAAATTTTTAGGTCCATGCTCAAATCAAAAATAGTAAGCTGGTCCATGGTGATGTCCTATCCTTCGGGCATGTGTTTTTGGTGTTCCGCTAATCCACTTATTCTACATATCACATCCTCTCGCGATAAACTATGGCAACGTTTTCGGTATGTGATATGCATGTGAGTAATGTAAGTAAGTGTCTAACCTCAAAATGTTACTACTAGGGTAATCCTTTTATAAATGTCGGGATAATGGGATATGTCCCATCAATTCATGATAATGGGGGACCAACCAATGTGGGCAGGGCAGGGCAGTCCTCAGTCCAACGAGCGACGAAGACTGCCCAATATCGATGGGTCCCAGGCTGTCACTCCAGCATCACGTTCTGGGCCCTAGGAACGTTTTCGGGCTCTCTCCATTGTGGGCCTCTGGGCCCCACACCTTGGATCTGAATTTGGGCCTCCAATCCATACCCTAACAAGTTATTTATATTAACGAAAAAAATGTATAATTTTGTAGTTCACAGTCTCCACCTATTATATTCTACTAGGATCCAAATGATTATTTTGACCGGAGTAGTTTCATTGGTAAAAAAGGCGTAATAATTGGTCAAAGTGGGTAAAAGATAAAAATAGGACAACAACTGGTAAATGTGCATTAAAAGATATACGATTGAAAAAGTAAATGTTGCGGCTACGGTGACGATGACAAAATCAAAAACACGAGCTAGATGGACGGACATGCTCGACTCTGTCATTTTCTCCCCAACTGATTATTTCAAGCTAATTGAAATAATGCTACTATCATAGAAAGTGAATCAGATAATTCTCACATAATGATGATGTGACTGTATATGATTTGTTGTTGAATTAAGTGGATTATGTCAAAAACAAATCACGCCGTATATGCTAATTTTATGTGATAGTAGCATTACTCAGCTAATTGATACCTGGTCAGATGGTCTCTTATTTATGCTCTAAAGAGCAATTTAATGAAACTTTTACGGTAGTGAACAGCCTCTAACCAAACCAAACCCACCCCACTCAGTTTACATGTATGAATTGAATATTAAAGAGGTTAGTTGAACCATCTTTAAGTCATGGGTTGTGTATTGAATGAATCTATACATTTTAGTCCTAAATTAATGGCCACATTATATATCTGGTTTTGAGCTTCGAGTTGATATATATATATATATATATATATTAACAGCATCATAATTGGGCCCAGGAACAATATATGGCAGTCTCAAAAAGTAAATTCCCTGGCTGTCAAAAGTTGAAATACTATTGCTAGTGCAGTAGTGCTCAACAACAATCACAATATGGGGGCATCACTGTAGTTTACTCACTCTGCTTGTTTCTTGCTTTACAAATGAAATACCTTGGGCAGGAATTACATATTTTAGTATACATTTCAAGGCTGCATAGCCTGCATGTAAGATGACAGTGTGGTTAAGATACAGAACAAGTAACAACAGAAGCCTGGGGTTGCAGCACTACATGAAAATGCAACAAGAATATTTTAGATGGGAAAATTCTCAATGGAAGTAGTAAGTAGCAATTTCTCACCACTTTCAATTTTTAAAGCATACAAATAGTAGCAGAAAGGGCCAATGAACAAACACTTCCAGGGAAATAAGTCAATTTCCCAAGAGTAAGTTGCAGCAGGAAAGTTGGATAAAGCCACCAATGCATATACCAAAGAAATGCTTATTTTATGCTATTAGATAATCTATAAAATCATCATGACAGTGATTTGAAACAACCGAGTCAAATCCCGAGTCTGGAACAAATCTTATAAGGCCTCAAACCACTGACCCAGTAGTATTTTCTTGGGTCATCTTAGCTTATCACACGAGTCAAGAACAAATTTCGGGTCAAATCCCAAGTCCGAATCGAATCAAATACATCAAAATAAGGCCTCAAATCACTGACCCAATAGTAAGGTACTATTGGTAGTAACTTAATTCCTTATACACAAACAAACTTTTCTCATATCTTTCGATGTGGGACGTGATGTAATTTACATGATTAATGTTCATTATAATTCAAAGACTACAATACACTTACACCCTTATTCAGTGTAAAAATCCTAGGGAACCCCTCAAAGGGAAAAGTCAATAGCGTAAAGAAAAATGAAGAATCAATACAGAGTTAAGAATTTCTTAAATCCCTCCCTTGTTATCACGAGGAAATGATGCCAGAGAAGCCCTGCGAGCCGGATTATGCCACCATTTGTGGAGCCCGAAACCCAAATGAGACTGTGTTCTTTTACTGCAATAATCGCTCTCTTTGTCATAAATAATGGTGTAATTAGAGCTGCTTACATTCCTAAAATAGCAAAAACCACTACTATCATAGCTGTATGCCTGTTGTGTACTTCCCACGCCACTGACTACCAGGTTGCCCTTTACAAGCATAGAAGCCTGCCCTTTCTGCAAATTATTTAGAAAGCTGACTGATGATCCAAACTCAGATGCCTTGACCCTCTTCTCATTGAAACTTAATGACAAATTAGCCAAGGAAGTATAAGTTCCATTTCCTTGATCCATATTGTCAAGGTACGAGTAAAGAGGAAACCTTTTCAGCGATTTGACTAAATGAACAGAAAAAGATCCTATATTGGCAATGACATTGTCAGTGAAATCAATCCTCTGATTCACTATTTGCAGATTACCATCCTTGCCCATTTCCATAAAATTACTGTAATTGAACTCTTGAATTGACTTGGTTGTGATCTTCCCATGTGATGATTTCACCCATCCAGTAGATGTTACAAACCTACTAACACTAGTCAAAAAATTTCCATTCAAACCAGTAAAATTAGATACCAAAGAAACAAGAGGAGGCAAGGCAATGTTTGTCAAAAGCTTTCCTTCAGTCTTTTCACTCTTTCCATCCAACCAGATATGCAAATTCGCATCTATGTACCACACATTTAAAGCATTTGTGACACTAAATGCAAGCTCATGAGTCTTCCCATCTAATAGTGTCCCCAACGAGGGAGTGATCTCGATATCATAAGAAGGGAGATCAAATGACCCAATTGCGGAGATAGGCCTCCATAGAAGGGGATTAACTCCTCCGGTATAAATGACTGTAAATGGCCAAACTGCACCAACTACCTTACCATCCAAACTAACCACAACCTCCCTAAAAGGTCCATTCCCTGGCGCATCAGTAAGGTTATTTTCAGCAATGTACTCATTTGGATAATTTGAATACCAAAATTCATCATTTTCATGAGGTGAAACATACACCTCCAGCACAGCCTTATATGCATTTGGGGGGATTTTGAACTCCTTCGACTCTACATCCGTAGAATTCACTATTTCAAACCACAATCCATCATTCAGTGGCAAATTTCTTGAAATGGGTAAGATCAAATCAGCATTAGAACCATGCCCGTGAACCAAATTATCTAAATTTGGCACATCTTTATGCTTTTCAGCCGGATAAAAGTGAATACTAATGTTAACATGGTACACACCAGTATAAGTATTATCAACAAGGTTACCCAAATAAACAGCAAGAGTTTGATTGGTCTTAAGCAACGAGTAATACCTTGTAATATCTTTCTTAACAGTCCAAACAATTCCAGTGGCTCTTGGCTCTGCAGTGCAGCTCCGGAGAATCTCAACGCCGCCAAGCCAAACCCCAAAAATGCGGTCAAATTGCCTCCCTTTACAAGTTGCTTTCCATTCAAGAACAATTCTTGCAAAATCTTGGGAAGGGCAATTTGAAGGAGGGCTGTAACTAGCAAGAACTGGGGGCTTGGCATATGTATAACCAAAGTCATGTTGAAGAATGAGTTGAGAGCAGGGCTTGGTGTTGGGTAGTTTGATGGGTTTGGTTACTTCAAAGAATGTGGTGGGTGGGATATTGTTTGAGGGTGTGGATTCAGAGATGAGTTGTGATCTAAAGAGGAGGGCTGCTTTGTGGATGTTTGCAGTGGAGGAGAGAGATTCGTGAACGAAGGAGATAGAAAATACAAGGAGCGAGAGGAGAGAGAAAGCCATGGATGATTGTTGCTCACTTAATGTTGTGTTTGGTTTAGACTTTAGACGACGTATACAATGTGGTTTCCGAGTAAATTACCACAAGAAACTGGTGATATTTAGCGGTAGTTTTTTGCGATAAATTTATAACAAATTATAATTATAAAATACATTAGTATATAAAATTAAATAAATATATTTTTTCAAAAAAATTTATTTCTAATATTTATTTATGTAACGAACAATAATTAAAAAAATATTCAAAGATTACATAGTTATTAATCCAGATACTATTTGTGATCATGTCTAAGAAAGGAGTCAAAAGAAAAGGAGAGGAGGAGAGGGGAGGGGAGGGGGGAAAGGAAGAAAATAAATTACACGAGTTTGATGGAGATTGAGTAGGGATCGGGTGATTGCATATCTCCTTGATTTAAGAGAGGAATTAATTAAAAATTGAACTTGTACAAACTTTACGATAAAGAAATCAATTCAACGGACCAGCTGTCTGTTTGCAGCTTTGGCTGGACTAATGTTTTCATGTCAAGCTGGTAAATCTTTGCTACGTTCATTTTTTTGCATTTGAGTGCAGCAATAATACCCCTTTTAGGATCTCATTTTAACTTTATGAATGAAAATTTGTAAAATCTCTAAGATTTAAACAGATTTTAATTTATTTACTTTTTAAAAATTATTCTCTTAATAAATAGTAGTTGATCTATAATTTCACGACCAAAATTAAATAAAAATTCATGCCAATTCTAAGTTCAAAATATCACAAAATTGACTTTAAAAAGTAAAAAGAGACTCGTGTGTAAAGAACTAAACGAGTTTACCAGCTTATTATAGAGCAAATGAACTTTAAAAGTTATCTACATATATACAACAAATATTTAAACTGTTTATGCTGCCATCGGCAGTTCAAATCAGTTTCTTGATTTGCAATGAGAAAATAACAACAAATCATATGGGAAAAAGTCATTTTAGAGATCGGTTCAACACCGACAATTGGCCAGAGTCCCCATTCAGAAAGAAAACTTCCAAGGGTACGTAAGATGAAGACGAGCCAAATCTGTAAGTGGGCTGCAATATTTTGCTACCTTTGGTGCATTGAACAGTGAGAAGACGAGGTCCTGTTCGCATCTGCCAAACCTGCAATGCACATACTCAAGTTACTTGAGAAAGCATACACTATCAACCCTTTCATGAGATTCATACAAGTAAATGATTCAGCATCATTTGTGTTGGAAATTTAGCAGAAAGTGATAATGGCAATCCAGCCCTCCGTTGCTTGGGGACTCCAACCATTTCATGAGATGCATACAAGTAAAAGATTTTGCATCTGACTCGGAATTTAGTAGTACCAGGTTAGGGGCTGATAGAAAACAGTAAAAGCTGGGGTACCGTCCACATTAAGAGGGTTAAGCAATGTGATTATAAGAGTAAATTAATTGCTAATATGGATAAAATCCAAAAGTCCACATGAACAAAGGCCTCTAACTCTACGCCGCATTATGTATACTTTTACCCTAGATGACGATTAGGTTTGGCATCCATTATAATAGTTATGAATAATATACTCCCTCCATCCCAAAATGAAGGCCCCGTATTTAAAAACCACTCCATTTAAAATAGGTAGTCAATTTCCCATTTAATGTCCCAACTAAATTCAAATACAAGCATTGAAACGAAAGCTAGGCTTAACCACTTGGGGCTTGTTTTTATTACAAGGCGTTAGCCTATTTCGCCAAACCAATTTTGGTGCGGGTTTAGGCCCCCTAATGCTGTGTCTGGGAGTTAAATAGGCCGTGTTTGGAAAGCGGTTGTAAAACAAACAAGATTCTCATGTGCTTAGCCTTCAAAAGCCCCAAAGCCCCAACCCAAACATGCAATTACAAAAGATTCCAGAACTCGATAGATAAATAATTTGCAGAACAGAAATAAGTACCTCAACTATCCCCTTTCGAGGTGCGTGAATGGCTAAACACAGGCAATAATCACTCTTCACATATTCATGATAAGAACTTGATGCAGCAGCATCCCTATTAACAAGCATCTCCACAAACAGGCAGCTAGCATCTCGGTATCCCTGCACGGGTGCACCGATCAGAGCTTGAAGACAACTAGTGGCCTTTAAAGTCATTAATTGAGTAAAGGGACAAACCTTCCATAGCCGCACCACTACAAGAGCTTGGGTGTCCAACAGCAAAATACGACCGAGTGAATCTGTAATTGCCGCCAATGTACCACTAGGTGATAAGGTGAGCTTCTCACCCTTTCTAGGATCATCCTTCAAACATGTGAGAGGAGAAGCTGTCATAATAACAAATTTTATAGCCAGTGAGTCAACTGGGCTAACTTGGAAAAAAAGTAGTAGATCAATTTGTGATAACAAACTCTATCTACTAAAGATTTCAGATTCTGATAACATAAAGATCAAGAACCAAATAGATGAAGTATTGAGAAAAAACATATTCTCAACAGTCCAATCTTGTTAATATGTGAGAAGCTCTAACATGCACAAAAGGTGAAGCTGAATTCCCCCTCCTCCAAAATGAAAAGCAATTAAGAACTGAAACGGAATAAAGGGAATTTGTATAACGTATCATGCATTTGTAGGTTTATGATATAGAGTAGGTCTTCCACATCCACTTCCTGAACTTACCACATGATAGGAATGTGGATGCTTAAGTGGCACTTGTACGATCTGATGTAAGAAACCAATGACTGGGATCTTGAGGCTGTTTCCTATATAAATATTACTCGCACTAGGAAAATCTACACCTATGTGAAAATCCTTAACCTGATAGCTCTCCCTTCTTAGTTCATGTTCTTGTTCTCCTGTATTTTCTCTATTATAGTTCTCTCATCTTCATAGCCCTACTTCAAATTGCAGCTGCTTGTTCCTAGCATTTTGAAGTTGAACTGTGTTATCATAGATTTTAACTCTCTTTCTTTCTTCTCAAAACCAAGCCCATGTTCCCCCTATGCCTACATATTTATGTCAATTCCTGAAAAAAAATTAAGGGCTGAATCTGCACTTTCAATTCCAAATCTTGTGAAACCTTCTCACATATGATGAGCTGATTTAGTCAAAGATCTTCCGCACAAAAGACATAACAGGTCACCCACTGTTTCCCTTCACTTTCTGACGTTATACTTATTTATAATTTTGGCTGTTTTGGATAATTTGTAATTGATTACATCAAATATAGTAATATTAATGAACCTAATTTCACAAATAAAAATTTGTACAGCATTTTTTGGTTTGATTTATATGTTCCTTGGTTTATATGTTTGATAGTCACGCGTGCCAATTATAGTGTACATGACATATGTATCCTATTACTTTCGTAAAGTAAAGCTGACCCTATTCATCACAATTACAGTTTTTATATACATATACTTTGCCGGGGAGAGAGAGAGAGAGAGGAGGAGGAGGAGGTTAACAGCAAGAAGTTACATCCATTAAAATAAAGTATATCTAACAGCTAATTTAGTTCAAGTATATTATTAAAAATAAAACACAGCTTTTCCTTCACCTCGAGCAAATGGCTGAGGCTTGGGCTCTGGTTTCTTTACTGAATTTTGTTCGCTACGCCAGAACATTTTAGAGAAAGAGGCTATGGTTGAAAATGTTGCTGGCACAACTTTTGACAGGATAGCTCCGACTAAAGACCTCTTTCGGTCCTCTGAAAGTCTTCAAAAATAAAAGAAAATAGTAACCGCCAGTTAATACAAAAGTTACAAAGTTGCCGATTTTGAAGAGAAGATAAAATACTTAAACTAATTATGAAGAAAACAAAAGGAGGGTTTATATGTGTGAAATCTGACAGCACAAACCTGAATGCTGAAATCACAGCATCATTTCCAACAGTGACTGCACAGTAGTACCGTTGACTTGACTGCCCAACAATAAAAGCAGCTGAATTTCAAAGACCAGATTAATTCAGAAAGTTTCCAAAAGTGATAGGATTATGAAATGGCAATTGCAATTGCAATAAATTATGTGGGTGCAACATGAGTTTAACCTAACATAATTTTCTTGATCACACAGCTTCAGAAAACATATCACATAACTAATTCATAGAATTGCCTTATTTATTTAACTTTTATGGTATGACACAGAATTTATTTATACTACGTCAACGCATGGATGAAGATTTGCATCTTATCATCAACTGCCATTAACCGTGTCAGTATTGTAACGGTACTTTTCCTAAGGATTCTTGGGAGTTACCCTCTTCCATTTTGCCAAGTGGCATCACATTATTTAGACATTATAGCCAACCGCAACATTATTTTTTATCCTTTTAAAACATAACAAATAATATAGTAGATTAAATATTTCCATGAGATGGAAATAGAGAATGCATGTTACTACCTGGAGTTCCATTAGTGGAGGGGGCATGATGCCAGTTATTGCAGCATCAGCACATGAACCATACTTGCTAACATTCCATAGCTGGTATGGAAGTCTACCGAAAGAGCTTCTAGAATCCTCTGAATCTCTTCTTTCTGACATCTGATCCCAGAATTGAGTGTGCGTTTCTTGAAACCAACGCTGCAGCATACTCTGAATCTCAAGCAAGGAACTTATGTTAGAGTTATATCTAATTAAGAGCTTTAAGGTTAAGAGTTTCAAAAGTAATGATAAATATGCCATAAACAATGAATATTAAAAAAAAATTCACAGGTACATCATTCATTAAAAGAGCCAAAAAGGGGACGAACCCAATTACATGCGCACCATATAGAGCATAGAAGAACAAAAGGCAATTCTATGCAAGAAAGCAAAAGGCCTCACTCTATACACAGAGCATGACAAAAGAAAACTATCATTGGCAGGAAAACAGAGTAAAGAAATAAGAATGTGCGCCCAAAATAAAATTAATCCTAACTGATCAAGTGTCAGCTTATTTGTTACAACATGTGCACATGCACTGTCAAGAAATGATTGCCAGAAGCTGTTTCTATGAAAAATGTTTTGTATGCTGAGAGTATATACCTGAATGTCAGATCCATCAAAACGGGCAATTACACCTGCTAACACAATACAAACCTCCTCGGATGAAGTATCTTCTTTCAGATCTTTCTTAGTTCCACGAACTCTTAACTTAAGAATTCGTCCAGGATAAACAATCTGCAAGAACACAAACTGACTACTAAGTTCCATTCAAATTGTAACTTAGCATAACAAAGAAATTTTGCAATAATAGTAACTCTAAAAAAATAGAAAAAGGATTGAATGCAGAGCAAGTATATTAGATGCTTAAGTAAATATTTTTCATACACAAGATTGAGTGTCGAGAACACAAAGTTCTAAGTGGAAGCTGTTGAAACAAAAGTTTTGGACATAGATCAATCATATAGGCCGCTTTACAATTACTTAGAGCATTATAATGTTAAAGTTTGTTCTAACTGCACAACCAACCAATCTTTAGTTCCCTAAACCCAGGAACATTTCAGGTAAGTTAAGATTATAGTATAAGCATGCAACTTAGCTTAAGACATTTGTTTATTTCTCATCTGTTCAGGAATGTTATAGCAGGTCAGCCTAAGAGTGTGATGAGGTAATAGATTTTTCATAAATGGCAGGAGTGAAAGCATTACAAAAGTTTGAATTGTAAAAATCAATGCTTTGCCTATTTGGCTTTTTCTGATGGCAGTGCATTGATATTTGGCTTTTCCTACATAGTTTCAGTATATCACTAGATTAGCCCAGATAACATTTATTATAGAGATGAAAAATCATCACAGTAATAGTACAATTCGACAATCCCCGCAGTACAGGTCCATTACATAAATACTGTGGTCTTAAAATTTATATATCACTTCATATCTTCATGATAGATTGAAACCAAATGACAACTAGTAAAAATAATTTGATCTTCACATCCACCCTCTATTATTCTTTTCTTTAAATCTCAAAAGTTCAAATTTTACCATTACATCCTCTTGTAAGAATTTCGTCTGTTTGACAGGGATTAACAAAAGTCTAGAGTTCATCATTATTTCTTTGTTATGTTCCATATAAAGGAAAAGAATTTAACATTTTTATCTTTTCTTTTAACAAAATATGTACTTCACAAAAGATGACCGGGAAGAAGTTAGTGAAATTCTATATTAGTACAGAACGAAAGCTCCATACTTCAAATTCAAAACAAATCAACAATTCAAAATTTTATTCTACAAACTGTATCCAGCCAATACACTCGCAGAATTAAGGCATCTTAAAATTCTATAACTCTGGATTAATTTTTGATAATCACCTGGAGCCCAACAAAGAACCACATCAAAAAAATGGGAGTGGTTAGCATGAAGCCATGAAATGAACTTCATGCCCAATATAGTGCTGACACGCAAGCCAAGAAATCACCCTCCTGCATGTGTGTAGCACTGTATTGAGCATGAATGTATTGAGTAAACTTCCTATGAAATTCACTTCATACTTACCGTATCCCAAAAAAATACCCTAACACTAGCAAATTAGCAATTGTTCCTCTTATCATTCAAAAATTTTGTCGACAGTCAATTAACTCCTTAAAAAGACACATAATTTTGCTAATTAAAATACAGAAAGTGATCACAGATTAATCCCACATACATGCACAAAGAAACATACACTTACATATATAAAATGAATTTTACCTGTTTATGAATAAGTTGGCCATTCAGAGAGTAAATCAACAAATACCCACACGAGGTACCCAGGGCAAGAACCCTAACATCATCAAACACCAACCATTCAATGGCAGAGATGTATTCGGCCTCGATTGGGGAGAGATTAGGTCGGATCCTGACCCAAGAACTTAACGCATCAGAAGCGTTGTTGGACCATTCGAGAAGGAGGACAATGGAGCGGTTGGCTAGGGCGAGAGAGTGGGTGTCGAAGGCGGATAAGATGTTAGGGTTTTCGACGAGCCAGCCTTCTTTGCCCGCACCCAGTTCGCCCAGGTCGACGCAGGCAATCGAACCCGCATCGGTTGTATGACTTCGTCTAGCCATTATCTTCTAGGGTTAGGGTTTATCGGAACATTGTTGGTTGATCTAGTCGGAGATGGTATCCTAATGAACCAGGTCAGGCCTGAACTCTGGTTTGAGAGAGATAATACTAAGAAGGTGAAATTGACCAATGAAACTGATAAATCTGCAAGCATTAAAGCCGTCGCTATAGCTATACATCTATAACCTATAACGACACTTGCTAAAATATCAAAAAAAATAATTGACAAAGTGAGAGTTTATTGTTAATCAAGTTATACTTTCATCGTTTAAAGAAAAAGGTCATAAAAAAAAAAAAAAAAAAAAACAGAAAAGGGGTTCTCGATTTTCGTGGTCTTTTAAAGGATTTAGGTTGTGTTTGATAAATCTGGCGATTAAGATCTGAATAATTATGATGTCTTAATAAATTAGATCATCTGAATGGTTATGAGGTCTGAATCTAAAAAACTGTTGATAACTAAAAAGTAAGTTGTCTCTCAATGACACTATTTTACTATTTTAAAGGGTAAATTTTTATTTAATAATTTTAAATATTCAATTTAATAAAAATGAGTGAATAATATTGTTGAATATATTTATATAAAAAAAATTATCAAAAAAATTTCATTAAGAGGTACCTCTTAATTATTAAGATTTCATTTTCTGTCTTCCCGATTAAGAGGCATTCAGAGGTAACAAAAAAAAAAGCAAACAGCATCATGCCTCTTAGCGAATAAGAGGCAGTCCATTAAGAGGCAATCAGATGTAAACAAACATCACCTTAGTCTCATTTAGATCCCTTCAATTATATTCAATAGTTCCTCCGTCCCATATAATATATATATATATATATATATATATATATATATGTATGATATTTTAGATAATTTTATATTTTCTAAATTATTTATTATTTTATAATAATTATAAAAATTTAAGATTATTATAGACAATTAATGTAAGACCCCAATTTTTATGAATAAAGACTTAATTTTCTCTATATATTATTTTAAAATAGTAAGGTGTTGATTTGATAAATGTGGTAAGTTATGGGTGAAATGTACAAATTTTATAAAGTAAGCAAGTGGTCATAAAATATTCGTTGTGTCGGATAATATTCTTTTATCGGAGAATATTCGTACGACGGCGCAGTCATTGGTGGACCCTACAACGAAATAATTATCGGATATAGAAAGCGATAGAAATAATATTTTTAAGACAAAAATTTTACCGTTAAACTGTTAAAATATCCGGTGATAAAAATACAGTAATACGCGTTGTTGCATAGTAGTACACGGTATTGCACAGTATTTTGAATTATTGGTTCTTACGTAAGAAGTCACTCAGTATTCTATAATTGCTACAGTAGTTGCTGCATAGTATCTCATATTATTGATTCAATTATTATCACAGTATTATCTGCACAATACTTTAAAGTATTAAATCAATAATTGACACAACACAGTTATTCATATTATTATTATTAGCATTATTGACAATGTCTAAAAAGTTCTATCAAGGAAAGGGGTTAGGTTATTTAATTGCGCGCCAGTAAGGAGAAATTCTTATCGAAAGCCCCATCTTTTCTAAGAATGATCTGGTTGTCAATATTGTGAATTATAATGATGAATGATTGATAAAAATATTTTTATTGTGTTGAAAATATTAATGTTAGTGGAAATCGATATTTATTTCGATATAGTTAATTTTCAGATGTTAAATTGACCAAACAAAAAATTAATCGAATAAATGAGTAATTAATGGGTGATTTACATGTGGAACCCACTTATTGGTGGATAATAAATAGTTGATGGGTGGTTGCATGGGTGGAGGTGCAGGATTTATAAATTTGAGGGACTAAATTAAAAATTGAGACAAAGATAAAAGTACTAAGTGTAATTAATCAAATTTTTTCTAGCCTATAAATAGCAAGCTAATTTCATTCATATCTTACTATTCTTGAAGAGTAAAGTTATAATAGTGAGAGAAATTATAGAGAGGAAAAAAAAAGAATATTCTGCTACTACACTATTCCAGTATCCAATCTTCTACTGAGATAAAGGGATATTATTTTTTTTTGTATTCAATAAGAATGCTATTTTATTTAAGTACTCGTAAGGTTGTTACTGTGACGCCCCCATAATAGGTCCAGTCAATCCAATTCATTCTGAGTCGTCAAATACATGGTACATAATTCAAATACAAACTTTATATCATACGGTCGTGCAAAGTACGACTACACAACTGTGAGTGTCAATACAAATATGTAGAAAATATTAATATTCAAACTAAGTCCTCATTATAATTATTATCACACTATTTATCAGAAATAGTGAGGAATTCTACTGCTCTAATTCGGACCATCACTCTGTCCCCCGACTAGTTCCCGCAACATTCTCATTTTCTGAAGAGGACAACAGATGAAAAGGGTGAGCTCAACTAACTCAGTAAAGAATATTATGACTAAGATAATGGAAAATAAATTATCGTTAGTATTCAACAAATCAGATAAAATATAATGGACAACCAATTTTAGATCAATATTCGCAGCGAAAATAACAATTCATTAGAAGAGTTAAGCAGAGAATGAAGTCTACTATCTTCTATGATTTAAAAGTCCATCATCAATATTTTAATCCCTGTAACATCAATCAATATACATCTCGAATCAAATTTTCATCTTTGCACTACAGGCCAAAGATATTCATTTGTATCATCAGTAGTCATGTTCATCTCAACACCTGTCATCTTTGCACTACAGGCCAAAGATATTCATCAGGTAATCATTCATCTTGCTCTACAGGCCAAAGATATTCAGTCATATCACCACTTAGGACTGAGGATGATGAAAAATTATATAAATAACAAATCCAGTGAAATAAAGGATAAGATTAAGGATTCGTATTTTAGTATTCAAAAATACTTCGTAATAATCAATTGTGGAGTAAAATTCAAGAATAAAGCTCAAAACTTAGATCCAACCAAAGATAGTAACCTTAACAAACAATCTGGACAAATAGAAGAAAATTTAATTTTTTTCATGAATAGTGCCGTATACGTGAATAGTGCCGTATACGTGAATAATAACTCCGACGAAAAAAGTAAGAATTTCATAACAAAATTCATGCCAATATTTCGGTATAATGATATTGAAAAGAATAACATTATTTATGAAAGAAAATAACATCTCTTACCTCAAAAGAACACTACTTCTGACTGAAATATCGGATATAATATCGAAGAAAATTTGCACTGAATAGCAACACTCAAAGTATTAAAATACTCATAAAAATACGCTCGATATTATAGAGAGAGAAAACTTCTGATTCTGGTGTGATTTTTAATTATAACCTAAGCACCCTAATTATAGGAAAAACTTAGGATACCAAAAGAGACTAAATAATAAAATATTATATTTTTTTTCTCCAGCCGCCGGCTGCTCTCCCAAAAAGCCATCAGTATATTTTCAACTAAAAGTGGGCCCCACCCATTAAAAAAATATTTATTTTTTAAAACTTCAATAATTCATAATAAATAGCCTCTTTGTCAGAAAAATACAAATTCTATGTTCTTTTATAGGAAATTTAATTCTCTACAACTTTGTAGAAGGAAATTTTTCCAAATTCCAAACATAAATTATCCGAAATTCATAAACAGATGATTTTTCACACCAAAATACTGATAAAAACTCATCAGCGCTAATTCCTTCTTTTATATCCACAAAATAAATATTTCCTTATCATATAAATTAATAATTAATTATTCACAAATAATATTACAGAACTACAATATTGACAATCAGGTCGTTCCCAGAAAAGAGGAGGCCTTCCGATAAAGACTTATCCTTACTGGCGTGCAATTAAATAACCCCTCATAGACAGAACTTCCTTAAACATTGTCATTAATGCTATCTAATAATATTATTCAAATAATATGAATTATTGAGTTGATAATGTGAAATACTGTGCAATAACAATTATTGAATCAATAATACCAAAATATCAACTGTAGCCATTATTGAATCAATCATATAAAATGGCAACGTAACAATTATTGAGTTAATAAAATATCAATGTAATAATTATTGAGTCAACAATATAAAATATCAACGTAGCAATTATTGAGTCAATAATATAAAATATTGAACAGTAATTACTGTAACAATAATTGAATAAGTTTCTTCTCACGTAAGACTCAATAATTCGAAATACTGTGCAATACCGTTGTGCTACTGTGCAACACCGCGTATCACTGTATTTTAACCACCGGGTATTTCAACAGCACTAACGGTAACAACTACGCCGTTATTTATAAAAAAGTTATTTCTGTCGCTTTCTATATCCGACAGTTATTGTAAGACCCCAACTTTTATGAATAAAGATTTAATTTTCTTTATATATTATTTCGAAATAGTAAGGTGTTGATTTGATAAATATGAAAGTTATGGGTGAAATGTGCAAACATTTTTAAAATGAGCAAGTGGTTATAAAATATTCTTGTTGTCGGGGAATATTCGCTTGGTCGTGAAATATTCTTGTTGTCGGAGAATATTCGTACGACGGCGCAGCTATTTGTGGGCTCCCACAACGGAATAACTGTCGGATATAGAAAGCGACAGAAATAACTTTTTTACAAGATAACGGCGTAGTTGTTACCGTTAGTACTGTTGAAATATCCGGTGGTTAAAATACAGTACGCAGTGTTGCGCAGTAGCACACGGTATTGCACAGTATTTTGAATTATTAAGTCTTACGTGAGAAGGAACCTACTCAATTATTGTTACAGTAGCTACTGTTCAATATTTTATATTATTGACTCAATAATTGCTACATTGATATTTTATATTATTGACTCAATAATTGCTGCATTGATATTTTATTGACTCAATAATTGCTACGTTGCTATTTTTTATGATTGATTCAATAATGGCTACAGTTGATATTTTGTAGTATTGATTCAATAATTGTCGTTGCACAGTATTTCACGTTATCAACTCAATAATTCATATTATTTGAATAATATTATTAGATAGCATTATTGACAATGTCTAAGGAAGTTCTGTCTAGGAGGGGTTATTTAATTGCGCGCCAGTAGGGAGAAGTCCTTATCGGAAGGCCCCCTCTTTCCTGGGAACGACCTGGTTGTTAATATTGTAGTTCTATAATATTATTTGTGAATAATTAATTATTGATTTATATGATAAGAAAATATTTATTTTGTGGATATTAAAGAAGGAATTAGTGCTGATGTGTTTTTATCAGTATTTTGGTGTGGAAAATCATCTGTTTATGGATTTCGGATAATTTATGTTTGAAATTTGGAAAAACTTTCTTCTGCAAAGTTGTAGAGAATTAAATTTCCTATGGAAGGACATAGAATTTGTATTTTTCTGACAAAGGGGCTATTTGTTATGAATTATTGAAGTTTCGGAAAATAAATATTTTTTAAATAAAATGATGGGCCCCACTTTTGTTGTTGAAAAATTTGAAATTTAAATTTTTAAAAAAAATATATTATTTTATTATTTTAGTCTCCTTTGGCATCCTAAGTTTTTCCTATAAATAGGGTGTTTAGGTTAGAATTGAAAATCACACCAGAATCAGATGTTTTCTCTCTCTATAATATCGAGCGTATTTTTGTGAGTATTTCAATATTTTGAGTATTACTATTCAGTACAAGCTTCCGTCGGTATTATATCCGATATTCCAGTTAGAGATACTGTTCTTTTGAGGTAAGGGATGTTATTTCTTTCGTAAATGATGTTATTCTTTTCAATATCATTATACAAAAATATTGTTATGAAATTCTTATTTTTTCCGCCGGAGTTACTATTCACGTATACGGCACTATTCACGGAAAAATTAAATTTTTTTCTATTTGTCCAAATTGCTTGTTAAGGTTACTATCTTTGATTGTATCCAAGTTTTGAGCTCTATTCTTGAATTTTGCTCCATAATTGATTATTACGAGGTATTTTTGAATTGGATATACTAAATACGAATCCTTAGTCTTTGTCTTTTATCTCACTGGATTCGTTTTTTAAAAAATATTTTTCATCATTCTCAGTCCTAAAAGGTGATGTAACTGAATATCTTTGGCCTGTAGAGCAAAGATGAATGATTACTTGATGAATATCTTTGGCCTGTAGAGCAAAGATGAATGATTACCTGATGAATATCTTTGGCCTGTAGTGCAAAGATGACAGGTGTTGAGATGAATATGACCACTGATGATACAAATGAATATCTTTGGCCTGTAGTGCAAAGATGAATATTGACTCGAGATGTATATTGATTGATGTTACAGGGATAAAATATTGATGATGGACTTTTAAATCATAGAAGATAGTAGACTTGATTCTCTGCTTAACTCTTCTAATGATTTGTTATTTCCGCTGCGAATATTGATCTAAGATTGGTTATCCATTATATTTTATCTGATTTATTGAAGGCTAACGATGATTTATTTTCTATTATCTTAGTCATAATATTCTTTAGTGAGCTAGTTGAGCTCACCCTTTTCATCTGTTGTCCTCTTCAGGAAATGAGAATGTTGCGGGAACTAGTCGGGGGACAGAGTGATGGTCCGAGTTAGAGCAGTAGTAGTCCTCACTATTTCTGATAAATAGTGTGATAATAATTGTAATGAGGACTTAGTTTGAATCTTAATATTTTCTACATATTTGTATTGACACTCACAGTTGTGTGGTCGTATTTTGCACGATCGTATGATATAAAGTTTGTATTTGAATTCTGTACCATGTATTTGACGACTCAGAATGGGTTGGGTTGAATGGACCTATTCTGGGGGCGTCACAGTTATTCTGTTGTGGGGCCCACAAATAGTTGCACCGTCGTACGAATATTCTCCGACAACAAGAATATTCCACGACCAAACGAATATTCCCCGACAACCAGAATATTTTATAACCACTTGCTCATTTTAAAATATTTGCACATTTCACCCATAACTTTCATATTTATCAAATCAACACCTTACTATTTCGAAATAATATATAAAGAAAATTAAATCTTAATTTATAAAAGTTGGGGTCTTACAGTTACTATATTCTTTATTGATCTGTGAGAGTCACCTGTCTATGCGGACTATCGCATGCATGGTGAATAACCATTCGTATTCATTCTTTATTGATCTGTGGGAATAACTTGTCTACGCGGACTACCGCATGCGTGGTGAATCACCTTTCGTATTCATTTCTATTAAATTGTGAAAATAATCTGTCTACGCGGATTACCGCATATCGGGTGAAAATTCAATTATAATTTCGTATATTCATTCATACTCGTAAGAAATATTATTTCACTGAAATATTGGTCTGAATTTTTTATGAAATTTTCATTTTTTCATGACAAATTACTATTCATGATAAAAAAAAATTATCTTTGATTAGATCCAAGTTTTGAACTTCATTCTTAAATTTTGCTCCACAATTGATTATTACGGAGTATTCTTAAATTTTGATAAATTAAATTACGAATCCCTAATCTTTGTCCTTTATCTCACTGGATTCATTTTTTATATTATTTTTCATCATCCTCAGTCTTAAATGATGATGCAAATGAATATCTTTGGCCTGTAGTGTAAAAATAAATAATTATTTGATGAATATTTTTGGCCTGTAGTGCAAAAATAATTATCTGATGAATATCTTTGGCCCGTAGTGCAAAGATGGACATGTGTTGAAATGAACATGACCACGGGTGATACAAATGAATATTTTGTAGTGCAAAGATGAATATTTGATTCGAGATATATATTGATTGATTTTACAAGGATAAAATATTGATGATACAAGGATAAAATATTGATGATGACTTTTAAATCATAGAAGATAATAGACATCATTATCTACTTAACTCTTCTAATGAATTATTATTTTCGTTGCAGTTGTTGATCTAAAACTTGTTGTCCATAATATTTTTTCTGATTTGTTGAAGACTAACGATAATTTATTATTCATTATCTTAGTCATAATATTCTTTATTGGGCTAGTTGATCTCACCCTTTTCTTCCAATATTTTCTTCAGAAAATGAGAATATCGTGGATACTAGTCGGAGAATGGAGTGATGATCCGAGTTAGAGCTATAGAAGTCCTCATTATTTTTTTATAAAATAGTGTGATAATAAATGTAATGAGAACTTAGTTTGAATGTTTATATTTTTTACATGTCTGTATTGACACTCACAGTTGTGTGGTCGTATTTTACACGATCGTTTGATATAAAAGATTGTATTTGAATTTTGTTGAGTATATTTGACGACTCGGAATGGATTGGGTTGATTAGACCAATTTTAGAGACGTCACAATTGATATTATATTTAATGTTATACAATCATTTTTTTAATTTTTGTGCATAACTCTAAAACGTTATATATTACAGGAAAAGGGAGCACCAAATTTTTATAGTTATGAATAATATAATTGAAATTGATATCCATTAATTAATTTATTATATTGAATAACATAGTTGCTTCTAAAATAAAAATATTCTAACACTTTTTTACTATTTGATGAACATTTGAATTTTTTTTATCAAAATTTCAATTAATAAAAATTCTTTTAAACTTTTAATGGTAAAAATATTTTTTATGATTCTAATTTTTTATTGTATTGATCTTAATATCACCAACTATCTGTTAATATATTTTGTTCATTACTAACAAAATTATTTAAATCAAATGATTGGTGTGTTTGTTGGGATTGGAGAAAATCCAAATCCATCTTTTAAGAGATAAATTACTCTCTTCTCTCTGTTCCAAAATTAGATGTTATAATCCGTTTTAATATTAGATATATATTTTTATTTTAAGATTATAAATTGATATGATATTTCTAATTTGTCATTAATTTTCTACTATTATTTTCTATATCAAATCACCACAGCTGAATTTCTAACCTACTACAAAAATTATATTTGAGAATATAAAATTATTATTAAAAGACGTTTTACAAATGTGTCTCTAATTTTGGAACGAATGGAGTAAAAGATTATATAATCCACCCCACACAAAATATTCTCATAATAATTTGTTTAAAATAGTTCAGAAAACCTTACTCTAAAAATAATATAATCTATTTCAATAGTAAAATAATTAAAGTGTGACGTCCCCAAAATAGGTTCCATACTCAACCCATTCTGAATCGTCAAATGTATAGTACAGAATTCAAATACAATTTTTTATAAATACGGTCATGCAAAATACGACCACACAAATTGTGAATTTCATTACAAATCGTATATGATACGAAATATAAACACTCAAATTCAGTTCTCAATAATTATAATTATTATCACACTATTTTATAAAAATAGTGAGAACTACTACTGCTCTACTCTGACCATCACAGTGTTCCCCGACTAGTTCTCACAACATTCTCATTCCCTAAAGAGAACAATAGATGAAAAGGGTGAGCTCAACTAGCCCAGTAAAGAATATTATGACTAAGATAATGAATAATAATAAATTATCGTTAGTCTTCAATAAATCAGATAAAATATTATGGATAACAAGTTTTAGATCAACAACTTCAGCGGAAATAACAATCCATTAGAAGAGTTAAGTAGAGAATAATGTCAACTATCTTCTTTGATTTAAAAGTCCATCATCAATATTTTATCCCTGTAACATCAATCATTATACATCTGTGATCATCTTTGCACTACAGGCCAAAGATATTCATTTGTATCACCAATTGGTTATGTTTATCTCAACACCTTTGCACTACGGGCCAAATATATTCATCAGGTAATCATTCATCTTTGCACTACAGGCCAAAGATATTCATCAAGTAATCATTCATTTTTGTACTACAAGCCAAATATATTCAGTTATATCACTATTTAGGACTGAGGATGATGAAAAATAATACGAATAACGAATCCAGTGAGATAAAGGACAAATATTAGAGAATTTATCCAAAGTTCAAGAATGAAGATCAAAACCTGGATCTAATCAAAGATAATTTGAATAAAGAAAATAATATTTTTTTACCGTGAATAGTAACTCCGTGAATAGTAACTCGATACGAAAAGACAAAAAATTCACGAGAAAATTCAGAAAACTATTCCGATGAAATGATACTAGATGAAGAGCAAAACTCAATTTTTTTTTGATCATTTCTGAAATTATAGAAGCAATACTTACCGTAGTAAGTTCAAATTTGATAATATGAAATGAAATATTATTACTTTTATAATATGAAATATGAAAGAAAATAATATTATTTATGATTATTGAAAGGGAATAACATTATTTACGAGAAAAATAACATCCTTTATCTCAGTATAACACTCGATCTGACTGGAATATCGGATATAATAATGAGAAAATTTTGTACTGTTATCAACACTCAAAGTATCTAAATACTCATAAGAAATACGATCGATATTAAAGAGATAAAATTTTCTGATTCTGGTGTGATTTTCATTTCTAACTAAGCACCCTATTTATAGAAAAAATGCCAGAACACCAAAGCTGACTTAATTAACCAACAGATGAATTTTCAAGCCCATTACTGTTTGAAAAAAAAATCAGCACACCACCATTCAAAGCCTCCACCAAAAATCCCACCAACCACATGTTTATATATATATATATATATATATATATATATATTAAAATATTTATTTCTGAAATTTTAATAATTCATAATAAATATTCTTTTATCATAAAAATACGAACTTTATGTTTATTCCATATGAAATTTAATTCTTTACAACTTTGTAGAAGAAATTTTTTTCAAATTTCGAACGAAAAATGACTCAAATCTGCATACGGATAATTTTTTCACACTCACCACTCTTGAAAATCTTCAGTACACTCAAAATTTTAAAGCTTCCACTTTTAAAATAATGGAATCCACCACATGTTTATATATATATATATATATATATATATATATATATATTTATAATTATTAAAAGAATTTCAAATTTTATTTTCTCTCTTCCATCTCATTTTATTCATATATCGTGAATTTATTATAAAAAATATCATCACTATTATATTATTATATTATCACATTATACACTTATAATGTAATATTATAATAATATATTTGAATAAATTATTTTATCAGAACAGATAAAATATCCATTCTCAATAATTATCACTTTTACTAAAAATTTATCCGTTTAAATTTATATTGATTAAATATTTACTTATCATTTTTATCAATAATTATTATTCACAAATAATATTACAGAACCACAATAATGAAAATCAGGTCGTTCACAGGAATGAAGGGGCTTTCCGATAAGAATTTCTCCTTACCGGCGCGCAATTAGATTACCTAACCCCTTTCCTAAACAGAATTTCCTAGACATTGCCAATAATGCTATCTAATAATATTATTCAAATAATATGAATTATTGATTTGATAATGTGAAATACTGTGCATTGACAATTATTGAATCAATAATATAAAATATCAACGTAGCAATTATTGAACCAATAAAATATTATACAATTATTGAATCAATAATATAAAATATTGAACAGTAATTACTGTAACAGTAATTGAGTAAATGCCTTTTTACGTAAGAATCAATAATACAAAATACTGTGCAATACCGTGTGCTACTGTGCAACAACGCGTATTACTGTATTTTTATCACCGGGTATTGCAACAGTTTAACCGTAACAGTTTTATCGTTATTTTATAAAAAGGATTATTTCTGTCGCTTTCTATATCCGACATTCATTCCGTTGTGGGGTCTATCAATGACTGCGCCGTCGTACGAATATTCTCCTACAAAAAAAATATATCTCGACCAAACGAATATTCTCCAACAGAACGAATATTTTATAAGCACTTGTTTTCTTTGTAAAATTTGCACATCTCACCCATAATTTACCACATTTATCAAATCAACACCTTACTATTTCAAAATAATATATAGATAAAATTAAATCTTATTCATAAAAAATTGGGGTTTTACATAAAGTGTTAAAATTGTATTATTATAATTGAATAAATTAATTTTTTTAATTAAAGTTGTGTGTTTGATTTCAAAAGTTAAAATAGGTCTATTTTGTGAAACAAAAATAATACATTTAATTTTTTTTTCAGTACACTATTTAAAAGTGTCCAATTGTCTTATTTATTTATTTTTAAAAATATTAAATATTACAACTTGATTAAGCACTTGTGAGGCCTTTTTATCCATGGAACTAGCTAAAAACTATAAATAAGGCTATTATCACATAAAGTGAATCACATAAATATCACATAAATATGATATGACTGTATGTAATTTGTTATTGAATTAAATGGATCATATCAGCAATAAATTACATATTGTCATATCAACAGTATGTGATAATTTTATGTTACAGTAGCATTCCTAAAAAACTATTGCTTCTGGTCCTCAAAGCACTGAAAGGAAAGGATTGTCCTCTTAGTCAGTTATATGTTATCACCTGTTAGATATTATAATTAAAAAATAAGATAAAATAACTCCTTTTTTTAGGACACCAAAGTTGAAATAATAAGAGTACTTCTCTCAATTCGATGTAGACACTTTTTTTTATAATTCAAAAAATCTATAAATTTTCTTACTTTGCTTTCATAATATAGCAAATTGCAAGCAAGATATTTTCCCTCTACTATAGCATTTATGTTGTGCTTGGTTGGTAGGAATAGAATGAGCTAAAAATAGAATGACTTAAAACATAGTTTGATTAGTCTATTGGAATGATCATTCCATTCCTTTAGTTATTCCCTTTCAAATTTAAAAATTATTTTCATTTCTTTCTAAATAGGTAACTCATTCCTAAGCCAATCTTCTTCCTCTCTTCTCTTCTCTTCTCTATCTATCATCATTTCTTTTATTTTCCTCCTTTTTTTATGTTATTTTATTTTCCTTACCAAAAACGTTATGTTTAAGTTTATTTTGAACTATTTTTTTTGAATTATTTTCGAAACTAATAATTTTTTGACTTCTTTAATTTCTAATATTATTTATTAATGTTAAACGTGAAAATTAAATACATAAAAAATACATCATTATTAACCATCTTAATGCATAAAATTGGCTAATTATATTTACTAATTATGTGTACACCCAGCCCCCCAACCCCCACCCCCTTCAAAAAAAATATTTACTGATTATGTGTACACACTCCCATCCCCACCCCGACCCCACTAAAAAAAAAAAAAAATTCTGATTATATTATATATATACACCCCCACCTCCTAAAAAAATAATATTTACTGATTATATATACACCCCCATCCCCACCCCCTTAAAAAAATAATATTTACTGACTACTATAACCACTTATTTAAAAATTTCTAATTAATTGTTCATTATTTTTTGATGTATAAATAAGTTTAAATTATAATTTAAAATATGTTATTATTGATAAGGGTATAATAGTCCAAACAATATTTTTTAATCCAATCCTTTAATTAATCCTAAAAAAACAAACATAACATAGGATTATTTTAAGTTATCCCATGAATAATCCCATAAAAAATAAACATGTGAGTAAAACTATTTAATCTTAGTATTAATAGTATTGTGATTAAAATCCTTGCAAACAAATATATCCCTAAAGTAGAATGATAATTTTATTTCCGAAAGAATGAATGGACAAACCAAACATTAAAATGAGAATGACCATTCCATTCCCATTTCATTCCTTAAGCCAATCCATTCCTTAAGTCATTCTATTCCATACATGTCAAGAAATGGGAACCAAACATAACATTGATATATTTTTGTATAGGAAATTGATGTTTTCACATCATTTTTTAATATTTCCACACACACAGTGCCAACATATTAGCTGACGTGTCATACTTGCATAAAAAAAAACTCAGCAAATTCTTGACTTTGCATTATGAACAATGTCAGAAGAGGGAGTGAAAAGCTTAAGCTTAATCATTTACATTTGAAGGAAATCAGCGTTCGTCCCAATACAGCCATGGATGCCAAGAAAAGTTGATCCCCTCCACTAATCAGCAATATATATATATACATATATATATATATACACACATATATATATATATATATATCTGGAAATAGAAACTAGTTACTGGAAGTAATCCTCGGGGACACAGAATTTCAATCCAATAGCCTGCAACAACAAAAGGAATAAATAGTTCAGCTAAATCAACTGCTTCACCTAATTCACCAAGTATTAAGAGATGTTGATTTTTTTTGACCAACCCCCTTGTGTAACATCAAGGCTGTTTGAACAAAGACAAAATGACAGTAATAGGACCAGTGTAAAATACATACTTACACGTCCAAACTTTCCACAATTTACAATTGGCCATCCATGTGTTTCTTCTTAGGTGTCAAAGTTCTTATATAATGAATATGCATTTTATATAGCCATTTGAAAAAAATAAGGTACAATCTCCTGGCATTATGCAAATTAACATACTGGATCACAAATAATTATAGCTCAATATATGAAAGTGTATCTTCGTATTGTTAGTGTGTGGGTGTGTGGGTGTGTAGGTGTGGGTGTGGGTGTGGGTGTGGGGGGGGAGCAGTAGAGAAAAAATAATTGAAATCAGCACTAGAAGCACCTCTGCGAATTTAATATCAGCATCACTATGGTCTCTGTTGAGTCTCCCAGCCGCATCACCGACATAAAAGGATCTACAATACAGAAGATTAAGAATTTGTCACTTAGAATAATGTGATGCGAGAATAAGTGACTAAATAAAATTGTGAACAGATGATTTAAATAATGGTGTTAATTCCAGTACAGAGAATACTGGATGCATATGTCCTACAAAACTGAGGCTTGAAAAAATAGTGAGAAATAAGGAAATAACTGATCCATATTAATCGCAATGCCAGAGTTGAAATGCTGCTCCATGATGCGCCACATCCCAGGTTCGGGTTTGCGAAAGGGGTCTCCTGCTTTATCACCAGATTTACCTATCCCACATGCTATGAAAACCTGCAAATAGATTGTAGATACTTGCAAGTTAACTCAATGCATACTTTCTCAAGTAAGTTCCATAGTTCAATCTATCATAATTTTCATTACAAACTCAGAAACGTTTTACATGCTAAATTCATGAAAATAACGTCCCAGCATTTTAAGCATGACCAATAGTTGCAGAAATGTTTGTGTTTACCAAGCCCCTCTTGACTCAATGGTAAAACAACTACTCATAAGCCTTTGGGTGCAAGAGGTCTTGGATCCTGCCAAAGGCAGGAATGTTGAGATTTCAGTTAAATTAGTAAAAAATAAAATAAAATTGTTTGTGCTTTACTGAACACAATGTCTGGAAAGAACAACAGTTAAACATGTGAATCCGTCTCCTACGATGAAATAGATCGGATAAAACCATGGAGGCTCCTATAAAATAGAACTTAGTAGCTTCTGGATGGATAATCACCCAGCAACTTTGATGATTAAGTCTATGTCAGAGAAACAATAAAACTATTAATCCTTAATCAATCCACAACCCAGAAAGTACATGATGAATGAAGATCATCAATTTACCTTCAGGGTAGAAGCCACTCTGATTAATGCAACTAGTAGACACCTGAGACCACAGGTGAATCAACAACGTGGTGAAAAATTAGGGACCCAGAGTTGAAAACATTAAGGATGGGCTTGAGATAGTTCAAGTGACGGAAACCAAAGCAAAGAGGAATTTAGAAGAAAAAATTTGAAACTAATTCCTGCAAGCTATTCAAAAGGCTAGACTATATTCATATGCAGGGATAAAGTGTACTTAAGTAGATGGACTTGTCACCAAGGACTGACATGGAGAAGGTAGTAAAGAAAATTCCACGAAATTCCTAGTTTAGATAAATAATAACTAAGAGGTCAGAATTTCCTCCCATCCATTTCAAACAATTAAAAGATACCAATATTTCCTTTGAACCAGGCCAGGCAAAGCTCATCGGATATCCTGATCAGAACAAGAGTAAAAATGCATTGACTAGAGTTAACCACCTGAATAGGGACTTCCACTTTCTTGATAAAATTGTTGAGGCGTCCAATTTTTGAGTCCACCGCAACCTGTCTCTTATTCTTCCAGCGGTCAATATTAGATTCGTTGGTGAAAATTACCTATTAATAATTGTGAGGAAAAAAAATTAATGGGAAGAAATGATATAATCAAACATTTACAAAATTGATCGAATTTAATGAGCACAATCTAATAACAAACTGTCACAGTGACAGACGTTGCTTTTTCTTCTTTTTTTCTTCTGTTTTTACTGCTTTAAATCCACACCACCCTTCTTTAAAGCCAATGCAAGAAATTGAATGATTTTCAGAAAAAGAAAAGAAGCAAACCAGCTTATAACCATCTCTGTACAAACTTCGCAGTTTCTCTGGTATTGAAGGATACATAAGAGACCACGCATTTGGACCTACTCTGCAAACAAAGAAGTATAATTACATTGTCAGGTTGTTCCCTCATTCGAATCTTTCCTCGAGAAAGAGCTAATTAAGATCCAATGTGCCTGAAAAGACATTAGAAGTCAACAACTGTCCAAGAAGGACAATTTGTTTCAAACCATAACCATATATTCATTGGGAAAATAACATACAACATTGATTAACAATGTTGAGATGATACGTAGATATAGAAGTAGAGAATTAGAGAGAATAGAGAGGAAGAAGGAAAAGAACACAATGAATACTCATTGTTCGAGAGAGAGAGAGAGAGAGAGAGAGAGAGAGAGAGAGAGAGAGAGAGAGAGAGAGAGAGAGAGAGAGAGAGAGAGAGAGAGAGAGAGATGGAGTAGTTGAAAGCTTACTTTCCAATTTCATTCATAAAATGCATAATATCAAACTTCTAAAATGCTCTACTAAAAAATGAAAACTGTAAATATTCCTAACCTACATCACTCTTTTATCCTACATACACATGTCAACAGCGCACACATGCGCATACAAAATTTCTAACTCTAGAATATACCAACTATTTTAGTTAATTCCAGTACCTTTCCCTTTGCGATTCAAACATTCCCTCCTCCTTAGGAAAATTCATGTCCTCATGAATTCGTATCGAAAATAAAACAGTTGCAATCCAGGCAGATGTCTCTCCCTGATTTCCTCCAAGATCAAAGATGAAACTTTCAAGTTTGCTCATTAAAACTTTGCCATTGCAAGGCATGTCTACATGTTCAATGAAAAGTTTTGCCTTACAAATCCCTTCTTGAATTTTCAGTTGTTGTTCCCCTCGACGAAAGATTCTGAGGTCATTTGCACATCCTTCTTGCTTCATTTTCCATTTGAAAAGTGACCACTTATAGCTGCCAAATGATGAATCTTCACCATTCATAGTTTCATCAATTAACCTCTTGACTTGGCTACAAACATTTACATTTTGCACAAAATTTGTTTGGAAGAAAATATAATGCAGAAAGATTTTGTCCCAATTTGAATTTGTAAGTCTTTGCCCTCAAAACTAATGTATATTCTTGCTTTTGCACACCAACTACTCCACCTCTTTGATGCACAAATATAAACACTTATCCCTATCCCTAGTGCAATAGTTGCTATGAAAATACTCCATGAACTCATCTTATTGAGACGACATTTGCTCCATTTGAACTTGTTTGAATAAGGTTCAACGGTAATAACCTCTATATGTTCCTTGTTATCAAAGAAAAACTATTTTTACTTAAGATTCTCTCCAAACCTTGCCAACTTGGAGCTCTTACTTAGATCAATTTAAGTTCTTCATTGTTTCTCTTTTTTGTTGTTGGTCATTTCAATTCCTTGCACAATTATGGAAAAAGACTTGGTTTCAGGTTGTAGGTCCTATTTAGGGAGACCAGTCAATGCCCTTATGAATTTCTCAAAGGTTTCAATAGCTGGAAATTTTCATTGAAGATCATCTCTCAACAAAAAATGAACTAGCAGGGGAGCAGTTTCTAACCCATAAGAAGAGATAGATTGCAGTCAAGAGCAAAAGCACCTGAAGGCTGAAGCTTCTCAATACCAATACTATTTAAAAGGCTTAAATATAAATAACTACCCTAAACTATTAACCTATTTCCACTTAGGTTATCAACCTTTCAATTTTGTCAATCACGTCATTAAACTATTAATTTTTTTCCACTTTTGTTCAATTGAACTTGCCACGTCATAAATTGATGGTGTGGTCCCCGTTGACTAGGTTAATCAATGTTTACGTGTCATTAAAAATTAGGCTTAAATATAAATTACTACCCTGAACTATTGACATTTTTCCACTTTGGTGATCAATTTTTCAAAATTTTCAATCAGGTGATTAAACTATTATTTTTTTCTAGTTTGGTTCAACTGAAGTTGACACGTCATAAATTGATGACGTGACTTTAACACCTAGGATGTGATTGATGATGTGTTAAAACAATACTCATTTTATAATTAGTTTAAATCATTTTATAAAAACTAAATAGGCATAAATGTAATATTATATTATAATTTAACAACAAAAACTAAAAATAATTTCAAAATGAAACATCTATTTAAGAGGTTCTTTCTATTCGAAAAAAAGAACTGCGTAATAATTATGAAAATTATTACTTATCACTATCATTAACACCTAAATTTTCAAACAAAACAAAAGGGAAATAAAACTATTTGTAACTAATTATTAGATAGCATCTTACTTACAACTATCATTAACTATTTCTTTTCCACAAAATAAAAAATAGTATTAAATTATTAGAACAAAATTTACACAATAACTTTCCATGTACTTGAGTTCTTAATTAATGGAGAAAATCAATTAAAAACTAGTAATTAAAAAATAAATAACTCTCACCATTTTGCCTCTGTGTAACCCACCATCTTCAACTTCAATTGAATTAAAGTGAAAAAAATTGAAAGATCGATCACCAAAGTGGAAAAAGGTCAATAGTTTAAGGTAGTAATTTATATTTAAGCATAATTTTTAATTACACATAGGCATTGTGATTAGCCTAGTTAGTGGGGTCACGTTATCAATTTATGACGTGACAGGTTTAATTGAACGAAAGTGAAAAAAATTGATAGTTTAATCTGATTGAAAAAATTGAAAGGTCAATAAGTGAAAAAATATTAATAGTTTAGGGTAGTTATTTATATTTAAACCTACTTAAAATAGGATCCTGAACATTTAAAGCATAGATAACTGCCTTACCATGGTCATTCCCTTTGTTAATAGCATTCCAATGAAATGGAGCCTCCTGAAGATCAAAATAGATGGTCTTGATTTCAAGTTGATCCTTCAAAAAGGAGTGTTGATTATCAAGGTTATCTTCAAGGTGAAAATGTTGTAGGAACACTTCTGTTTTGTCCCTCCAAGGATTAGGCCTTGCAAACCAGTCCCTTTTGATAATAGATAACTTGTCTTCAACATCAATGGTTCTCAAGAGTTGATGTTTGCTTCTTTTGAAAATGAATCTGGCCTGCTTAAGACTTTGATTGCCTTGAACTTTGGTTGCCCCTTGCCCTGTATCTTCCTTAGGAACCAGTAATGGCTTCAATTCTGCATAAAATTTTTCTTTTCTTCCTTAAAGTTTCTGTGCAACACTCATTGATAAAATTTATTGTCAAGACCATAATCAATGGCCTTAGTATAATAATAGGGTTGAAGCAATAGGCTAATGGCTTTTTCAACATACTCAGGATAAGGAAAGAAATTTGATGTTCTGGTTTTTTCTGAGTATGTGTCTTGAATGGACATTTTCACTTTATCTCTCCAAAGTTCAAGAAATGAAAACCAGTTATTATGGGACTGATTTGGAATAGCAACAACAACCAGATTGCATCCCATTTTATCTAAAATTTCTTGGAACCTAGTGGAGCTGGAATGCTAGTTGTCTCTATCTTCATTTTCTAACCAGAGCTGCAACATGTGTTACTACCTTGACAACTCCCTTGCAAAGAAAACTTCCTGTTGTTGTTCAAGAAGTGTTAACCATCATTTTTCCTTCATGAATCCTTGCTCCAGTTCAGAACTATTATCAAACATAGGAACTTCATCATACCAGAATTCTTTTTCAGATTCTGGTTGTGCAGTACTTTGTTGAATGTTTTCAATGAACTCAACCTTCTCATCAAATAAATAATTCCCTTCATATTGTGGTGGTTTATCATAACATGGAGTCTCCTCGCAATCTTGTTCCCAACTCCTAGCATCATCACATCCAGGGAATATGAAAACATAAAAATGAGAATTGAGATGCTCAAGTACCTTTTCGTTTTCATTTTCATCACAATTGTTCCTCCTCCTCTATTGGACATCAACTTCTTCATTTGTTATGGCCATTAACTTCTCATGGCTAGGGATTTCAAAAAAGTCCCTTATTTTCTCTATGGCCCATGTGAACTGACATCTTGCCCTTCCTTTTATCACTAACAGGGTTAACAAAACACTTCTCATATTCTGAACCTTTTGTTTCAGCATCTCATTTATACCACAAGAAATAATCCATTTTTTCATCAATAAGTTGCAACTTCTCATGGGTACAATCTATATAACTCAGAACATCTTGCTTAAACATTTAGTTGAACACTTACGTTATGTTTGTTTGCAAGGATTACACTTGAGATAAGACTATTAATCTCAAATGACTTGTTTGTTTATAAATTTGGACTTTAGACTATTAGTCCAAGGATTATAAAAATACTTAAGATGAGGGACTATTTAATACCATATCTAGCTATTATAATCCCATCATATGGGATTAAAAATTTATGAACAAACTAACCTTTATTTCTTTTAATATGACTAGTCTAATTATTAATCACCGTATTATTATGCTCTAGGATTTTTTCAATTGAGCTATTAATATTTCTTTACCTGAAAGACATTCACTCCTTCCTCTACACGGACTCTTCCAACCTGTATACCTAATCAATTTGACGTGGCACTTTTTTCTCTTTCTCTTTTTCTTTTTCTTTTTTTTTTAATTTAAAAATAATTAGGATTTTGTTGAGGCAAATTTAAATATAATTTGTTCTTCATTATCACCAGTCTTTATGTGCTTTAATTCAATAAAATTATCTACTTGCAAATAATAGTATATATTTTGAGTAAAAAAGTTTTTTTTTTTGAGAATAAAAACTTATTTTGAAAATACATCTACATTTACTATTAAATATCATTTATTTTTTAAAAATAATTTTTTCATGACGAGCTTCATAACCATCTCTAGTACGTACAGGTGATATGTTTAAATAAGTTTTTATTTTTTTATAGGTGCCTTTTTGATGTATCAATATGTTTAAATTATAGTTTAAAATATGTTATTATTAATAAGGGTATAATAGTCCAAATGATAACACGACATGAGATTATCCAATCCTTTAATTAATCTTGTAAAAAACAAACATAACATGAGATTATTTTAAGTTATCCCATGAATAATCCCATAAAAAACAAAAATGTGACTAAGACTATTTAATCCTAAGATTAATAATTTTAGAATTATCATCATTGCAAACAAACATAGCCTTAGTGTGCAGGCCTAGCCATGTTTATCAAAGTTTTAGACTGAAATGAATCAAAGGACAATTGTGATATCGAGTTTTTAAAAATTAATCTCAAGCAGTAACAACACTACTTGAGTGAGCGTAAGGTGGTGTTTGATTGCGTCTTAATGCATTTTAAGAGTCCACCTCTTAATGCCTCTTAAGAGGCCACATATTTGTATTAAGAGACCCTCTGAATAGTTAAGATATAAATATGAGTCTAAACTATTCAGAGAACATCTTAATACAAAAATATGAGTTGTTAAGATTCATAAAGAGATGGGCTGTTAAGATACATTAAGATACAATCAAACACCACCTTAAGTGAGCTTGAGTAGCTATTTAAGTGAGAAGTGGACTTTCTCAATGAAACAACTGAGTATCTGAAGCAAAACAAGTTTTAAACTCAACTAGCTAAAGCTTAGTTGAATTTTGTTAATTGCACCTTTTCTTATATGAGTTTTGATCAATTTTGGGATAGTTTAGACCCATTAATTGATTGAATTTTAATTAAATTAAAAGTGCATTTGATAGTCTATTACAAGGAGATTAATAGAGAGCAATATATGGTTCAAATAGGAATTATATATTGTGTTTTAATTGTATCCAAAGTGGAGTATATGAAAAGGTTCATTGTTGTTTAAGAAAAATCATTTTCTTTAAGTCCCACATTGAGTACAAATAAAACTATTTAATACTTTATAAGTATATGTGGAATAGTTTAATTCACTAATGGTACTAAAGGAAAGGCTTGGATTTGGTCACAATGACGTGGTGCAAAGCACCACCAGCCCGCGCCCGAGTCCCGCGTCCTGTGACCCGGGGGCCGGGTCGCAAAGTCGCATTGGCACTTTAGGCGCACTTTGCACTTCTTATGTGCGCATCGTCGCTAGGAGCCTCGCCCGAGCCAAGTGCCTATTTTTTATGGTTAAACAATTTTGTGTTTAATCATTATGGATACAAAAGAGTTTTTAAAACTGCCAAAAACTGATCTGTGATTATTACATAATTTATTTTGTAAACTGATGCTTTAATCATAATTCAGTTTTATCGGTTTTGAAACTGAGCAGTTTTGATCTTCTTCTTTCTTATCAACCTTTACAAAGCAGCATAAATTGGGATTCATATATGAGTTGCTATCACAGAGAACTAGTACAGGCTTGATATATATCCTGAAGGTGAATTGCTGGGAGCCTTTAGCAAACCTTTTTGGTAAGGGGCAATAAACACCATTAAGGACAGGACTACCCGTGTCAAATCCTTGTTCCAATTATTCTGTATTCATATTAGTTATTTTCAATCTTAAAGTGTTTATAGAAATGGATACAGAGTCTTTCAAAATCATGAACCAGGAATTTGTCAAGCTTGATCGTTTTGATGGAAATAATTTCAGTCGTTGGCAAGATAAACTGAAATTTTTACTCACAATTTTAAAGATTACGTATGTATTGGACCCTAACCTTCAGCCTATTCCAGAAGATCCCAAACCAGTAGAAAGTCAGCAGCCAGATAATGATACCATCGAAGCACTGAAAGAGCAAAGAAAGAAGAGGACTGAAGATGAGGAACTAACTCGTGGACATATCCTCAACACTCTGTCGGATCGTCTCTACGATTTCTACATCAATATTCAGTCACCAAGGGAATTATGGGAGGCTTTGGAATTCAAATACAAGGCTGAGGAAGAAGGTACAAATAAATATTTAGTTTCTAAATATTTTGATTTTAAAATGATTGATAAAAAACCTATTTTGGAGCAAGTGCATGAGCTCCAGATTATTGTTAATAAGTTGAGGGTTCTTAAAATTGTCTTGCCTAAAACTTTTCAAGTTGGAGCAATAATTGCAAAATTACCTTCATCTTGGAAAGATTTTGCCAAAAAGTTGATGCATAAATCTGAGGACTTTTCTTTGGATCAAATTCAGAAGCATCTTCGTATTGAGGAGGAGGCCCGAAAACGCGATGCTAAGAATTTGATTCAAGGACAATCAAGTGTAAACTATATGGAGGCAAGATCATTTAAAGAGAAAGGACCTGGAGTTAAAAAAGATAATCATAAGTTTAAGCAACCTGGACAGAAAATTAAAAAATCTAATCCTAATAAAAGAAAGGGTAAGTGTCATGTTTGTGGAGAAACTGGACACTATGCCAGAGAATGTAAACAACGCAAAAGTGGTTATGCTAACATGGTTGAGGAGAACCTTGTTGCCATGGTATCTGATCTTAGTCTTGATGTGACTATGATTTCTGAGGTTAACATGGCAAGTGAGCCGGATGGTTGGTGGTTGGACTTCGGAGCTACTGTCCATATTTGTAATAATCGAGAAATGTTTAAAACATTTGAAGAAATTATTAGGACAGGAAGTTCAGATGGGAAACAGTTCAGTGGCTAAAGTTAATGGAAAAGGAACTGTGGAAGTTAATTTTACCTCTGGGAAGAAGCTAACCTTGCTGAATGTGTTGTTCATGTCAGAAATTAGAAAAAATTTAATTTCTGTTGATCTTTTAGATAGGAAGGGCTTTAAAATTTCTGTTGAGTCCGGCAAAGTCATTCTTTCAAAGGATAGTGTTTTTGTTGGAAAGGGTTATGCTTGTAATGGAATGTATAAATTATATATTAATAAAAATAGCTCTGTTTCTGCTTATATCACTTGTGCAATTTCTTTGTGACATAGTCGTTTAGGACATATAAATTCAAAGAATTTGACAAATATGCATGCAATGAAATTGATTGATATTGGCAATACTGAACTCGAGAAATGTGAAATTCGTGTTAAATCAAAAATTGTGAGAACACCATTTCCAAATGTGCATAGAGAATCACAATTGTTAGATTTAATACATAGTGATATCTATGAGTTAAATGGAATATTGACAAGGGGTGGAAAACGATATTTCATTACTTTTATAGATGATGCTAGCAGATATTGTTATGTATATTTGTTGAGAACAAAAGATGAGGCATTTAACTCATTCAAAAAATACAAATTGGAAGTAGAAAATCAACTTGAGAAGATTAAAATTTTACGTTCTAATAGAGGCATGGAATATTGTGTGAATGTTTTTGATGCATTGTGTGAAGAAAATGGCATTATACATCAAACAAGTGCAGCATATACACCTCAACAAAATGGTTTAGCAGAAAGAAAAAATCGTGTGTTTCATGATATGATTAATTGTATGTAAAATCATGCTTGTTTGCCAAATAATTTATGGGGTGAAGCACTTCTAACTGCTTGTCATATTTTAAATAGGATTCCTAGTACTGTAATTAAAACTAGTCCTTATGAAATATGGAAAGGCAGAAGACCTAACATAAATTATTTTAAAGTGTGGGGGTGTATAGCTTATTTTCGTGTTCCTGATCCTAAAAGGACTAAATTAGGAGCTAGAGCTATTAGAAGTATATTTGTTGGATATGCTGAGAATAGTAAAGCATACAGGCTTCTTGATTTAGAGTCTAATGTTATAACTGAGTCCAGGGATGTGGAATTTTTTGAAAATAAATTCTCAAAAGATGTTGAGAATATGGATATGCCTATAATTGATGAGCCTAGAGGTCCTATAAGGTCTAATGTTGAGGTTGAAGAACTTAGTGTTCCAATTCAATCAAGTAGACCTAGAAGGAGTACTAGAGCTAGAAAATATAAAGATTTAGATGATGATTTCATTTCTTCACAGTCTCTATTATTTTTGGTGGAAGGGGACCAAAATAATGAGGTGGTAAATGAAATACCCTATGTATATAGTCTTGAGAGTGATCCTAAATCATTTAAAGAAGCTATGGCTTCTAGGGATGCTGCTTTTTGGAAGGAAGATGTAAATGATTAAATGGATTCAATCTTGGGAAATACTACTTGGGTATTGACAGATTTACCTAGAGGTTCTAAACCTATAGGTTGCAAATGGGTTTTTAGAACAAAGTATAACATTAATGGTACTATTTCTGCTTTTAAAGCAAGATTAGTAGCAAAAGGTTTTAGACAAGTAGAAGGTATTGACTACTTTGATACTTATGCACCGGTAGCTCGAGTTACTTTCATTCGAATTCTTTTTGCCTTAGCTTCATTGTTTGATCTTTATGTTCATCAAATGGATGTAAAGACAGCATTTTTGAATGGCAATTTGAATGAGGAAGTATATATGGAACAACCCCAAGGGTTTGTTGCTCCCGGAAGTGAGGCTAAAGTATGCAAATTAGTTAAGTCTCTTTATGGTCTAAAACAGGCACCGAAACAATGGCACGAGAGATTTGATGATGCTATTTTAAACTTTGGGTTTAAATATAATAGAGCAGATGTATACTCCAAAACCACTTCTGATTATATGATGATAGTCTGTTTGTACGTAGATGATATGTTGATCATTAGTACGAATATGGTTGGAGTAAATGAGACTAAAAAGTATTTATCCTCTGTCTTTAAGATGAAAGACTTAGGTGAAGTAGATACTATTTTAGGTATCAAAGTTAAAAAACATAGTGGGGGTTTTGTATTGAATCAATCTCACTATATTGAAAAAATATTAACTAAGTTTAGTCACCTTGAGTTTAAGGAGGTGAATACTCCTTTTGAGAATGGAGTTAAATTCAAAGAAAATAATGATAGAGCTATTGCACAGCTAGAATATGCAAGTGCTATTGGTAGCCTTATGTATGCTATGCATTGTACTCGGCCAGATATTTCTTTTGCAGTCTCTAAACTTAGTAGATATACGAGCAGTCCTAATATTGATCATTGGAAAGCTATTGGAAGGATACTTAGATATCTAAAAAGAACCAGTGGTTTAGGATTGTTCTATTTTAAATTCCCTAGTGTTTTGGAGGGATACTCTGATGCAAGCTGGATTAATAGTGTGGGAGATAATAAATCTACAAGTGGATGGATTTTCACTCTTGCAGTGGTGCTGTTTCTTGGGCAAGCAAGAAACTGACTTGTATTTCTCACTCTACTATGGAGTCAGAGTTTATTGCTTTGGCTCAAGTAGGAAAAGAGGTTGATTGGATTAGAAATATGTTGTTAGACATAGATCTATGGCCAAATCCAATGCCTCCAATTTCTCTATATTGTGATAGTGAAGCTACGCTAACAAGAGCGTATAGTGGTACCTATAATGGTAAGTCTAGACATTGGTCTAAGACATGAATTTGTGAGACAATTGATACATGATGATATCATAACTATTGTCTATGTGAAGTCAAGTAAAAACTTGGCTGATCCACTTACTAAGCCTTTGACGAGAGATTTAATAAGTTTGACTATACGAGATATGGGACTTAAACCATTCTGAGCCAAGGGTGATGGGAACCAAACCTATTACTAGGTTACCCCTAGTTTATAGGTTCAATGGGAAAAACAAGTCACAGTTGTTAGCTGTGTTACTATCAATTTGGTCTCATATGTAATATATGATAGTAACGTCTGTTGCACGACCGAGGATGAGCTACGCCCTTAACAAAGTGTTGCACTTATAGCAACAGGAGTGCTAGAGAAACATTTTTGCCTATATGAACTAGAAGTGAAGCCGCTTCTTATAGAGAGTTATGGTTTACTCTCTTAGAGGTTCAAGAAACAGGATATTGCACATGGCTTTAATAGCGCAAAGTGATGATTATGCTCAGTTGCTCACCGTAAAGGGAGGTTTGTGTGTGTATGATAGCTCCGGTCATATCATTTGAAATAAAGGTACAATCTACGGACACCATCTATTTTGATATGACTTTGAGTTGTTTATACTAAAAGAAGGTTCAATGTTCATCACACCTTCTATTATGCATACAAACCTTAGAGTTGATAGATAAAGAATTATTTGAAGAAAAGTAGTTTTTCAAACAAGTGGGGGATTGTTAATTGCACCTTTTCTTATATGAGTTTTGATCAATTTTGGGATTAGTTTAGACCAATTAATTGATTGAATTTTAATTAAATTAAAAGTGCATTTGATAGTCTATTACAAGGAGATTAATAGAGAGCAATATATGGTTCAAGTAAGAATTATATATTGTGTTTTAATTGTATCCAAAGTGGAGTATATGAAAAGGTTCATTGTTGTTTAAGAAAAACTATTTTCTTTAAATCCCACATTGAGTAGGAATAAAACTATTTAATACTTTATAAGTATACGTGGAATAGTTTAATTCATTAGTAGTACTAAAGGAAAGGCTTGGATTTGGTCACAATGACGTGATGCAAAGCACCACCCGCCCGCACCCGAGTCCCGTGTCCCGCGACCCTGGGGCCGGGTCGCAAAGTCGCATTGACACTTTAGGCGCACTTTGCACTTCTTACGTGTGCACTTTGCACTTCTTACGTGTGCACTTTGCACTTTTTACGTGCGCACTTTGCACTTCTTACGTGCGCATCGTCGCTAGGAGCCTCGCCCGAGCCAAGCGCCTACTTTTTATGGTTAAACAATTTTGTGTTTAATCATTATGGATACAAAAGAGTTCTTAAAACTGCCAAAAACTGATCTGTGATTATTACATCATTTATTTCGTAAACTGATGCTTTAATCATAATTCAGTTTTATCAGTTTTGAAACTGAGCAGTCTTGATCTTCTTCCTTCTCATCAACCTTTACAAAGCAGCATAAATTGGGATTCATATGTGAGTTACTATCACAGAGAATTAGTACAGGCTTGACATATATCCTGGAAGTGAATTGCTGGGAGCCTTTAGCAAACCTTTTTGGTAAGGGACAATAAACACCTTAAGGACAGGGACTACCCGTGTCAAATCCTTGTTCCAATTATTCTGTATTCATATTAGTTATTTTCAAATTTTATAAAGTAATTAAGCACAAAAAACAACTATAACACCCAATGATTAGAGCTAGATATCAACACAAGTTACCAGGGTTGCAACAAGCAGTAATACTAGCTAAACTGTTTGACGTTTAAACTAAAAAACTCTGAAATTTGATTTTAATATTTTTGGTTTTTGAATATTTAAACTGCTCCTAGATATGCTAAACAAGTTAATTGGAATCACTAAACTCAAACAAAACAGATTAAACAGCTCTAATTTCCAGAATCTGAAAAAAAATCTGACCAAGAAGAACATGCAAAATATGGATTGAAACATGTTTGGGAGTTGATGTTTATGAGAAATATGCTTTGGGCTTTGTGTATATGACTGAAACAAGTAAGATAGAAAAGATTATTACTTGAAACAAGTGAATAATCACTTAGATTTGCTGAGTTGCGGGTTTGGCAAAAAAAACATAGCACCAGAATTCCTTTTAATGCTGCTTTGTGGTTGTGATCATAGTTATCAAGTCGGCAAGTCGAGGCAAAGCGGTAGCCGGGAGCTTAAGCGCTTAGTCGACAAAGCGCTCGACTAGTCGTCCGCAAGTCGACAAGTCGTTAATAATGTAAATTTTATACGTATAAAATTATATATAATTAACATTTATATGAATATTTATGTATTTATATTTCTAATGATATTCTAATGGACATATCATTTCCCATTTTAAAGCAATCTTTTAAACAAAAATGACTCCAATTATTAGGTGATTACCCTAAACAACCTAAGTCAAAAATATTTACTTCTCATGTTAACTCTCTACTAAATTGGTATTCAGAGCCCATTTATTACTTCAACAGAAAGAATATAGAATAAACAAGTCCAACTGAATAATTAATAAAATTTTGAAATTTAATATAAATGAGTAGAATTTTTATACAATACTAAACAAATAAACCAATAAACCAATAAACAGCGAAGAATACCCAAAATACCCAGCAACTCAAATACCCAATACAAACAGAGAACCTTTGTCGAACCTTTGTCAAATACCCAATATAAACAGAGAAGACAGTCACAGAGAAGACAGCGAAGAAGAAGACACGAAGTCTTCGTAGAACCTTTGTCGCTGTGTGAAGCCGCCTCGCAAGCCTTTGTCGAAGTCGAAGTCGTAGTGTCGCACGAAGTGTCGAACTGTCCCGTCGCTCGCCATTGTCGCCAGTCAAGAAGAAAAAAAAAGATTAAAGAAGAGAAGAGATCGTAAGTCAAGAAGAGAAGCATACCTGTAAGGCTGTCACTGCAAGTCGCCGGAAAATCACGACCGATTGGGTTGGGTATGCCCTATTCGCTTCGCTTCTCTTTCGTTTCTCCCTCTCTTATTCGCTTCTCAGTCGAAGTTCTGTAGGTCGTCGAAGATCGATTAGGGTAGTAGTCGAAATAAGGCTCCTTTTTTTTGCCCAGTTCTGAACTAGGTCCGGTCAAACCCAATTTGGCAAGTCGCCCGATTTCCATGTTAGTCGTCTAAGTCGTCCGATTTCACTACTAGTCGTCCAAGTCGTCGTCGTCTGGTCGGTCGACTATGTGCACTGCCACCAAATCGGTAGGACAACTTGATTTTTCTGAGCAACTTGCCGACTAGTCGACGACTAGTCGACGACTTGATAACTATGGTTGTGATTTGCAGTTGTTGCTGATGGCTTTGGGGCTAATTCTGAAATGTGTTTCAAGTGTAGAAAGGAGTAGAAGGGTAGAGTTCAGATTAGTTTTGAAGAGAAGATTTCAGAAGTGAGTTTGGATAGAACTTGAGCTCTGATATCAATTTGTCAGGCCCTTGTTGAAGCCTAACCAGAAATAGAGAAAGAAGCAGATATAGAAGTAGAGAATTAGGAGAATAAGGAGAAAGAAGAACACAGTGAATACTCATTGTGTTCGTGAGAGAGATGAAATGGAGTAGCTGAATACTTTCCAATTTCATTCATAAAATGCATAATATTAAACTTGGGGATTGCTCCACCCATTACACACATATAACTACTAAATGCTAAAAAGTGTAAATATTTCTAACCTACACCACTCTCTTATCCTACACACACATGCCAACAACCTCCATGTGCACGCATGTGCATACGAAATATCCAATCTAGAATATACCAACTATATTTGTTATGCCCAGTTTACCCTTCCCTTTGCAATCCTGACACAAAATATTCCTGAAAAATAAAAATTAATCCAATGCAGTGATGATTAGGTAAAGTAAGTTATAGTTAGAACGTTGCACTTATCAGTTAGGAAGAACTTTTGTAGTAGGTAACGTGTTGAAGTATCATTTAAAGACCAACTGTTAAAACCTGCCTAACTCTATGGTCATTCACACTGATTTCTTCATCACATCATTAATGCATCTATGTTAAATAAATATCACCACAAATAATGTTAACAAGTCTGAAGCAGATTTACCTCTTCAATGATGTTTTTGCAAGGCAACCATCAAAATCAAAAGCAGCAATTTTACTTGAATCAGAAAGACCATCATCCTACAAAAAGTGAAACTTAGAATCACATGTTGCAATTCCTCGAATCATGCATATCATCACTTATACCAGAGAATGTATATGCAATATACTCATGTCTCTTAAACAGAAAGGCAATCCCTGTTGAGCTTCTAACTTTTGAAAGTCATTCATTTATGACAAATGAAGCTCAAATCTTAGCTTGGTCAACTAACTAGGAGAAGATGTCTCTCTGACCTGCTGCTAATGCATGTATCTCTTTGACCTGCTGCTAAGGCTTGTATTAGCAAACAGAAGTTTTCTTTTTTTAATTTATGACTTCAATTATTACTCAGAAACAAAAAGCAATTACCATGTGGTTTCTGACTGTACATCTAAAGACTAAACACTTGCATTTCAAGGTACCCAACTCTACTTGATTCCTCTAATTTTCAATCAAGCGAAATCTGGAGCTATATTGCAGAAAAGCAGAAGAATGATGCATGTAAATCTTAGTTTTCGCAAGGGAACTGATAAATGCATTCCATATTTCACCAAATGCAGTCAACTGTAGAACACAACTTTTTCTTTAACCTTGCAGTGGAGTACATCCAGTCAAAAGTGCAGGGCATTTAACATCTCCGTTTTCACAATAGCTTCAGTGCCTTTATAACAAAAACAGACCAAACTCCAAAGGTACTGTTCATAAATAACCAGTATCTCACCCGTTCAAGAAATATCACTGTCTGGAATGCCTTCCACTTTGGTAACAGATTAGCATCCTAAATCATCAAATCAACACATGAAGAAGAAATGGTAAGAAAAGTACTTGCAAGGAAGATAAGTTTTATCCTAACTGACACAACGTCAATAAACTGTAACTATAATCACTTACTAAAAACAAAAACAATAATGCTACAAACATGGTGCGCTTGAAAAAGGAGTAGAAGATTTACAAAATTCTCTGGATATATCATACCTTGTACTTGTCCTGGATATCAGACATCGAAAAGCTTAAGTCCAGCTTAGCTACCTCATTAGGTGGAGACAACTAGTAGCAAGTCAACCAAAAATGGGTTAGGAAAGTATGGAAGTTCCATAGATAAGGAATGTTAACAAAAATTTCGAATACGTCAGTGCTGTAAAATATCAGACTAGAAAATCATATCTATGAGTCAAAAAAACCCACAGATACACTAAACAGAGAAACACTAAATCATTTCAACAATTTTTTATCCACTCTGAAACTGCATTCCTACTTTTATCTTCTTTGAATTTATTTTGTCTTCGTCTTCATCTCCATCATGAACCTGCTGATGAAAAATAAACATGAATATACAAGTAAGTACGCAGTGAATAATGACATAACTATGTAGTAAGTTCTGTTCACTTTCATACCTTAGAAGTTCTCTTTTTGCTTCCTTTAGTCGTATCCTTATCTCCATCAATAACCTGCAAATCAGAATTTTGCATGAAGGTGGATGATGACAAAATAAAAAATAATACATGTGATAAATACATACGTGTGTGCACACATACACACGCAGACACCCACACGTCTATTAAGTCAAATCATCCATGGATACAACTGTGCATGGTGGAGCATAATTAAACAAAAATGATGCACTGCATATTAAGAAAAAAAATAGAGACCACATCCCACAACAAAATTGGATTTGATAATATGCGTATCAGTTGAAATGTAAGACCTTGAGAGGAGAACAATTTCCAATCTTAAATGGAAGAGAACAGAAAAAAATCCCTAAAAGAGGCATGGTCACTTTTGTGACTAAAACAAATAGATTTGAACGATTTATCAATAATTTCTTCAAATTCCATCATGCATAACAGTTCGAAAAGCATACTACTACTTTTCTATTAATCATCAACCAAATCTTATACTGTCATAAGCATTTTCAACAACTCTATGAATGCATGTAGTACATCTTTCGTATAGCCAACGGTCAAACAGATTATTGAAAGGTTTTACAAGCCAATAAAACATCAATCCACACATATGAACAGTTAAAAACTTGCAATTTATTAATTTGGCAGAGCATTATTGAACACTACTAGAGCAAATTGTTACTCGCCTAGCCCATATTACAATGCTATGATGCAGCACTTAAAGTTCATACCTTTTCCTCCGATTGGTCCCCATGTTCGATCAATTTCTTCAAAGCATCCTGATCACTGTTCTGTAAAATCAGAAATAAATTATTAAAATATATTCTGAAGACAAATAAGTACTATATATATATATATATAAGGAAAGGCTCGTGAGAATAAAACCTTGAGCGATTGAAATCCTCCAATGGAGTTGGCGGAAGGAATGGAGCTGGAATTGAAGGGAAGACAGTTCAAGTGATGCCATTTGGTCATATCGAAGCCTCGCGAGTCTCTGGTGACCAAACCCAACCTCAAAGTTTTTGCATCGATTGTCTTTGCGCATTTTTTGCATGATGAGCGATTGGACTTGGCGTACTCAGCAACAACCTTTGACGAAGAAGACATTGTAGTGGAAAGGAAGAGTTGGAAGGTAGGGTTTTTTGGGACGAAGAAGATTGATCGGCGGAGAATGGTAGGGTTTTGGGGTACTGTACGGAGGGCTGAGATGGTTAACATAAAAAGTCCTAGTTATGTTTTAGGGTTTCAATTTATTTTGGTGGGTTGAACGGGCTTAGCTTCATTCCCGCCAATTCACTGGTTTAGCACTACCCTCTGGCCACTAGTTTTGCCTGCCGGTTACCTACTTTGCCTTCAGAATGTGTTTTCTTTATCGATTGAAAGTAATGAAATATGGAATTAATAATTTCATTTGTTATAATTATATATATATTAGTATTTTATAAAATTAATCTAGAAAAGTTAAATTAAAAAATGATATAAATAATTTATTTAGGAGATAAAATAAAATAAAATTGAAGAAAATAAGTGTTCTTTGAACCTAAAAGTTTTTTTTTTACTTTTTGAGAAAAATAAAGAAAAATGAAAATAAGTCGATCTCTTCTCTAATATTGTTTCAAGTAAAATTTTATTTAATTTGAAAATAAAAGAATAAAAAAACTTATAAGGTTTATTTGATATTATACTAAGTTTACAAAGATTAATGGAAAAATAAATAAATTGTATATTCAAATTTCAAAATACTAGTATTTGACATCTATATTAGTTATGTGATATTTATAACGGAAAATGTATAATAAAAATTATAAAAATTTTATTTATTTATTTATTTTAAAATTTTATTTATTTCTGAATGAAAAAGTTCATAACAAAAAGTTTAAAAATTTTCATCTTAACTCTTTATATTTTCCGTTTATTAAAAAATTCAATAACCAAACAATTAGATAAAAAGCATAAAATTTTCATTTATTTCCTTTTTCTTCGTTTATTTTAAAACTTAGTAAAAAAAGTGTAACTTTCTTTTTTATTGTATTAATTATTAATTGAACGGTGGTACTCGCTGAACAAACCCATGGGGAACGTGAATTTGTACGGCTCACTTTCGTCCAATTATATAACACCATCACAATCTCACTCCTTTTTCTTCTTCCTCAGTTTGTCTCCAGGAGTCCCCTTCATGATTTAACCGTCAGTTCAGAAGAATATAACCCTAGAAATTTCTTCTATAATATTCTTCCATGGATCCATTCCATGAACAGAAACTAAGAGACGAGATCCATTACCTCCATTCTCTCTGGCACCAAGGTCCCCCAATACCAAACACTAACCCTTATATCACCAATAACCATATCTTCCCCATTTTCAACCCCAATCCCAATCCCAATATCATCCCCATTTTCAACCCTAACCCCAATCCCAATCCCAATTTCGACCCTTACCCTTACGTATCAAGGCACCTCCAACCTCCAAAACCCACACAATTCAACAAAGAAAAACAACTCAAACCTTCAAATTCCACGCCATTCAAGAAAGAGAGAAAGAGACGCAGGGGCAAAAGGGGTGGCATTAATCGAGGCAAGGATTGGGCGCGGGGATCCGGCCCTCCTCCGGTCTTAGACTTTGAATGGCCCTGCGACCCGGACCTACCGGCTACTAGTTGCGGATGGCCCACTTTGGACTTTAAACCAGCTCCGACGACCCGTGTAGCTACTGCAGAAGAGCAATCACGCATCTTTGCAACCCGATTGCAGCAAAAAGCCTTGAAAGCAGCACAAGAATTGTTTGCGAATAATATGGACAGTGACGGTGATGAATATGGTGAAGTTGATGATGATGATATTATGGATGATGATGGGTGTGATGAGTACAAGTTTTTCTTGAAAGTTTTTATGGATGATAGTGAGCTGAGGAGTTTTTATGAGAAGAATTATGACAGTGGGGAATTTTGTTGTTTGGTGTGTGGTGGGATTGGACAGAAAGTGGGGAAGAGGTTTAAGAACTGTGTTGCGCTTGTTCAGCATTCGGTCACCATAGCTAAGACGAAGAAGAGGCAAGCACATAGAGCCTTCGGGCAGGCTATTTGCAAGGTTCTTGGTTGGGACATTGACAAGCTTCCCACCATTGTCTTGCCCAAATTGGGCAGTTCACAGGTATCTAATAATTTGTGTGGTTGATATTTGTGCTTTTCAGTTTGTTAAGTTGGAATTGAATATTGCAGGGTAATACCCATGATGAGCCTGATCAAGGTAAGGAGGATTTGAACATTTGCAATTCAGTAAACGTTGATAATAGTGTGTTGGTTTTGAATAAGCACGACAATGCTGGTGAAGTTTTACCTGACAAAGCTGTTGACTTGTCAAATGTTGTGGGCGGTGAATTGATGGTTTGTGAGGTTAGTGATATTTATTAAATGTTAGAAATTTATATGTAGTTTTCAGAGTTTCACAATTTAGAATAGTGGAGTTACTTCTTTAGTTATTCGGATGAACTTATATGGGGTGAATTGATGGTTTGTGAGTTTTGTGATATTTATTAAATTTTAGAAATTTATATGTAGTTTTCAGAGTTTCACGATTTAGAATAGTGGAGTTACTTCTGTAGTTATTCGTATGAACTTATATGGATTGTGGGTTCATTGTTTTGCATGCGTTGTAGCATTCTTTGATCGTAACTGATGGCAACAAAAATATGGATGATACTGGCAAGAGCGTTGCAAGTAATGCGGGAGGGAATGAAGAGGGAGTGGTAAATTGTCTGGTGAGATTTTAGTTATCTATTTCAATATTTTCCTTCCTTTCTTTATACAGTTGACCATTTCAAATTCTCATTGCATATTTTTTTTAAGAGTGAGTAGGTGCCATGGCCTTTTAGTTGTAGGCTGAAATACTTTTGACAATGTTCTAAAAGGCGGCCGGCCGGAGGGCCTAGCGCCTGAATTTTTTATTTTAAGCCAATTCTAATATTTTATTTTACATTTATCCAAACAAAACAATAATATAAAGCAAAACAATCTATAATAAAGATAATAAAGGCCTTTGCTTAAAGTTCGCAAACATATCCATATTGCCAATGTCAAATTTCAAACACAAACATGCAATTGTTCAAAGTTCAAACATATCTTTAACGTATTAGTTTTATTCATAAACAAGATTGCTATTAAATAATAAAATTTAAAATTTCAAGAATTCAATTTAATATTAAAACTTAAGAAATTAAACATAAATTTAACAATTATATTAAATTAAACTAAATATTATAAATGTATCATCATTTATATAATTTGAAATTGGTACAAGTTCAAAAAATTTACAACTATAATAAAATTATCCATTTTGACTTGATCTTGTTCACTTCTGTTGTGATTTAATATGCTACAACTTGTATTTTGAATATGGTAAATTATTAAAAAAATAAATATATCAAGATCTGGTTTGGGTAGTTATTAAAATTAAAAAAAAACCTATCCGCATAGACCCCACCTAATTTTCTGGAGGGCATTGGGCCTATGTGAGGCGGCGGCCAGGGGGGGCTTAGGCTGGAATTTCTAGAACACTGACTTTTGAATTAATCTGAAAGTCTGGAACAATGTATAATGTAAGTATAAATATATAAAAAGTCCACAACAATATATTGGCAATCAATGGCATGTAAGCAAGAAACTCAAATTCTTGTTATTAGCTTATGCTTATTTTTCAGTTAAATTTTAGTTGACTTGTTAAAAAATAGTTAGGACTTCCTCTTCTTTTTCAACTAATTAGAAATTCAGAATCCATGAAGTGAGCTATCCCGTACTACAATTGTTCACCAATAAATATTAAATTTGCTAGCCATTATGACATGCTTTTTGCCCGCTACATTTCTCCCCTCTGCCGGGCATATAGCACTAGATAGGACGTATCATTTCTGCATTGCTATAACCACATTGGGGAATTGTAAAACCCAAAGTTTGTCATAGTGGCACAGACGAGCATTGTGCTCTATTCAGCTCTACCTGAGAACACAGAGACCACCTTTTAATGGCATGCAATTGCTCTTTCTAGCAGTCTTACTTTTTTCAGTACTTTAGTGCAGGAACCTCACAAAGAGAATGGTGTTGGAAATGCCGGAAACGAAGTAAAAGATAATCACACTGATAATGTAGCCAGCCACTGACTTGCAGAAGGCAGATAAAGAAAATCAGTGTTGATAATGAAGCTTTAGATATGCTGCATATAAGCAAAGGGTTGCATTGTGCTGATCTTTGTTATTGATGTAATTTGAGATCTTTACTCATGGTATAAAACGGTTTGGTTCAAGCAATTTATTCATGAAAACATTATGGTAAATGGAAAAGACCGTGAATTAGACGAGCTAAAGCCTAAAGAAAGAACAGTCTGAAGCCAAAGCCTTACTCATAACTTTGCTTAGGCCAGGGTTCGAATTTCTATCTGTGCAAAAAACCAATTCTTTCAAATCTATTCTCTCTGTACCACTATCTGCATGATACATGTTGATTTTCATGTATTCTGCTTAATAATATTTTCATGAATTGAACACTTCATTAAATGTAAGCGCGTGGGATCTACCTAGTAAAATATAAAAAAAAATATTAAAAATTTTATACGGACATGAAAATTGAATACAAGTACTTTACAATTTTATTTATTTGAGTTTAATTGAATGACAAAATAAATTCTGTAAAAATTGAATAGAATTTATATATTTTGGTATAAAGTATTCTACTAAGGGATACCGTAAACCCCGTAAATAAATAGAGTTCCTAATAGAAGTTTTATATAAGTAAAGTTATAAACGAATCAAATAGGTCTGACTAGATTCAGACTCAATTCAAACAAATAAGAGTCAAATTCAAATTCAGATTCGTTAATAATATGATCTAAATATTTTTTTATTTTTAAATAAAATAATAAATCTATTTTATAATTATATTTTTTACACAACTAATTATTATATAGAAATTTGAACTCAAGTAATAAATATCAAGATCGAAATAGAATTTTCAAATAGGGTATGAATTTAACATTTTAAATCGAACTTAATTAACTATTTGTTCCTTCGGTTCAACTCCTTTGCCACCTTTATATAACAATGCGGAACCTCTCTCCACAAATGCTGACACCTTACTCCTTAGTCCTTATTGATATTCGCCAAAGAGAGATTTTAGAGAGAGAAAGAAGAGAGGGATGGCAGGGATTGGTCCGATAGCTCAAGACTGGGAGCCGGTGGTGATCCGCAAGAAAGCTCCGACAGCCGCCGCTCGCAAGGACGAAAAAGCTGTTAACGCCGCTCGTCGAGCAGGTGCCGAGATTGAAACCATCAGAAAAGGTCTCTTTCTTTCTGTATATTTTGCACAACTTGATTTTGACTTATTTTTGTGTATATTCGTACTTGTCCTTTATCTAGGCCTCTAGGGTGCTGATTCTCATCCGTTCTGCTCTGATCAATATAACTGGTCTGTGTACATGTAAATTGATCTATATATAATAGACGTGTAGTATTTAAATTTTAAGTTAGGGTTTGATTCGTTGAATACTTACATATGTTGTCTGTAAAATATACATCAACATGGGCTATCCAGTTTTTGTTTTGTTTTGTTTTTTAATTTTTTTTAGTTGTCCCAGTAGTTTTATAGATAATATTAATTCATATTCAGTTCAGATTACTAATGAATGATCTGATCTGTGGTGATTAGTGGAAAGGGTTTTATGATCTTAAATAGAATAATAAGACCATTCTGGATTCTAGGTTTCTTTTAGTGCCTCTTGATCTATGGTTTGTGTTGTTTTTTCTTGCAGGGTTCTCTTAAATGAAAGAAACTTTTTTAATAAATGGAGTTGAACTTGGAAAGGAGGGGGAAGTGTTTGGTGATGTGGTCTGTAAATAGCTGGGAATCCATTAATCATTTGCTTTCGAGAGCTATGTGGCTAGACCAATGAGTAGTGAATGTAATATTGGAGGGTGAGGGTGAGGGTAACATTAACACCCCAGTCTCACATCGAAAGATATAAAAAAAATATTATCAGTATATAAGGAATTAAGTCACTAACAATAACACCTTCAGTCATGAGCTTTTGGGTGAGCATGTGGTGGGCTAAAATGACCGATAAGATACTATTGAGTTAGTAGTTTAAGGCCTTATTTGGATGGATTTGATATGATTCGGACTTGGGATTTAACTCGAGATTTGTTCCGGGCTCGGGATTTGACCTGGGTTGTTTCATATAGTATCAGAGTCGACTCTAGAAAACTCGGGTCGGGTTCTCCGATCGGGATTTCTGACGAGGACATCATAAATTTAAGTGTGGAGTTTGTAACATTCCAATCCCACATCGAAAGATATGGGTAAAATTTGTCTATATATAAGGAATTAAGTTACTAATAATAGTACCTTCAAGTCATAACTTTTTGGTTGAGTCTGTGGTGGGCTAAGATGACCTAAAAAGATACTATTGGACCAATGATTTTCAGTCTTATTTGGATGGATTTGATTCGATTCGGACTTTGGATTTGACCCGAGATTTGTTCCAGACTCGGGATTTAGTTTTAGTGAGCATGTCTTTAGGTTAGCAGTCAAGTCCGTGGTGGCTTTCGTGAGACTTTGGGGGAGATTTGGCATCTTAGTATGAGCCTTTGATGTTTTAATTTTTTGGTTGTCGAGGATTTTTTAAGATTTTATAGGGATGTGGTACATATGTTTTTGTATATTTGTTTCTGGGTGGCATGCTATTCTCTTTGTCTTATGTTTTATGGACTCCATGTAAGAGGCTTTTATTCCTCATTTCTTACCCTTTTATGGATATATTACTTATTTTTGATTTTGTGTATTTTTTGATAATAGGGTTCTGCCATATTGTTGTTAATGAACTTGGTTCAACGGTTTGAACCATATTTTTCTTTTAAGATTGATCATCTCAAGTGTTAGTTCACCTTTCATATCTTTTGACAGTAGAATTCTTCATGTATATTGATTTGTTGGAGTACAGTTTGTGTGTTAAGTTTTAGATTTAGGGCAGTTTCACTCCTACTATATATAGTGCATGATTATTTGTATGCATTCTAATTGTCATTTGCCTAGGTTGGGATAATTGGATGCTTTTTTGTTTATGCTCTTCTATTTTCTCCTGCAGCAACTGCTGGCTCGAACAAGGCTGCCTCTAGTAGTACATCTTTGAACACCAGGAAGCTGGATGAAGACACTGAAAATCTTACTCGTAAGTAAAGTTATCGACTTGTTTTCAGATTATCTCCTGCCCTTGAGCTCCCTTCTATTTAATATGTGCGCTTAAAATTCTTTTCTCACCTTATTCTCTTTAGTTCTGAAACTTGCTGGCCTTCGATAAATGATAGTTAAGTGTATGCAATAACACCAGGAAGGAGGGAACTATTGCTTACTGTTTGCCATGCTGAACAACTTCCCTTCTAGATATTATAAGCCAAGTGAATAGACAATGGTAATGCATTCAAACAGCTTATGTTGTCTTCATTCAAATCTGAAATGCTATGAGTATAATATATGCAAAGTTTGGCACAGAGGCTTCAGTTTCTGTTTGTGGCTCCATAACCATGGCTACCTCCTCTTTACCTCCTCTTTTCTTACTATACAATTATTAGTGGAGGGCTGGAACTCAGTACATATAATGTATTATTAAGAATATTAACAAATTATGACTCGTCTTTTGCCGGACTTCTTCTGCAACTTTTATCCAGTTATAAACCAAACTTGTCTTCGTTTAATTAATGAAATACTTGTCAAAAACTTCTTAATAAAACAAAACAAAACAGGGGGGGAAATGTCAGGACCAAAATGCCAGTCTTATATGCTAGTATGTCAAGCAGAAACATTTTTCTTTACTTTGGAAGTCTTTGCTGTTCCTTTATTCATAGTTTCTTTACTTACTTGACAAAGATTATGTTCTGATGTTTCTGGTTTTTCTTTGGGTTCATGAGTTGAGGATCATGTTAGCGTGCTATTGCTTCTCTGGACGTGGGCAAAAGTATCCACAAGTTGGTTAGCTGCACTTATCTTTTCAATTGAATGTAGGATAGAGATGACATATTTCCTTGTCGTCTTCTTTTTCCATTTCTTTTTGATTTTATTTTGGCTAATTATTTTTCTTTTGATAAATTTATTTGGCTAATAATTTATTTTTTGTTTACGATGGATTAGGTTTGTTCAATGTTATAAATAATCTGCTAGACCTTTTGAATGCAATTAGTTGTTCAGTTCCTTTTCAGCTTATCTATGTAAATACAGATGTTTTGGTTCTTCTTCCATTGAAATGTTGAAACTTAATCTTCCTTTCGCCATATTTATATGGTTTCTGTAGTCTGTTCTTATGTCTTGCTTAATGGTCTGAACATCATGTGCAGATGAAAAGGTACCAACAGAATTGAAGAAAGCCATCATGCATGCTCGGAATGAGAAGAAACTCACCCAGGCTCAGCTTGCTCAGGTCTCTCTCTCTCTCTCTCTCTCTCTCTATATATATATATATATATATATATATATATATATATATATATACAATAAGGCTCTTAAACGGACTGTTCGTAAACGAACAATCCTTTTGCGTACACTTTTAAATTGAATAAGTAGGCCCAATTATGTACTATCTCAATTATGTAGGATAAGTAGGAAAAGGATGTACGCAAAAGGATTGTTCGTTTACGAACAGTCCGTTTAAGAGCCTTATCCTATATATATATATATATATATATATATATATTTATGCACTCTTATTTGCTAAATATCTACTCTTGGACTTGTTTAGATGTACATACAACCTCAACCTTTACGTCCTACCCCTTTTTATTTTGCCCTGCAGATGATAAATGAGAAACCCCAAGTTATACAGGAGTATGAATCTGGAAAAGCCATACCAAACCAGCAGATAATCACTAAACTGGAGAGGGCTCTAGGTGCAAAACTGCGAGGAAAGAAGTGACGAAGGAGGAAAGATTGCCTCATTTTGCAAGTCCATGGTCTTTTAGAGTCTTGAAAAGAAAAAAAGTGGTGGAATGTACAAAAGCTTTTCTTATCCCCGGTTCTTAACCACTGTTTGATTGTTGGTTAAAAATTGTCTGATGGACATAACCTTTCCTTGTCCGCTGTGAATCTGTTTTACACCTGTGAATAGTTGGAAAACTGCTTGTATGGACATCTCTTGCACTTTTAGATTGTTTTGTTTTTCAAAAGCTTGAAAAGTTATTATTTTAAAGATTCCGGGTTTCTTTTAGTCACGATGATCAAAATGCATTATAGGGTTTCCTGATGATTACCGACAAAATGTTGATAATTTCGTTATCAACTACTGCATCTGATTTTTACTGAATGTTAAGTCATTGCTGGATCCGCAAAGTTTAAGATTACACTATGTTTTTGGACACAGGCAGTATTCTGAACGTCACCATGTAACCACCAAACTACATTCCTGGTGGGCCGTAAGCTTACCCTTCTACTACTTTCACCCAAAGCATCTTTCACAAAATATTCATAGTTTATATACATTTCACCGACCAAAAGAAGACACTACAGAAATACGAAGAGTTTTAAAACGAACAAAAATAAAAAATTTAAGAAAAAAAAGGTTTCTGGATTAACATATAATCTTAACAATTAAGTGCTCACCTGGTTCATGAAATACACGTACAAGAGAATAAATTACTCGCATGCCAGTTTTGTACCGAAACTGGTTAGACAAATAGCAAATGCCTGGAATGCCGACAACGGCTGCCTGTAATCCATGGTGAAAATATCATCACCAACTTTCCCAAATTGCAGGAGAACTGTTTCCTCATCACCCTTTCCTCCTGCTTGGCTTTGATCCAACGTTGCAACTAGTTGAAAGTTCTTCACTGATGCAACAGTCACTCGGCCGTGGAAATTTAAGCACCAGCATTGCAAGTGTTCATGCCACCTTGGGGCTTTGTTTCTTAAAACTGTTTGTCCAGAAGCAGCAGACTCTGGTTTCTTCATTCTGAAATCATCCTGAGGTTTGTCAGCAACAGTTTCACTTGAACACGGGCACTGGAGCAAACATATCATCCTCCTAGGACCTCTTGATTTCAAGAGGTTGAACTTGTAAGAGATCTGTCCAACCTCAAAGTTCCCCGCTGGAACTTGGGGGCTTATTTGCTTGCTTGCGAAACGACGTCCAGCTCTACTACTTGATGGCTTTGCACCACTGTGTGGAGGCTTGCTATCATAGATAGTAAAGTTGGTTCCAAGAAAATCCGAGCTGCATAGAATGGAAGTTAGCAGCAATTCAAAACAGAAGAAATCACCAATTATCAAATCCATCTGTCAGATTCAATTTGATCTATATACTAGCACAACGCAGTTCGAGTATATGTTGAAAGATGAAACATAAGTACTACATGATTCAGACATTTTCTATGTTGCCCAAGACCTTGGGTTCCACATCCTAAAGCTGCTACATCCTATTTAGCAAGAAATACGAAGTCCTACTTCCAATGAATTTCATAAGTCACATAAGCAAAGAGCGCATAAATAAACCTTTTTTCCTCCTTATTTCACTTGAGGAAGTAAGTTTTCATGAATATACTGGCTATACCATCCGTCATGAGAGCATCCTAGAGAACTAACGTAACACAGACTGCTAATTCCACCTTGCCGGCCAAAAACAACATGACATAATATTACATTGAAGTTCAAAGTTTTAAAATGTAAAGCAGGCTGTATATACAATAACAAACAATAGAAAAGACAAACTACTCCCTCCAATCCAATTTGACAGTCATGGTCAATATGACACAGTTTTAGAAAAAGATAATCTCCAATCTATAGCATCACTATGTAGGGTCCGTCCACAGGCTTAACCTTTTACACTAGTTTAAGTTTTTAACCATGGCACTCATTTTGGGTCTTTCACATACGGAAAGGAAGACACTCAAATTTGGTGAAAGGGGAATTATAGTTATCGACTTTCCATGGAGTTATACAACATTAGCATTTTACTTAATAGATTTTAAGTTTTTTAAAAACTTAAATAAAGGAAGAAAGAAAAATCATGGAAACCACAAAGGCCTTTGGAATGTCACAATTTCAGCACAAATGTGCCATTGACATTTCACAATAAATACTAGTGTAAATGAAAAATGCACCGGAGATTATACCAAAAAAATTACATTTGCTGACGTGTTGAAGGTTTTTTTTTTTAAAGAAAAGTTAGGTCCTGTTTTTTCCCACCCAAAAGTAAATAAATAATCCTTAAAGGACTTGTTGGTCCACTTCATTCTGCACGTAAATAGTTGCATGAATTTAGCGCATGTTTGTAATATGCTTTCATAAACATTACATTTCCACACTCAATGCTCACAACCCCATAGTAAGCAGATTTCATTTCAGCCCAGTCAATATCTTTACGCCAAAACTAAATCAAGAGGAACCTAAAAGGCACCTCAAAAAAATTTAAAAACAAAGAACTTTACACCTAAAAGCACAAATGATATTTGACTAGATGACAACAGTCTACCAAAACAAAGCACCATATAATGAAATGGTTCTATTTCATTTCCCCTGCCATTTTTCCTTTCCTGAAAAAATGTCTCACCTTAGTTTTCCAACGTATGCATTGCTTCCTTGTGATAGGTCATCAGCATCAAGCGATATAATGTACTCAGTGTTAGCACCATTTCTATACCTTCGTGCTGCCAATAGAAATTTCCCCTTATCTGTAAATGCTGCAAAAAGCAAATCCCAAAAGATCGAAATTGGTCAATATGGACGTCCAAAAGAAATATTGGTCATCACTCAACAGTGGCTTAAGCCAACCAAACAATGACAACGACCCAGTGTTCAGTATACAAGTATGATATGATAATATGTAATATACTAATATATGTTTGTGTTCCATAGACGCGTTAATTTTTGTTCCACAAGTGGCCTTTTCTAGTAATACTATTGGTCAGCCAGCATACTAACTGCATGTAATTTGTGATAGCAACTTTTTAGCACTAGGAGAAGCAACATGTGTATGTTTCTTACTCTCAACTCATCAAAAACTAAGATCTAGCAAAAGAATCATGAAACAAGATAGTCACACAAGAAAAATAAATGAGGCATTAATTCTGCTTTACAAGTTATTTTAGTTATTGACTAAAATCTTTCAATTTGACTTGAACCCTTTGAAAATCAATTGTAGCACTGAAATGATTAATCTTACACTACTAAAGCACAAAGATATTTAGAATGAGCAGAACACCAGGTCATTATCCCCCCCCCCCTCCCCCTCCCCCTCAAATAGTAAGTAAAACTCCAGCTTCAATGCGCTGGAAAAATGCATGCTGATAACATCCTTCATAATTATTTGCTTATTTAAAAGCACAATCCAGTTTGGTCTTGGATTATCTTAGCCATTGGTCTTAGGAAGACACATGAAAGGTAAGTAGGTAACCAAACAAAAGGCCATTCTTATTCTGGTAAAATTAATTAATCATCTAATATAGTAGGTCCAAATTAGTTACTTAATGCATCAGACGTACAAATAACGCTAAATTGATGCATTTCGGAAATATCCTAGTAAGCTTCCAGTGAACTAGGAGCGCTTCTCTTTTTTTCATTTCAGATATTCAATCAAATCTCAAAAGGAGTATTGCTGTAGAGTGGTAAAATTACAGGTTACTTCAAAATCCCTGTTTATATATCAAGATATAGCAAATTCAGAAAATTGACAAAGTAATATAAGTCCGCTGAAAAACTATTTAGCATTATATAAGTAAAAAAATTGCTCAACTAAAATTAGTTGCAAAAGAAGTACTACATGAAAAAACTCTGATAAATCAGGGGTTGCGTATGATTGGCGTAAACATTCAACTAAATTGACTTACATGGGGTAAGAGCAAGGGAAAGGTAAAATGTCCCATTCCTCTTGTTTCTTTTTATAAGACACTGAAGTGGAACATCACGAGGAGCAGGCTGCAACATAACAAATAAGTCAAAGATTAAACCACAAAATGTAAACCTGCTCCATCAACCAACAATTGAAGCACTATATTATAGATATTTTCGATTCAGTTAAGTATGAGCAGAACCAAGATTCAGCTGTGAGGACAGTAAAATTTTAAAACCTATTATTTTTTGTCGTAAAGGCCTAAAGAGGGCTAACTCTTATATTATAACACTTTTAGTACTTTACAATAGAAGAACTAATTATATTTAATAGTCCTAACCTATGTTACACGGACTTGGCACTTTTGGGTGCAGTACCTGTGTTGACACACTGCAGGTGTGGCACGGATCCTTTTAATTTCCTTGTAGTGATGTCAAAAAACATTGATGTAATTACCAGTTTTGGATCCTTTTAACGCTGTCTCCCCATATTCTATAATTAAGAAATGGGACAAATTCAACACTTGGACGCTCCCGCACCCAATCCTCGTACCCTAGTCCGTGTAACATAGGTCCTAACAATATTTCCCAAAAGTCAAGGGGGGCAAATCTTAATATGCACGTGGTTTTGTCTATGTATCCAAGATCATGTAGCTAACTATCAATACCATAAAATGGTATTTACAATTGACAAAGCCATAACAAAATGAAATCCAAAACCCAAAACACGACAGAATACAACGCCTAATCTCCGAAGTATAGCTAAATTATATTGACCTATTCAGTTCGTTATATTTCATATTATTGTACTCACCTATTATAATTAATTCTTAACATAAATTGTTTACATGGACTATATGGTTTTCTATACCAAACATAAACCTAGAATATACTAGTTAACAATGGGATCAACTTTGCTCTCTATGAAGAGAAACACATTCAATAATCTATGAAGAGAATGACAATTTTGCCATATCAACAAAGCAATTTTACAATTTTCTTTTCAATAATGTCCAATTTCAGATTTCTGTTACAAAGCTACAGTCAAACCTATCTTAAACACTAGCTAAGTGGGACAAGAGATCAATGAAGCAGAACATTAAGAAATTTTAAAAACAAATCATAAGCAATTTAAATTTAAAGCTCAGAGCACAAATAAACTACATCAGGACAAAAACAACCAATACCTGTTTAAGGCAAGAAGGGAACGTGATCTTCCCACTTTGATGAGGAGATCTAACAATTTCTCTAGTAACATCTCTCCACCTCTTGCAAACACAACCGCAAACGACCACGTTTTGGCGTTGAGGCCACCGGTCTTCACTGGCTTCCACTCGCCTAATTATCTCTCCGAGTAGCTCAGGTAGCATAGAGGACCATGAAACTCCATGTGATGAATCTCGATCCGTGATTTCCGATTCAACGGCGTCGTTGTGGTGGTCGTCGTCTCTGAGATTACTACTGTGCACCGGCTGTGAGAATTTGAAATCCTTCAAGGATTTGGAGAGTGTAAAAGAGAAAGAGCCACTGCTGATTCGTCGTGAGAGAAACGATTTTCTCTGTGACATCTCTCTATTGTTTTCGCCAAAACCAGAGAGAGAAGGAGTGAAAAGCAGAGAGAGAGAGAGAGAATAAAATTTTTTAAAAAAAAACAGAAAAAAAAAAGTCTAGGGAGAATTGGAAGATAATGGTGATAGGGTGACACTAACATGTAAATTGTTAAAGGACAGACTTGTAAAAAAGAAGTAGAAAGAAGACTAAAATACATATTGCAGCCCAAACTTTACTTGCCAAGTGAAGTTTGCACCTTAACATTTAAAATGTATTTCCTTGCACCCCAGACTTAAGTTTGGCATTCTAGTTGTACCCTTCGAACATTTTGTAGGTAAAAATTGACCGGAATCATCATACATGTGCTTTAAATGGAGTATTTTACTATTATACCCTTCATCATCTTCAAAACACGATTTTGTACCTATGTGCTACGTACAAACTACAATCCAAATCAAATTGAAACGGGAAGAAGCAGACTGAAAGAAGATGGAACGCAATTGTTATCGTAGGAATATAAGGAATGATTGTTAAAGCAATGATTTATCTTCTTTTTTTCTCTTCCTAAGCGTGTTTGAGGTGAATTATGGAGTAATAAATTCAAATTCTCAATAAGTATTTTCTAACAACGTCTCATTTAATTATCCATTAACCAACTCAAACATTCATATAATCAATTAAAAAGAGTTTTTTATAAATCGGCCATCAACAGCTCAAAAAAATCATCAAATTATATCAAAATTTTAGTCATAAAGACCGTTCATTACCATTGTTACTTCAGCTAAACCATTAAAGAGGCATACACCCATCTAAATAACTCCAAATTTGGGACCAAACTCTAGCTACCATAGATCTGGTTTGACCAGCTTTTTGAAAAAAATAAGAAGTTTTAATTTACTTGGTGCTGGAGAGAAGTCATTGATAGGCAAATATATTATAACATTATCCCCTCAAAACTCCATCTAAAATCATCTCTCTCTTTCTTCCTCGATTAGAGCGATTTGATGTTTCAAAATTTAGTATCTCTCTCTTACTTCACATATCCAGTCAAGTTAAGTTAACTCGTTCTCTTTTAACTTGAAGACCCATGTATTAACATTCTTTTATTTCGGTCCAAACCATCATAAATTCAGAAGTTGTTTTTTTTAACATATTCTTCAACGAATTTTCCAGATAGATCAAGCGTTAAACCCTATTTTCTCAACAAAATTGAGATATACATTTATTATCTTAATTTTTATCATTTTTGATGTGGTCTTGGAGGCGATTGCGCTTAAAGTTCAGGTAGCCTATAGACCAGTCGATTTCTTCTGCCCCACCACATCAATACATAACCAAAATCGATGGATTGACTCGCTTCATGCCGATGTAGGTTCGAGGCCTTGTGAGGTTTATAGTATAATTTCTTAGGACCTAGTGTTCCAACATGGCTGCTTATCATTGGATAGAATGAGATGAAGGAGAAGGGAGAGATCATGAGATGATCAAAGATGAGCTCGAGATTAGGATTAAGATTTAAATTTAGGTTTTAAGTTGATTTTGAATTTTTGGGAGAGAATTTATATTTTTTATCTGTTATTTCTATTTTACCCTTCAATAAGTTAGATGACTTGAACTTCGATCACTTTTGACAGATTAAAAGTTCGAAGGGTGCAACTAGAATGTCAAACTTAAGTCTGAAGTGTGACCTGTGAGGGAACACATTTTAAATGTTAAGACGTAAATCTCACCAGACACAAATTTTGAAATTTGATCTGTATTTTATTATAAAGAGTCCTTTAGGGGACATTTTTTTAGTGACATTTCTAGCGAATTTTTTTTTAGTTTTTTTTAGTAATTCTAAAAAATATATAGTATTTATTTCAATTGAATTTTTTATAAAAAATAATATTTTATGTGTAATTTAAATACATATAAACAATAAAATTTATAAAAATTTCAGTTAAAATAAATACGATATATTTTTTAAAAAGTTATTAAATAAAACAATCAAATAATATAAAATAAAAAATATCGCTAGAAATGTTACTAAAACCCCTAGACTTATTGTCGTATAAAAGGAATGGATATGATAGAATTGTCAAATTTTGACTGGTCTATGACATGGGGGTTGTCCCCGTATTATATTTTTGACTTTTTCGTTGAATATTAATGATTGGTTTGTTGTTTTTGACTAAACCTTTTATGCATGTAGTTTTTGAATTATTTATAGGTAAAAGTAAAACTATAATTATAAGGGGGCCGGTTTTGTTACTTTAGATTTAAAGAGAAAGATAATTCTCCAACTCATAAAAAGAGAAGAGTCATGAATTTATAAATTTAAGGACATGTCTATTTTGAATTTATATTTGAGTATTTAGTAATTTAGCTTGATATTAATAAAGATAATCAATTGTGATGATAGATTTGAAAATATTGTACCATTTATACTATAATAAAAAAAACTTTTGAAACATAAAATTTAACAAATATATTTTTTTAATTATTTTTTTTGTGGAACAATGATAGTTTGTTTGTTATAAAAGAGAAATATTGCAAATTTTTACTACTTATATAGGAGTATTTCATATGATATATATTTAGATTTAATTTAATTTAATTTATTAAACTATTAAATATTGTAATTGAACAATTTATAACATAAAATTATACAATTTAGTAAATTTATATATTATCTTAAATTGATTTATAAGAATTAGCAATTGTCTTTATTTTAGAAGGAAGGGGGTATTATAATTGAAAATTTCTTTACCCAAAATATTTAATTAGTATTATTTTTGTTTTTCCCGTGAAAACGTGCGGGCAACTAGAAATTAGAAACATTTTTCTTATGCCCTGCATGTTTTCCTGTATGTCTTATTAAACTTTGCCGGTTGTTGGGAATGAGACTTATTTTACTATATTTTACGTAGATCTACTGCTCTACATGTTCCTTGGTAGATGCTTTAGGTTTAGGTAGCTGCTTTAAAGTGTGTGATAGACTGTTAGAATTTAAGCTAAATTTTAAATGAGTTTCGTTAATCATTTGAAACGAATCCACGTATCAATGTGTTCTATTACATGAGTAGATTAAAATCAAGTACTAGTATTTAAAAGCTTAAATTCATGGAGTAATAAATGAGAAATTAATTCTCAAAGATCACTCTTAGAAATGATAATAAATATTTGTGAAAAGCTAAGTGGCTATTTGTTTAGGATTGAATACATTGAATGATTGAATCGATCAGCCATTAAGTGCGTTTGTTTTGGAAAAAAATCGTTTAAATGGCCGAATCGGTCAGATGATTGAGCTGAATGGCTAAGTCAGTTTTTTTTTGGCTAAATGACTGATTGAGCAGCTGAATAAAGTAAAAAAAATAATAAAAATTTAAAAAATATTAACTATTATATTAAGTAATATTAAATAAATTTACAGCAATTTTGAATTTTTTTCAAAGGGATAAAATAATAAAATTATGTCATTCAGATGTTTCAGACATATTAATTATCAAATAACTTTTTTCATTCACATTCAAATTCAGATTCAGCTCATTCAGATTCAAATTCATTCAATTTTTATCAAATACACCATTCATTGGTTTGTTTTGTACTATATATAAAGTCTTGTACTAGTGTACTCCCTAGTCCCTCCATTTGATAAAAAGTATCATACTTGCAAAATTTTGCAAGTATATAGCACAAAATCAGCAAACGCTACTGGTTTTCTAGATAGGTGGAGTTTATGTTTAATCATTTGAACAACTGAGAAATAGAGTTTATTGGAGTATTCTGATTTTGATTGTTCGGTGATGGGATGTAGTTGAAGGATTGAAGAAAACCAGATAACTTTCTTTCTAATATTCCTTCCACTTGGAATAATATTTTACTTAGATTATTGTAACAAGCATAATGAATTTGTGAGTCAGAGCATATTTATGAATGGAGAGGAATCTGTCATATAAACTTGGACAAGAGAAGAGAAGAGAAGATGTCAATGTCAATGGTGTAGTGCCTCATAACCGATTGAAGATGCAGGGCAACATAGTCTTAATAGATAAACCCAGAACCAGTTCTGATCCACCCCAAGGGTTGGTTCATTGGCATGAGATTATGAGGTCACGTGATTGATTCCCGCCAACTCCAAGAGTATCCACACAAGCTCATTGGCTGAATTTGAGCTTACAAGGAAATAAGACTTAAGACTTACTTCCAGACAGCAGACCCATCCATATATACAAGGTTTTTAGGGTTGTATAAGGGAAGGGAAGGGAAGAGGAGAATGCATATACTCTTCCTGCTGTTGGCTTAGGGCAACTCAACTAAATTTAAATGGTAGTTGGTTGCCAGTTGTTTTCTTCACTTTGTTTCTTAGTTTTTTCTTCACCGGTAATTATTTGATAACCAGATTAATAAGGAAGAAAGTCTAACCCCGTATATAAGCTGATTAAAGGGAAGGCAGGAACAGGTGAAACATCACTTGACATGTCTATTATACCATTACATAATTCAAAAGAAAATGTACATTTCTAAAAAGAAAAGAGGTAAAAGAAGCACTGCTTTCTATTTCTTTCTTTGCCACCTACCATATGGAGAAGAGAAAAATACCAATAGAGCAAAAGATCTGTGCATCCTATATGTTAACACTTAAAGAACATCTACCAACAAAGCATATGAACATCTCAACTGTCAAAGTTTTGTATGTAGCAAACCTATAATATGGATCAGATGGCCGCCAACCTGAATTTTAGGAATCTATCAAATACCTCAGGTAAAGACTATTCCAAATAACAATCAAGAGGTAAATAAAAATGCAGCAATGTAACAAATCAGGTTTCAGATACTCACCGGAGATGATTTTAGCAGGAATAAGTAATGTCTAATATTCAAACTGGATTTGAAATATTATTGCACCATTTAAGCGAGTATAACACATTTTGTTTAGTGCAATGTGATGACAAACCAGTAACTGGTTCTATTTTTTCCACTAACAGCCCGTATGATTAACTAGTTAGCAGGGTGAAACTGTCCTTTTTACCACATAACTCACTTATTCTGCACACAATTCGAAAAGATCAAAACAGAAGGGAAAGAAAATGAATTCTTAGATGGGGTATGGACTATGGAGACATGCCCTGCAGAATGGTCATTAGCAGGAGTTTTGGTGGTGACGAGACTTCCAAATCCAATCCTCAGGTTCAAATCCTATATATTCTTCTTCCTACTATTCCTTTGTTTCTGGAACCTAAACAAGGTCACCAGGAAAATCACACCCCACTTTATGTTATTCAAGTATCAAAAGTTTTAAATGTTTACTTAAAAACAGTCTGGATGAAGCAAAAGACTTAACCCCTGTTGGATTTTGGGTATCCAAATGGGGCGCCCATGGAGGGTCCGACCCATTTGGTTCATCAGTCAGTTTGGCCAATTGACCAAGTTAGAAAGCTGTTTAATTTTTAAACGTGGTTCAACCACTTCAGCATTAAAAGCCCACGTCTCAGTGTTTCACAATTAATCAGTTTCACAATCCCAGATACAGACAGACTAGCACACAGCCATCATAGAGAGCTCCCAAAACACATACCATATCTTAGTTGTTACGAACAGTGAATTTGGGCTCCGTTCTCATCCCACAAGGATCGTAGTTCGGAAACACCGTTGGGTTGCAGATGGCGTATAATTACAGGAGTTTTTCTGCACCAAAGGCTTATACGCTTGAAGAGGTACGTCTTTGGTTCTGTTTTATGTGTAAACATGTAATAGCATGCGTGTAAATAATCCTTCAACCCCAATTGAAGAGAATCATTGTAAGTTCGTTAAATCAATTCTTAGGTTTTACTCCCTCAGTTCCAAAATTAGTGATGCATTTCTAAAAAAAAGGAATATTTTACTTTTCTAATCATATTCCATGTGTTAGATTAACTTTTAAAATAATGATACAAACAATAAGCCACTACCTTTAGAAGAAACATCTTTTATGTATCAAATAATTTCTTATTAGCATCACCAAAATACAAGGACTACAAATCCATTAAATTCCATTTTAACCACTCAATACATATTGAGTCACCCAATACATGTTGAGTACTCATCTAAAAATATGGAATACATTCAAAATTAGAAATAATAAGGGCATTAAAAAGGCTCTTACAAAACCCTAAGCAAAAGGGGCCTTTATTCAACAGCATTTTGCACGGCAGGAGATGGCATCTCCGATGATTGACCCTTTTGCTGTTGTTGAAGAATAGACTTTTGTTCCAGCTCTCTCCATTTGTTGATCGCAGCCGTGCATATAACTGCAAAGAAATGCAAAAATATTACACACTTTCATAAGAATTGCAACTAAGAAGATGAAATGGTAATAATTAGGTATGAAGTGGGTTATTGATTGGATTTACAGCCGGCGCCGACGAAGTAGAGCAGACGAACAAGCTTCGGCCCCGCCTCTCCTTCTGCTGCTGGCATCTCTCTATTATTCTCTCTCCGCTCTTACACAATGTTTCTGAGTTTTGGACGAAAAAAAAAAACAATACAAAACTTAAATAATAAGAGAAAAGAAAAAAACAGAAAATTTGAAGTTTTTTTTTTTTGTTGTTTCTGAGTTTTTAATAGAAAAGAATATAAAATTTAAAAATTGAAGACATGGGTTATAATTTAAAATTTATTATATTGAAAGTTGAGGATAATATGAAAATTATAAAAATAGTATTTATTCCAATTTCTTTTCCGTTCAAATCATGCCAATTTTGGACGGAAAACTTTGACAAGAAAAGTGGCTCTATTCATTTCATTTCTTTTTCGTTTATTAAAAAAACTCGTAAACATAAGAATTGAAAAGAAAACTTAAATTTCCCGTCCACTTCTTTTCTTTTATATTCATTTTTAAACTCAAAAACAGAGCGTTAATTTCTGTTACTCCCCGTTAGCCAGTTTAAAGTAAGGTCCTGTTTGTTTACCTCTTAAAGGTCTGAATGGACTGCTTCTTATTCGCTAAGAGGCAGTGTGCTATTTTTTTTTTTTACTTTTTAATGCATCTAACCAGTTAAGATATAAAATCAAGTCTAAATAATTAAGAGGCAAGTCTGAATGAACATTACTATTTTTTGGACAAAAATACCCTCGTTAATATTATCATTTTCCTTCCCTATTCACCAACCAGATCTGCTACCACACCATCACCACGCAACCATACCACCACGCCACCACACCATCACCACGCTAGATCTGCCACCACACCAGATCTGGGGAGAGCGACGGGGAGGGGGGAGGGGTGAGGGACGGGGCAAGGGAGGGGGAGGAGGGCCGACGAGAATCGGGGGGGTGGGGTGGGGGTGGAGTGGAGTGGGGTGGGGGAGGCGAGGGGGGGTGGGGGGCGGGGGTAGATGAAGAAGAAGGAGCAGGGGCGGGGGACGGGGGATGGAGGGGGGGTGGAGGAGGGCCGACGAGGATGGGGGGGGGGGGGAGGGGGGCCGCGGGGATGGGGGAGGGGCGGGGTTAGATGAAGAAGAAGGAGCAGGGGCAGGGGCAGGAGGAGGGGGAGGGGGAAGGGGAGGAGGGCCGACGGGGAGGGTGGGAGATGAAAAAGGAGTACTGACTTCTTTTGTTTTTTTTTTGTTTTTTTATAGTTTTGTTTAGAAGGTTAAAATGGTAAAATACTTTTATTCAGATATTTTGAAAAAAATAATTATCAAACAATATTTTTTCATTTAGATACAATTCTATTCAAATGCTCTATATTATTCAGATGTCTAAGTTATTCAGATCTTAACCATCAATTTTATCAAACACAATCTAAGTTGACTTGATACGCCATTAGTAGGCGCCTGTTTGGAAAAAACAAAAATAAATTGGTTTTAATAATGTAGTAAAAAATTTGGGGAGAAAGCATTAATTTTATGTTGGATAATATATTCTTGTCATTAAATACCTAGCTTATATTGCGAAGCACGATTTTTGTAATAATTATTGATACTTTTTAATATTATATTAATATATTAGTTATAATAATAATAAATTAATATCGTGTAGATAATTTTATAAGTAATTGTTTTTCTTCTAAAATATATTATTTAACTACTAATGTATAACTAATTACCGAAGGAAAAATTAAAGAAATTTAAAAATCTATGACAATAGTTACTTATTTATATAAAATTAATGCTAGTATTTATATTTAAATGAAGGATTTAATAGTTTAAATATGCATAATTAAAATATTTTTTAGAAGTAATTTTTTCCTTCTAAAATATATTATTAGTTAACTAAACTAATAATGTATAACTAATTACTAATGAAAATATGAAATAGATTTAAAGATATATGATCATAGTTATTTATTTATATACAATTAATGCTAGTATTTATATTTAAATGAAGGATTTAATAGTTTAAATATATATAGTTAAATATTATACAATTAAACAACACTGACTAAATTAAAAAATGTATAAGAATATAAGATAATGATGAATAAATAATTATGATAGTAAATATGTAGAAGAAAGCATTCTAAAATCAAATATAAAAAAATAGTCCTTTTTTCCTAAATTTTATGTTTATATTATTAGATTTCAGGGTTGAAGGACCACTCCTAAAATATTGGGTTGAGAGATGATTTTGTACGATTTATTATGTATGTCGATGATAAATCACAACCAAATTTTTTTAGGATATTTTTATATTAAAAAAATAATTCTCATATTTTTTGTTATGTTAATATCACACTATTTCCTTTTCTGGTACAAAATTTTGATTACATTTTGACCAAATAGTAAAGTGAACGACTATAATGATAAAAGTCGATTTTTATCTCAAATTTTTTTTTTATGAAAATTTGCCTAAATTTTAAGTTAAGAAATAATATACACCTTTTGTAGAAAGATTTTTGATGTAATATTGATTTGGCGCTTAAAATTTAAGGTCTTTTAAACAAGGAAAAAAATTATCATGTAAATCCATTTTAAATAGAAACTATTATCTCGTTACGATCTAACAACGGGGTAGGTGTGATATGGCGATCCTACACATACTCGTTTGCTAATATGTAATTTCTTTTTAGCGCTTGTCTCTTATTCCTTAAGAGATATAATACTATTTTTTTTTTTTTGTTACCTCTGAATGCCTCTTAATCGGTAAAACAAAAAATAAAATCTTAATAATTAAGAGGTACCTCTTAATGAATTTTTTTTATATAAATATATTCAACAATATTATTCACTCATTTTTATTAAATTGAATATTTAAAATTATTAAATAAAATTTTACACTTTAAAGTAATAAAATAATATCATTAAGAGACAACTTACTTTTTAATTATAAAATAATTTTTTAAATTCAAACCTCATAACCATTCAAATAATTAATTTATTAAGACATCATAATCATTCGTATCATAATTCCCAACTTAATCAAACACTTTACACTCGAAAATTTAAAGTCCTCCAATTGTTTGTATTACTCGAAGCTGCTGTTCTCTCCGAAACAAATCCTCTGTTATCTCCAAATCAAAAATAAAACCCAACCTCTGTTCAATCTCTCCAAATCAAAACGGAGCCCAATCTCTGAACATCCCCTATCTCGAAAAAATCGAATCCGGCAACACGGAGACCAATAATCAACATCTACGCCCAGATATCCACTTCGATTAGGTTAACCCTTAACTATTATCCATCTACTCGTTCTGGGTTTTGACCTTGGATGATTTAGGTTTTATGTGACCCATTTAAGTCTCTTTGCAGTTTGGTTTTTTTGGAGAGGGTTTGTTCCCTATGTTATTTCATCTTTCTTTCCCGTACGAACATTGAAATCTCTGTCTGTCTGCTCGATAGTCATTGCCAATGTATAAGAGGTACAATTTTCTTAATTAATCATTATAGCTTTTTCCCCCTTTCACTCTCTAGTTTCATTAGTTATTTGCAGAAAGTTTTTATTTTTATTTTATTAATAATCTTTCTCAAAATTTCAGTTTACCTTTTCTTTATTCTTTCGAAGTCGTGTTTCATTAATTTATTTACTGCTATAAAACTATTGTGTCTGGTTCTACTTTTTCCCAATTGATTTCTTATTCTTGTGTTGTAGAAAAGCTCCAATCTTTGTTGTTTTAGTGATTTTTCTTGAAAGTGGTAAAGGGAAAATCCAATAATTCACTTTTTATTCATGGTTGTCAAATTCAATGGTCACTAGGAATTCCTATGTGTTATATCTTGTACTTAACTAATTCACAAGTTACTAGCTTGATTATGTTTCAATTGTCATTATAATAAATAGTCATTTTTTGCAATTAACAAATGGTATAAAAATGGTGGCTTTGTGGCATCTCAAGACCTTTTGGTGGTAGAAAAATGTGGAAGGGGAAAACCCCCACCTGTGCCTTTTGGTGTTGTGGTGCATTTTTGCTGATGAAGAAGGTTCATTTGATATTCCCTAGTGAAAAATTGTTCAGTTTGCTTTTTCTTTTTCAATGTTCTAAAAAGCACTAGGCGGGAGGGGGCGGCCAGGAGGGGCCTAGTGCCTAGGGCCTAGGCGGACCTAGGCGAGATTTTTTGTTTTAAGTTAATTTTAATATTTTATCTTACATTTATCCAAACAAAACAATAATATAAAGTAAAATAATCTAGAATAAAGATAATAAAGTCCTTTGCTTAAAATTCAAACACATCCATATTGTCAATGTCAAAGTTCAAACACAAACATGCAATTGTTCAAAGTTCAAACATTTTTTTAACATATTAGTTTTATTCATAAACAAGATTGCTATTAAATAATAAAATTTAAAATTTTAAGAATTCAATTCAATATTAAAACTTAAGAAACTAAACATAAATTTAAGAATTATATTGAATTAAACTAAATATTACAAATGTATCATCATTTATATAATTTGAAGGTGGTACAAGTTCAAAAAATTACAACTATAATAAAATTATCCATTTTGACTTGATCTTGTTCACTTCTTGTTGTGATTTGATATGCTACAAACTGAATTATGAATACGGTAAATCATTTGAAAAATAAATATATTAAGATCTGGTTTGGGTAGTTATTAAAATAAAAAAACCTCTCCGTCTAGACCCCACCTAATTTTCTGGAAAGATTTTTTTGCCGTCTTGGATCTAGGTGAGGCGACAGGGGGGGCCTAGTGCTAGGCGTGGCGCCAGGGGGCCTTGCCCCTAGGCGAGGCCTAGACGACCTAGGCGGGGCCTAGATGACCTAGGCGGGGATTTTTAAAACAGTGTTCCTTTTACTGGCACTTTATATTGTGCATATTCTGCCCAAAGACGGCGGGGGTTTTGGAGGACTTGAAAATCTTGTTTGTCTAATTGTGTTTTTTCACGAATTATTTGGAGACTTGTACTCAGAATAAATGTGAGTGATTTAGCTTCTCAATGAAATTTGAGAAAATCTCTAAGGGAATAAATTTGTTTGTGTGAGAAAGAAATGGTTTGTCTTCCCAATAAATGTTTATGTATCTGTTTTATTGACTTCTTAAACTGAATATGGAATGGAAGTATTAAACTGTACTTTGTGTTTCCAGAATTGGGTCCCATTAGGGTTTCTTGGTTCAGACTGATTGGATCAGGCAAAATTGTCAGGTCTATACGATGATAATTGACGAAATTGATTTGCTGGACTCGTGTCGGCTTTGATGACTAGCATAGATGATGAGCCAAGTTGTTGAAACCCAACCGACCTAAGTCAATTTAATACCCAGTTCTTAAAGCCCAAAGTTCCCCAGCACCTTTCTCTGTTACCAGATCAAACATTCATCCGCAGAAAGTCAAGGAAGTAGTAGTAATGGAGAAAAAAGGTGGCTCAAAGTTGAAAATCGGCATCATACATCCCGATCTCGGAATCGGTAAAATTTATTTTTGCAATATATATACGTTGATATGTTTTTTACTTGATTTATTTATGTGTTATAATAACTGAATTTTGAAGCTACTGTGAAGGAAACAAAGAAGCGAAGAAAATTTTGAAATTTGCGATTGTGACGGGAAAAAAAAAGAGAACAAAATCTTGAATCACAAGGTCTTGCCTTTGTGGCAGAAATAATTTCCGTCCACGTTAAATTTTAAATTTGAATTAGTTTGATTAGAGGATATAGATTTCCAAGAAAAAAGATCTGGTGTTAGAGCTTTTCATGCGGAATTACATGTGGTGGCAGTGGTTTATGGATTATCATACCCTTAGCAGTATGGAGTTGGCCATGATATCTGCAAAGTTTTATATCTTCCTGTTCTTCTTAGTATCCTTATCTTCCTTATAATTGCGATGTGTGTGCTCCCCCCTCTCTTTCTTTTGATAAATTAATTTTTGCTCATATATACACAAAAGAATAAATGCACTTGAAAGTGAAAATAACTAGGTTCTCACATACTGTACTTTCAGTCAATTGAAACTATGTCTAAGTTTTATATGGCCAATCGACTTCAGCAAACTTGGGGTATGGTGCATTACTGCATTTTGTGTATACGTATATATTTATCTTCATGTAGCAATAGTCTTAGTTATTTATGATTTTGTGCAACTCTATTTGAGGGTTTGAAGTTCTTGATGACCTTTTGCATTTATGTTATTGATACCAATTTCTTTCCTTTTTCTTCTTGTTGTATTCCTCCCCTTTTCCTTGAGGTTTGTTGTTATACTTATCACATCTTTACTTGACATGATGCGCAGGTGGAGCTGAAAGGTTAATTGTTGATGCTGCTGTAGAACTTGCATCCTATGGGCATAATGTTCATATTTTCACGGCACACCATGATAAAACTCGTTGTTTTGAGGAGACTCTTGCAGGTGAGACTTTCCAAATTCAGAATACGTAAAGAAATAACTGGTTATCTTTATCTTCTTTTCAAATCGTGATATTGAATTGTATATTTAAACATTGTCCAGGTACCTTTCCAGTTACAGTATATGGTTCTTTCCTTCCCCGGCATATCTTTCAGCGTCTTCATGCAGTATGTGCATATCTTCGCTGCATCTTTGTTGCCCTCTGTATGCTGTTTATGTGGTCCTCATTTGATGTTATACTCGCGGATCAAGTCTCTGTAGTCATTCCACTGATGAAGTTAAAAAGGTCAACAAAGGTAACTCTTGTTGTTTTATTTTGACCACCACATGCTCATGGTATTAAAGTTGTTCATGTGGTCCACTACCTATACAGGTTGTATTCTATTGCCATTTCCCTGATTTGTTGCTAGCTCAACATACAACTGTTCTCAGGAGGATTTACCGGAAGCCCATTGACTTCATAGAAGAAATAACAACAGGTCTACTATTCGCACTATTGATGCACCTCTTTGTTGCTTTCAAAGTACAGGTTCTTATTAGCTTTCTTGGTGGAACTGCAGGAATGGCAGATTTAATTCTGGTTAACAGCAAATTTACTGCAACTATGTTTGCAAAGACGTTCAAGCATCTTGATTTGCGCGGAGTTAGACCAGCTGTGCTTTATCCAGCAGTAAATGTGGAGCAGTTTGATGAACCGAATTCTTTCAAGTAACTAATATGCTTCTATCTCTTCGTATCTTGTAGTTCTACACATGGTTAGAAAGGGCCTATTTTGAACTTGTATTTAAGCACACACCCTCTTGAACTCGTAATCGTAAGTTTATTTGTTTCCCCCCTTTTTTAGGTTGAATTTTCTTTCTATCAACCGATTTGAAAGGAAAAAGAACATAGACTTAGCAATATCCGCCTTTGCAATGCTTTGCACAGATGAATCCAATGTTCTCCAAGGCCATAAGGTGGCCGATGCTACCTTGACTATTGCAGGCAAGTCTACATATTTTCAGTCTGAGGTCAGTCATCAATTTATGCTTGTTATCTTGGATTGGGTGTGACTCTATCATTAATTGTCTAGGTTAGGGTTTGTTCTTTCATTACTATTTGTTGCTATCAAGATGTTATGCTAGTTTCTAGAAGTTGTTTACTTTGTTCTCTTAGCTTGATCCTGTGTGGTGGACTGGCCTTTGTACAACTCAATAAAGCCTTGATCCAACGGCTTGAGGTTTGTTACATAAATTATGTCCCTTCCATTTTGCTCATAAAGCTAAGAGTTGTGCTATATCTTGCAAAATATGTAAGCCGACTGATTATTGCGAAACACTTGGATGCAATACAAACAAGAAGGGTCCACCACTTTGCACGTCTATTTTGAAAGTTTACCAATAATATATCCCCATGTAGGTCGCAACAAGGAGTCGGATTGCATTTAATTGTATATATCATTTTCCTAAGGCTAATACATGTTGCTACACTCCAAGCTGATTTCGAACTGTTTACCTTCTAACCTGAGCCACATTCTCAGTTTGTGTTAAACCATTCTCAAACTGATTTCTAGCTGTTTACCTTCTAACCCGAGCCACATTCTTGGGTATATATTCATTTATTTTTATCACTAATCCACCAACAATATCCATTCTTCGGTGTCAGTTATGATCAGAACGTGTTGTTTTTAGCCACCTAACATTTTTCTATATAGTGTTGCTGATGTATGGTTTTATACTTAGCTTACCTGAGATCACCCTATACGTATTTGAATAATTATAATTGTATATTACTCAACATTAAACTAAAATTGGAAATCTTAGAATAGACATGTTGTGCTTGTCCCTAGAGACGCTGTGACGTTGTATTTCCCCCCAGTTACAATTCAATTACACTGAGATGTTCACTGACTTCTGGTTTTGGAGATGCGTATATATATAATAATCATTCATCTGGTGATCTGGTCAAAAGATGTATACCGAGTTAAAATGGACTTCCAAACAATTACTTGTATGTACTACATTCAATGTAGAAACATTATATGCTTGAATTACGTTAAAGAAGAAATTTTTTTGAAGCCAAATGGTACCAACACTATACTGCTCACTCAAAAGATATGAAATGTAACTGAATATATGCATGATAGCATTTTCTGCTTATGAATGCGAATCTGATGCTACTTTTTGTTTCAGGTGGCTTCGATAAACGCCTGAAAGAGAATGTTGAGTACTTGGAGGAACTGAAAACATTAGCAAAAAGGGTGGGTGTGTCTGACCGGGTCAAATTCATTACATCTTGTTCTACTGCTGAAAGAAACGCATTTCTATCCCAATGCCTATGTGTTCTTTATACCCCAAAGGTACAGTAAAGTCCTCTTATTTTTTTTTCTTTCTTCCCACAATTCTCAAAAAGAGTATGTTGAAATGTGGAAAAAATCTGAGGAAGTGTAATTGGATTTAGGATGAACACTTTGGAATTGTTCCACTGGAGGCAATGGCAGCCCATAAGCCTGTTATTGCGTGCAACAGCGGGGGCCCTGTTGAGACGATTAAGGATGGCATTACTGGGTTTCTATGTGACCCTAATCCAAAAGATTTCTATGTGGCAATGACTAATTTCATTAGGGAACCTCAGATGGCAGAGAGGATGGGTGGTGAAGCGCGGCGGCATGTGACATTGTCATTTTCTACCCAAATATTTGGCCAGAATTTGAATCGATATCTTGTTGATATAGCTCGGGGTAAGACAGAGTAAGAATATGTCCAAAGGCGGCATCAATAAAAACTTCTGCGTGCCTTCCTTGTTAATTGATGCATATTTGACCTCATCATGTACTGACAAGATAAGGCGCTTCTTGAAATTGAAAGGATATTTAACATTCAATTGACATTGAAGGACCATACTGTTGTTTTTCTGAACTCTCAACATTGAATTGAATTGGTATGTTGTTTTATGTCAATTTTATTACATGCCTCGTTGACCAATTACTCTATTAAAACGATCAAATCCTAATTTTGTTTTTTGGGCTGTAATTCTATCCTAATTTCATTCTAAAAACGAATGAAATAATAGTACGATACCTGAAAATAAAACGACGAGAGCTTTTGGAGTTGCCGCCACTACTAGGCAAAACAAAACAATCTACACGAAATGAACCAAACAAAAGTTGATGCGTAAAAATAACAAGTGTCTAAACAAACAAACCTTGGTACAGTCAAATATGATGCAAACGTAGCCTAAAGGCATAGGCTACATATGCATACATACATACATACAGGCTAGGAGTAATTAGAGAGGATTGATGGAAGGAGAGATATATGTATGTATGTATGTATCGTTCAGGATGCTATAAAGACATGGGAAATGAAACTCCCTCCCAAGACTCCCCTTCAAAACAAATTCAAGCTCATCGTTAATGGTCATTTCTCAAATATTATTTATTTTTATTTTCTCAAATATTAATGATGCAGGGAAGGAAGGATTATCAGGAGAAGCTACAACGAAAAATTCACTGCCAGAAGCTTTCAAATACTACAAGGCTGATGATGAATTAAGAGGGCTTCGAATCCTCTCGGCCCTCACCACCGGTGATAGCATACAAGTTCAGGCACGGGGGCTACTTCCAAGGTCCTTTCAAAGGCCATTCCCCTACCCGAGACTTGCTTCAGTTCTACGGCATGGGACTTCTCAAGGTCTTATTGGAATGGAGACAACTCTATTTCATTTAAAATATAGAAGATCATATGTGCTTTCAATTTCAATCGTGTACAAGAATTTATAGTTAAAATAAATATGTTTCACATATAAATAATCAAGTTTTTGCGGGAGCAATGTCTTCATCGTAGTGTACCACATGATTTTATAATAAATAAATAAAAACACATTTGGTTAGACAGCTAGTACATCCGACCGACTAACAATAAAATTAGAGGAAGTCTACTATCACATAAAACCATTCACATACACACATGCATATTGGGATGACCCAAGTGACTTGCTCTGCACATGAACCATCCCAATATGTATGTGAGTATATGTAAACGGTATGTGAACATTTTTTTTGTGATAGTAGTAGACTTATTGATAAAATTAACTAGCAGATCTTTGCAATACATAAGCTTGTGTCTGTTTCTGCAAAATACAGGTTAAATGCCTCAGCCTTAATAGTTCCACATATTTGCCACGCACTTCCACCCCCCCCCCCCCCCCCCCCCCCACCCACAAAAAAAAAAAAAAAAAAAAACTACCCTCCAAATATTAACTCTCCGATTTCACTTTTGGAGCAATAACTAAATTACATTCCCCAATACAAATTGATGACTACAAATATAATACAACAGCCAAAATTTTGTTGCTCCAAACTTTACTACATAAATTGCTAGCTCTGACCATATTCGATTTTGGGGTCAATGTCACCGTGGCTTTCATCTACAAGAGCTAAAGTTAACATTTCCGTGCAGAACTGGTCATCAGGTTTCAACCACAGTGCCTGGTTAGAGGATAAAAGGAGAAATTAGAATCATGAGCAAAATAATGGCCAGATAATAGAATTGTGCCAATCTTTACGATCTGGCTTTCCAGACTAAATTACATAAGAAATCAGAATCAATCTTCGTAAAGTAGATTTAAAAAAATATAATTTTTGTCCCCATAATTAGCTCCCTTCATGGTTCTATACACGTACTGAGCAATGTTTTTATCTCAGCATTTAAGAGTAGAGAGTAACTTACCTTGTGATAGTACGTAATAGCTGCAGTGTAATTATCCTGCATAAGCCAAGAAATAGAACCTTATAGACAGATCTCATGTAAACCAACGCAACTGTGTTTTGAGGATTAGATTCAATCGTATGTGAAAAACTACGACTTTGGAGAGAATAACATGTTCTACTTTTCAAGTAGGAACGTGATCTTTGGACATTTTAAGTAGTAGCATGAAACTTGGCATTCACAAGGAAAGTTATGATCAAGCTCATAACAACTGGACATGCAATGCACTCAAATGCATAAAACTAAAATTGATTTCATAAATGGTTGACAACAGGTCAAGAAGGTACATTTCGTCTACATCAAAAGAAAATATAAAGGCCGCACCCAGTGCACAAGACTCCCACAACATGATAGGCTCTTTATTGAGGTATGCATGCATGTTAATACATAAATAATATACTTTTTATGTATAAAACATATTAAAGCATATATATCAACACATGGATGTACATAAGGTGCTCTTTGTTTATGCACAATCATTATCGAGTGCCTCATCAGGAAACTTGCTACAATAAATAAACCTTTTTTTAAGTTGCTTCAAGATTCAATAGTTTTTTGGAAAATATTGTTCCTCTAAACAAAAGGATCAATAGAAGAAAACTATAATGGAAGAAGGGGGAGATGGGGGGGGGGGACCTTCAACAACGTGCATCATTAATATCCTGATATAAAGCTATAGATTTGGAGTAAAATTACAAAAATAACATCCCACGCTTGCGCAACTTTATAGCTTCTTGGTAATACATTAAACAAGACAAATGAATGTAATCAACTAATTTTTTGAGGGAGGGGCAGATTACCTGCAAATGGTACGTGTATGCAAGACCAGCATAAGTGCTCAAGCTTCTAGTTGATAATGCAAGTGCTTTCTCATAGTACGAAATTGCCTCATGGTACCTCCTGATACAAAGTTGGTATAAGACATTACTTTCCATTTATCATGGCTCTTCATCAACAACAGCAATGCAAAAAATCCCTTGTACATTCAAAATATATAAAGCCTGACAGCATCTGTATGCTATAATTACATATGATGACCTAAATCATTAAAAGAAGAATTCACATGCATGAATTCACCGACGACAAAGCAATCAAGAATCAACCTACTAAATTAGTGATGCCAGCAAAGATTAGTCCTTTGAATCATTCAAAACCATGATACTTGTGCCACTTTTAGGTTTTAGAGTAAATTACCAACCCCATTAACTTCCCCCTTCCCCGTAAAAGATACAAAAGAAAAACAAAACAAAACAAAACATAAACAAAGGGAAAGGGAAAGAAAGATGGAATAAATATTAATACCATGACTGAAATTTGGGTAACAAAATTTTTATGATAACAATAGCCATACGTATTCAGGGTCAAATTTTTGTAACCTTAGGGAGCTCTCATCATTGATATATATCATATGTACTATGGGAAAAAATTTGCTAATTTTAGTTACAGCTAAATAACATAATTCGCACACGCCAAAACTCTCATTCATCTTGTATTGATGAATTGTGATTCTTTTATTAGCAACAAAATGTTATAAGAAAGCTAAAAACTATTTATTACTCCCTCAGTCCCTCTATTTCACAAAAAAGAGTCCCATTCCCAGAACTGTTTTGTTATACAAAAGAGTCTGCTTCTTTTTCTTTTTGTAGGAGTATAACATGACACAATGTTCATAATTTCACTATCACGCCCCTGCTACTTAACTAACAACTTATTACTTTAAAGGTAAACAAGGAACAAAAATACATCCTTAATTTTTTAGGACACCCGCGACTAAAGAGTCGATGTGTTTGGTAGAACTTTGTTGCAAAATGGTATCAGAACCATATCAGTGAATTCATCTACAACAGAAGGTAGTCTGATTTAGTTAGAATACAAGATCCAATGCTGAATACCCAGCACAGTTATATTTCTATTTAATTCATATAATAACTCAATGGAAAAGGGAAAAAATAATAAATTCAACTCCCTTCAAAGCAGAAAACAAAACTTTGGGAAGGAATAGTAAACATACCTAAGTTTTCGTAATGCATGAGCAAGATTAACCACTGTTGGTTCCCACATTTCACTTAAAGAGGATGGAATGTGAGCCAAAGTCTTCTCAAACCACCACACAGCTCTTTTATACCTGAAAGCATTTTGAAAGAAAAGAATACTGTAGCAAACATTTTCATTGAACATAAAAAGAATATATATATATAAATTAAAAGAGTTTACATTCAGTTATTTAATATTCTGAGTTGTTTTAGATTATGCTATCAGTAACAAATAGAAGTGCAGAAGTATCACTCGCTTAAGAAAGATGAGCCAGTAGTACACAACAACCTGTAGTTCAAGACTACAAAAATCAAAGGAGATTAGTTAAGGGGCAAGGGTGTCCTTTCATTTGTTGTGCATTCTTCTTTTGCCTACTGTACTTCACTTTCAAGATTAATTTTATACAGTTAAATGAAAGAAAAGAACATTTTTTCGAATTGTAAAAAAAAAATTGCCCTTATAAGGTTCTATGAGGGTCAGCGTTCCGTCTCTCTTTCTACTTCATTAAATACAAGCCAAGACTAGCTCAATAAATTTCTGCATGTAGGAGAAAGTAGAAAGTGAAATAAACAGTCGGCTAACATTATAGGCTGGCTGTACATTTCCAGGCATAAATAGCAACCCCGGCACCCTCGGTAATAATTATAAAGATGACAATGGCACAGGTATGTTGAGCAAGATTTCTCCTTAAAGAATTTGAGTCAAATGAATCAACCGGCTTTCACATTTCGTTGAATTTTACTGGAGCTGTTTAAATTTGTGCAACATGAGGCATTTGTTTCAAGTCTACTATTAGTTATACTATTTGAAAAACATTATCATTGTACTCCCGGGATCGAGCTTGAGTTTTCTCGTTTGAAGATTGATATATTGACAGTAACGTCTTCACATCTTGGTAGGCTACCAAATCGCAAAAAATTGTCTGCTGATTCTGCTTCAGCTTTCTACGAAGAAATCTTTCAAAAGCAATCCATGTCTTTTTAGCTAGTTCACAGTTTCTTATACACCAATTACAAGATCACATAATCACCTCGCCTCCGCTGAATTTAATAGTGAAAAGGTTTCATGTTGCCATTTAGAGGCTTGGTCTATCATTTCAGTCCCCGTAGTCTAGCAATGTTACTTCGAAACCCCACTCATACTATCTTTTTGCTCATGTACGTCATGTCCACTGAAACAATTTCATCCATTTTCCCAACTCCCAACTAGGAAGAATACCACTAGGATACAAAATTACAAATATAATAATAGACTTCTAGAGTTGGGAAAGCACAATCTTTTATTTATAAGTACCATGCAACTATCAGACCATGCATCATTTAAGTAATAATACAACTAAAATAATTCAGAGAACACTTCAAATGATGCAACATAAGAAAATAAAATAAAATAAAGAAAATGATTTATATGTCCACTAATTTCATGAAGAATTTGAATTGCAATTAATGTGGAACCCTAAGCCATAAGATAGAATAATAATGTGTGGTCTTTTTTTTATTCCCTCCTATCCCATATATCCACATACTTCGGTATTTAATATCGACATAAATTTGTTGTCATATGTAGAAAGACATATTCGCGCGTGTGTAGTAATGTAGCCACATAAATATTAAGAGCAAAAAATCCTTACTCCTTCATATGATAAGCAACAACTCCAAGTTCATTATATACAAGTGGATCAGATGGGCAAATATTCTTAGCCTGCGTGAAAAACTGAATACAATATCCTATCAGAACATCAGATAGAGAAGCTTATCATAATTTGGAAAAATAAATAAATAAGTAGAATTCCACAAGCAGACATGCACATGTACTATAAAATTTTCAACTCATTTTATCAAAAATATATTTGGAACCATCAGAAACTTTTCAGCCACATGAAGGGAACACTAGCGTGGTACGAAGTTGGTATATTTGGTAAAATGGCATAAGTTTGTACTTCAATACCAAAAAATATTAATAAAATATCAGTAAATTCATATTTAGAAGTGTTTTAACCATCTAATAATCATTTTGACACCTTTTGATGTATTGACCTCTGCTTTGCGGTCAACTTGATTTAAAAATTATAGAAGTATAATGAACAGTAGTGGTCCAAAGTATCAGCCAACAAGTCATATTTTGATTACCAGAATGACTACCCAAAAACACAGGGAAATCGACCTTTCTAACCAAGATGGTGGACGTTCTTCAAAACTTACTTTATAGATAATATTATACTACCACGGAATTCAAGAGCAGTTTTCTAACATATTACTGAATAACTAGACCATCAAATCTATGATACCAAGCAACTGTAAGAATTAATAGAATAATGCATGATGGTGTCATGGTGATGACCAGGAGGATGCTGAAGACAATAGGTGGGTGGGTGGGTTTAGAATATTTCATTAACTCATAACGTATAAAATTTTAAACCTTTCTGGATACAAGAAAGGTGTATATAAGTGAACAAGAGATATCATAGATGGCAACTATGAATTAAGTCTGATTATATATATATATATATATATATATATATATATATATATCCCTATTAGTGAAGAAAATTATCCTTAAAAGATGCAAAGATACATTCACATATAGGTTTTATGTTTATATAAACATGAGCTCACATATAAAGGGGAAAATATCCAACTACAAAGGTAAATGGCAAGTATTAAGAAATGTTACCTGCTCAGCAAGTTTGAAGCTGTGAGTTCGCATATATTCCATCCCAATGTACAGAGTTGGTAAATGGCACCTGGAATGAAAGAATATCAAGATTTAACCTTTAAAAGGCAATTTAAAACACATAACTAATAAGAGTACTTCCACTATGTATACATAAATAAACAACCAATAAAGAAATACAATCAGAAAAGGAACAATAATTAGCTTGTAACAACATCCATAAATTCACAGAAGCAATAAACTATGTCATTATGATAATATTGAACTTGCCCAAAAATATTGCTAAAAGTTTTTTAAAGCCTAAACTAAGCCAGTATTTCAACATTTGTCATCTGACCGTTTATTAATTGGAAGACTCTGAAGTGACACCAATAAAAATGGCATATTACAGTTCTTTACAATTGCAGACATACTTCTTCAAGCCTACACCAATAGAAGATTGACTAATCCTTTGAAGAAAGAGTAAGATTCTAGGAAGAAGAAAAATATCAAAAAAGGTGCCGAGTTTGGAGAGGAGAGGATTCGGCCCATATTTAAATATTACATAAATTTATTTATATCAATATACATATATCCACACACGTTAAAATTTTCAATACCAGTAAACAATAAAAGTAAAAATATTCACAAAACAAAAAATTTGAATTATCTAAAAGCCTGTATAGAAACACCAACAGAAAATGCAGACTTGAAAATCGTTCAAGTAAATGGGATTGATGGTTCAATTCTTATCATTTTTCTAAAATAAATTCAACTTCTTAGCTTCTCCACATGCTAACTAGAGAGTTATTCATTTTTCTTTTGTTTTGACAAAATTATAAAATTTGCCACCCTGAATCTCAAAAACAGAATCCCTTTTACATAAATCCAGACTTCTTCTTTTTTTGTCAATAATCGCTGATTCGTTATTGACCAAATTCCCCAAAACTAGATTCACCGGTTCAAACACCTACAGAAGAATTTTTGCTTCTTAGATCAAGTGTAAAGTATCAAAATGGAATATTCTGATCATTTTCTATAAATATTAAAAAGAAAGAAAAGGACTGCTCATGTATCAGCTAGAAGTGGCTGATAAAATATAAATGAAAAATAAAATCAGAGAAACCGACCTCTAAAACTAATGCACTGCAAACCCTCCCCCCAAAAAAATAATAATAAAATTCTTACACGTTTATAGTGCCATAGAAAATATCCTATACAATTAGGGGTGTTCATCGGTAATTAACTGGCCCGGCCTGGCCCGTACCAGGTTACCGAATCCACCGATAGCAGTACCGGTTGGGCGGGTATACCAAACCGATTAGCCGGTCCAAAACCAGCACAGTACCTGTTTTTATCTAATTTTGTACCGGTTCTGAGTTTGTACTATTGTCCCTCCATTTCACATAGCTTTGTTTAAGCTTCTAAGGAAACAACTCAGCACATTAAAGTCAGATTCATACCCATTTTCTTTGCATCATATTAATTTTGTCAACTAAAAGGCTATAACTTTCAATAAACCAATTTGAAGCACTTGGTCACCGAATCAGGCAATTTCCAGAAAATAAAATTCAAAAAGAAAGAAAGTCTGGAAGCATAACAAAACATTAAATTAGCTCTAATCCCATTTTCTTTCCACGTTTTTTTCATCAACATACCTTCTTTAGAGCAAATGAATCAATGTCAATACCATACACAGTTAATTAAAAAACACAAAATGAACTAAATTTAATTTCATCACAATTTCTCGACATCGTTTTCTAATCAACCAAACATGGCCCTAAAGTACACTGAAACCTCTAAAACACCTCAAATCTTCAAACAAACAATACCCAGAAACTTAAAATCAGAAAGAAACAAAACCCAGAAGCCGATCAACATAAAAACCGATATTTATTCATTAAAAAAATAAAATCCAAACCTTGGGTTTGAGATCGGACTCAAAATTGAACTTCCAATCACGATAGCAATCGGAAAGTGAAACTGAGAAATCGAAAGAAGAAAACTGAGAAACGGGAATAGCTATGGACAAGAAGAGAGCAATCAGAAGAAGAAAAGTGACAGAAGGAGAGAAAATAGTGGAAGGGGAAGGAACAGGATGAAGAGTTGTGAGGAAGAAAGCCCTGTGAACACTGATGTGATGAGGAGGCAGAGACGTGAGAGAGTAAAGTGAATAGTTAACATAATATATAAACACATATATATAAAATATTAAAGAACCAGTATATTCGATCCGGTCCGATAGAGACCGACCATTAAAAAATAAGAACCGTACCTATACCAATTAACCGGTTTATACCGGGGGGGGGGGGGTTTACCAGTACCAAACCGGTTGACAAATTTACTGAACCGTCATGGTTCGGTATTCCCAGTTCCGGTAAAAAACCGCGTATACCTTATATTTTTGCACACCCCTATATACAATTACAATCAATAAAAAGCCTGCCACTTTGAATTAGCAGCACTGAAGCAGGAATTGCTTAGCTTTCTAATCACTAAAAGAATAGTCAACCCGATGCATGCAGCAGGCTGAGAGTGCAGTAAATAATCAAGTTCAACTAACACTGGGCTATGAAATATCAACTCAAACAAGAAGTAAGATTAATTTTAGGGTCGAAAAAATGAAGAAGCAAAAAACACTAAATTACCCAGGAAACAAACGAGCAGCAGTGCGATAAGCTGACATTGCTTGATCCCCCTCTTCTTGAGCAGCATAAGCATTTCCAAAACCTATCCAAGCCGGAGGAAATGTTCCATCTAAACTTGTAGCCTTGCTATCATATAAAATAGCGAACATGATATTATATCAACCCACAGAGTGAGAGCATTGTGTCATTGTGTTCATATTCTAATGTATTCATAAACTGTAAGAATATCACCTGAAATAGCGTCTTGATTGATCATACTTTCTTATACAATAATAATAGCAACCAACAGCAAACCAAGATAGAGCCCTGGGGAGAAAAGAAAAAACCCAGTGAGTTGTTAGCCTAATACAAAATATCATGACCAAACATTTAGTAGAAAAGTGAAAGATATCATTTTCAGTGGCATAATTCGGAAAGGTCAACAGAATATGAATTGAGAACATGATTAAAACAGTTAATTGTATGAGGAAGTGATTTGAAGGGGGAAAAATAAGTGTACTTAATGTGGCCATAACTAATGCTTGATTTATTAGAAATTCCCACTGCCCTTCAATCTTGTATAAATTTAAGGCTGAGGACAAATCCAATACAGTTCCAGTAAACAGAACAATCCCAATCGTCCGCCTTATCATCACTTCAAAGCATTTCAATTTTCAGACAACCTAAATCTACAGCAATGCTTACCTAATGTGACTGAAAGTCAGTAACCAATTGGCAACTGCTTAACAAATGCTATGAATTACTTACGAATCTTCGTTACTCTAGAGATAACTTTTCAGTATCATGGAGATGTTTATACAACTAAACATATTTGAAACTCTAGTTATCTTAAATTCTAAAATGTAAATTCTGAATAGAAACAAAAAATTTATAGATGTTCTCGAAAATCTGGCTAGACTTTCATCATCAGTTGTAGAGTTCACACTATGTCTCATTACTATCTAATCAGGCATATCAATTCATTTTACGCCAATTAAGTGAAGTGATATCATTCACCCTTATGCAAACAAACCCCACATTCAATGAAGGCCCACAACACCAAAAGTCTAAACCTGGTGATAAGCTAAAAAAAATAAAGAAGAAACAAATATTTCTTACTTTTGAGGATAGTCCTTTGTCAAGTTGCATGCCATAAGATAGAGCTCATTTGAATGTCCCAGTTCCATAGCTGCGGCTAAATGTACCAAGGTACATTTCAGATGGAAGGGATCCTTTTCTAGCAATCTGGATTTCATTTTGTGGAACAGAAAGGCCTCAGTGAAGGAATGTTAAAGTACAAGCCAAAAGCCTTTTTTTTTAAAGCTACTTACGTTGAAGTCAATTCAAAACACTTCTGATATTCACCACACTGATGGTAGTACTCAGCTTTGCAAGCCAGAAGATCGGTGTTGTTTTTCAGTGTACATATGGACTGATTGGAAGGTTTTATATCGAACCCTTCTTGTTCTAGTTCTTTAAATTTGGCTTCCACAGTGTTTTCTTTATCATACTGGACAACAAAAGAAGGAAAACAATTGTTTCGATACACAGAAGAACAATGCATTAATGATGAGGATAGAAGTAATATATATTATTATAAATTTAACATGCGGTAATGCCCCACAAAGAAAAAAAAATCACATTAATTAAACAGTTGAATACACTTGCCTTCTTTACCAAACATGAATAGAAAGAAGAGAGCCACCCATCTTCAGGAGCAAATTTTAGTGATGAAAGTAGAGTTGTCTCTAGAATTCAACAATAGATCAATTAAAGCATACTGGGTACTTTAGTGAAGTACATAGTATTTATAGTTACAATAAGATGCAATTGGAGGACCATTCTAACAGATCCTTTCGAAAATTAAACACAAGTTATGAAAAGCGTATGTCACAACCAAGAATACATTTTAATGAACTAATAAAATCTCACCTTCTTCGCATGTAAGCATATAATTGTCAATAAGGCATTCTAATGCCTGGAAAAGAGAAAAAAAATGGGGAGTTAGGACGAGGAAAATTGAACATATAACCACGAGTCACAAAGAATAAGGAACTAAAGGCTGACCAAAAACAGGAAAATTAGAACAGCAAAAAAGTCATATGTGCCTCTAAATGCCTGGATAGAGTTATAGGACATTGGATGATGTATGATTTATGAACAGACATAAATGTTGGAGCAGTTGAAAAAAATCTCCTACCATTAAATATCAATCTTATTAACTCACAGCCAGAAAAACAAGTTATGCTAAAGGACATGCTTCCTGCTGCTATTACAGAATCAAAACAAAATTCCTAACATTGTCAAATACAAAGCAAACACACGTAGCAAAACGATCATGACATTCATACTATTAAAATAAATGCATGTCTGAGTCATCTATCTGCAAACGATTGTGCTAACCTCATAACATAATGGATCAGCTTTGACAGCGGCTTTGTACCTAAGCATCAATAAAGAAAAATTAAATAGTCTCCTTCACTAATGCATAAATCAAATTTAATCTACTTAACAGACATCTTTCGACAACAATGAAACAAAATAACAGAAATAAACAGAGACACCAGATTGTAGAGTATGTAGATACAGCATAAAATGTTACCAAAAGTTCAATTGCAGCCACAATTTCCATAAAACTAGTTATAAATATCATTTACTGTAATTTTCTCATTTCTAGTAATACTTTAGTAAACTTTCCATACGCAACAAAATAATTTTAGGCAAACCTAATTATGCTAGAATAATTTTGAGAAAGAAAAACAAAGGAGAAGGGAATAAATGGAGACAGATCTAAGACCCAATTTAGAGACCAAAAAGACAAAAACTCCAATAGTTGAATTCACGTTAAGTGATACTCATACACAAGTATATATATTAGAAATTCATAAATATATTTCTCTACAAGAAAGGGTCATGTAATATAAATCAAAAATGGTCAACTCTAAATCATATCAGATCAAAAGAAGTAAAACCATATCCTAAAACATTGCCTACCTAAAAGTGCTAATTACTATTAAAAGAAACGGTTAATACCAAACCAACTAATAAGTACATCATACATTTAAAACTGTGACTAACCATTGTCGAGCCTGGGCACGATTTTCCAGAGCTTCATAAGCCTTGCCTCTTAGGAAGCATATTGCTGACAAAATCTGTTACAATATTGAAACATCATACTTATTTTCCCATTTCAGGCTCAGTAGGATCTTAAGTTCTAGAGAAAAACATGTTTCATCTATCAATCATTAGAAATTTAGCAATCAATGAAGGACAAAAGGGTGTCCACAAACTCTTAAGGTTACAGAACAACATAATCTGGTGACTAAATTCAAACCATTAGACAATGAGAAAGGGGTATGTAATAGTTTCACAATAATGATTTAAAAATGATGGCCTGAAAAAAAAATTACTCGTCTAGAGCATCAATCTACTAAGAATTTGCATTGACCAAAACACATTGTGTGATAAGTGTCATATTTGCCTACAAAAATTTCAAATAAATAGAAAATAAGTTCTGGTCACATATTATAAAATTCTGAAGTTTGTCATGCCATGCAAATAAGAAAAAAAACTTTCAAGCACAACTGTCCTTTTCTATGACACCTACAACTCCATTTTTTATTTTATACGTGGTAGTATCTCCCTAGAGGAATATTGTACTCTAAAACAACTCTATGTGATAATGTGAAACTAGGACACTAGTGCCACTTGTATTTTCACTAGTCAAGAGAGGATAGGCAGGTTGCTCTGGCAAGTACAAAGGTCAGCCATATAATATAAAATGCTCACAATAACACTATTAAAGGAAACTTACATTGATTTCACGATCTTCTCCATCTTTATCCAAGTACATGAGATTGCAATCCTTTGTGTGGCTAATATTCCCATGTTCATCCACTTTAGCATCACCAAGCATTAAAAGACATTGATCCCACTCTTTCAATTCTTCCTGATCGCATAGTAACAATTTTTCATTTTTTTATATTTTAATTGGAGAAAAGGATTAGTTTCATAAGATAGGATATAAAAAGGCTGACAAGGCATGTTTAGTATGATTGCAAACTCCCCATGAGAAAATACCAAAATTTAAATGTTTTAATCAAAGTCATTTCCCACAGTTTTTTGTCAGTATTATCTTATGCTTTTTACATTATTACTACATACAAAAATCACTTGTTATTGCATGAAGCTTAAACAAGGCTCCCTATTACATGGCTCTTGTGTTTTTATCAACAATCATCATGCTCACCAGACATAGCCACTGCCATTTTAGAATTTAGATTGATACCGAAAGGAAACAACATCAAACAGTCACAATATATGAGCCTCAGGATGTTTTTCCATTAATAAGAAACATAAAACTTAGGATTTATTACAAACTACACATAGAAATCTGTTGATACCTTCAAAATTGCCTCTTTGACACTATCAGTTCCAAGCCCCTCTTTGAATCTAGTCTTTCTCATTTTCTGAATTGTTTTTTGCATATATGGAAGGGGGAGGGCGGTGAGATGGAAACTGATTTTTCAGGAATATATGTCCTTCACCTACTTTTAACACGAGTTCAACAGTAACAACCTTTTCTCTTCTTTATTAATTTTTCAAAATATAAACCAACAATACGTTGCATTAATAAAAATATATTGGAAAACCCTGGAATGCACATATTGGAAAACCCTAATCCCCAAACAACCCCATCCCCAAAATTAAACTACAACAACCTAATAAATTTGAATGAAAAGAATCTTCATATCAATAAATATACATGAGTATATATATGGAAGGGGAATTGGGGAAAAGACGCACGAGACACTTGGCGGCGAGGTAGCGAAAGCGGAGATCGCGGAGGACGATCTGAGAGGCGTTGAGGAGGTGAAATGCACGGCGATAGTGGCGGCCTAAGAATAGGGCCTGAGCCTGCATGTATATGTCTGCAGGGTCCGATGTGAGGGCGGCGACTTTATCGGCGAAGAAGATCGCCGATGAGTAAAGATGCTTGCTCACACAATCCCTGATTACGCCTCTTAGCTTTTCTGTCTCTTCTTCCCTCATTTTTTTAGCTGATCTCCGGTCTGATTTTGAATTTCGCGTACAGATATATGTCGGTGTAAATATAATAGGGTGAGAAATTTGGAATTGGGAGTGAGGGGAAACGATAGATTTGCAGCGTTATAAATTTATGAGTTTGGAGGGAGAGTGAAAAGAGCGGGAGGTTCATCTGCTTGTGAAACGAAATACTAATCAGCAGCGAATGGGTTGGACTTAATTGTGCCTATGAAACGGTACAAGTAGGACACTCATTCGGTTATAATCGAATCAAATAGATTATTTGATTATAATTGAATATCGAAATAATCATAATTTTAGTATTCAAAAAAATAACCGAATTTTAAAATTAATTAAATTATCGAATACCGAATTATTGAATTGTAAACTTAGTAATTCGGTTAATTACCGAATTGTAAATTCCTGATTCACCCTCTCTGTCTAACCCAAGTCGATAAAGTGAAGGCAAGAGAAATAAAACTTATAGGAATCAAAGCAATCCTCTCTAATTTACTCCCTATGACTATCTTTCTCTCTCTCTAAACTTGGTCGATGAAGGTAGTACTGTATTTAGTAAAGCTCTGATGCTGACAAGGAGATTTCAAGATTAACGCTTTTTAAAGAGAGAACGAGTCCAATATTATCAATTTTATCATCTTAAGCTTTCCCGTTTCACACTTGTTAACGTCAAGATCTCGTCACACGCCTCAATCACGAAAAGCGTGTCCTAATCCTGCACAATGGACACGTCAGCACCGGATCTGACGGCTTTGGACCGCCGGGGATCGCTCCGGTGTGAGAATAAGTACAGGCCAGAAAAATAATTAATAATGGAGGTTGTCTGCTCTAGTGTCTGGAGAGAAAAAATATTTGTTGTTTTTCTTTGTGTAATGCACTGTACTCATATACCAACTCACCAACTTGCATGTTTTTTTTCGAAGACTACGTCAGTTGACTGCATGCAGGCTTTTCATACTTGCTCTCTACCCAGTCAACATTATGTCAACTCCTCATTAATGTTAGACGACTCAAGACGGCTTGGCCCATCTAATCAATCAGACGTCTGTTAAACACCATTTTAGCTGACCTTTCTCTGATAAACTACCCACTTACAAACTGCCACCTGTTTTTTACTACCGCCTCCAACCCAAATTTTATCTGAATAATCATTTAGAAAGTAGTCTGATGCTCCAAGGGTAAAATGGGTTGGACCCGAAAAGCCCAAAATAAATTAGACCGGCCCAAATCTCCACAGCCCAACATTGCCCCCTAATCTTTTATTAAACAGCATGTTTGGTGAAAGAGTATCAGAGTTCGGCCCAAACGTCAAAAAGAATTAAAATATTTTCGGCAAAGCCCAATTAACAAAAGGCCCCTGTCCAAATATAAATCCCTCAAACTCAAAATGAGATACCAACTCTTCAAATTTAAAAACAAATGATAGCCCCCTCAATTCCAGGAACAAACGCCAACTGTTAACCTTCCAATTTCAAGTCCGGATACCAACCCTGCACCTCTATCATTATCTTCATTGAATGCGCAGCCTTTGGGCTCCGTGTATCTCCAAAAAAATAACTTTATAAATCTTTGAAACCCCTGATTTGGACAGTTTCACTTGCTTATTTGAAATTCGAAGTACCCTAGTTTCCTTCTTTCTTCAGTTCTCTTCCTCAATCGATCTGCTAACAATGGCTTCCCAGGACCAAAGTAACATCCTCCCACCTTCTGAGACCTCTGTTCTAACCGCTCAAAATCCCATCCAAACTATCCCGGCTGCAAGACCCAAATCAAAACCCTCATCCAGCAAGAACCTTCCCACCGATTCATCCAAAGATGCTCCTTCAGAAACCCCTTTTGACTTCACCGACTCTAAGAAATTTGCCCATGCCAACACCCCTTCCTCGGTTGTCGATTTGGATATCTTAGTCATCCGAGACCGGTACCAAATCCCTCCCAATTATCAGCTACGAGCCCCTTTGCCCACCGAACGCATGTACCAACGTCCAGATGGTTACGTTGCTAAGCCCCTCACTCTCTTAGAGAAGGGACTCCGTTTCCCTCTTCATGCTTTCGTTTTGAACATGCTAGGATTTTTGGGGGTTGGGTTGGCCCAATTGGTCCCCAATTCATACATTTACATTCTTGCGTTTACAGCCTGGTGCTTTGAACAAAGTATCCCTCCATCTATTGATTTTTTTTCTCTTTTCGTGGTGGGCCAGTCCAGAGAGAAAGGCTTCAAGGGATTGGCTAAACCATCTAGTGTCAAGATTGAGAGGAGATCTTTGATTGACACACCTTCGAGCAATCAAGGATGGCACAAGGATTGGATCTTCATCAATGGACCCGATGTTTCCTCCATCCCAGACTGGACCACCACTCCCATCCTCACTCCAGACTTTGGTGATGTCACACAAGATAGGGGAACCGAAATGGTGAAGTTGCTGAATAAACTCCCTCAGAAGGAATGGAGCTTCGGACTCCTTAGCAAGCAGGCCTGGTTGTATGACCACAAACGTAAGTTCCGAACTCAGCTTTTGTGCAAGTTTTTCCACCCTTTTTTGACAACTGTTCTAAAGTATTGTTTTCTATCTTCTGCAGTGTCTTTGATTAGGCCTACTTCCGTCGATCAGATGGATTTAGAGAAGTTTCTTGTTACCAAATCGGTTCCAGCTTCTACCGAAGCTCAAGATCCAGAAGATCAGGACGCCGAAGCATAAGTCTTTGGGGCTCAATATAATGATCCTCCAAACGCTGAAGGACGAGAGGTTGAAGCCCGTCAATCCAATCCCACAGCCACCGAATCGAATCTTGATGAAGGGCCAAGCAAACCTCGACGAAAGAAGTATACCGCTAAAAAACCAAAATCGACTCCCATTCCCACTTTTATTGAAAGTCTTCTGGATATGCCTGTTGAACAACGCACCAAAATCCTCCATACCAAGAAATGAAAGGCCAAGGTCAATATTGTCCCCCTTACCACCGAAGAATTGAGAATACCCGTTTCCTCCTCCAGTCAGCCTCTTCTTAAATCAGCCGATACTGATGAATTTGAGGCTGAATAAAGTTCCCTCCTCATCCGGAAAAGAAGAGCCATTTCCAATGATCAACCACCTTCATCTCCCATTAGACAACCGACGCCTCCGCCAGAACGAGAAGCACCTTATTCGCCTTCCTTATCATCTTTCTATGGTCCGAAACCAGGAGTCCCCTGTTCACCCAGTTTATGGCCGAATCAAAGGAAAGATTTTCCTTTACATCTTTATAATTCATTTGTTTTGGATACTGATAACCACCGCTTCGGCAACAGCTCTGTCTCTGACTTGCTCGAAGAGGGCATGATCAATCAGGCTAGAGTAAGTACATCATATTTTACCTGTCTTAGTCCATGGATATTTTCTTTGAATTTCTTCTAACTCCAAATAACTGCAGGCAAATGGAATCTTCGGGCGCGTTTATCAAAGGTATAAAGAAGCCGAAGTCGAAGAAGAGGCGGCTCGAAGAGAGAATGTCATTTTAAAGTCTGCCTTGGTGAAGGAGAGAAGCGAACACGAGAACCTCCGCTTCAACTGTAAAGGTCTCCAAAATGATCTTGCCAAGATGAAAGAACATCTAGCTGCGGCCGAAGTTCTTCAACAAAAGACTACTGATCAGAATAAAGGATTGCGACGGTCCAACGAGCAATTAACTTGAAATAACCGAAGCCTGTCCGAAGCGGTTGCCGAAGCCAAGGCTTCTGAAGAACGACATCTTCATCTTCGAGGTAAGGTCGAAGCAGAACTTCGCGACCTCAAATTGGTCGGCCCTCCTCTTACTAATGAGCTTCGCCAGAAAATTCAAAATGAATATCGCAAGTCTCCGGTGTTGACCAAAGAAATATTGAAAATGTATACTGAAGGCTATGAGGTGGCTCGAGGCAAAGACAGGGCTAAGTTGGCTGCCGCTTCACTCGACCCAACTCTCCTCAATTCTTCCGAAGATGAAGATGAAGAGTAGTGCTGAAGACCGCCTATCTTTTTATCTTTATGTTTATATTTTTATAAATTTTGTGAAAATTTTTCAATTTGATATTGTAACATTAGATTCTCCGTTCAATAACATATATTTTATCCCTTATTACTCATTTTCAAGTCGAATTGTACTGTTATTTAAACGATATACAATTTAAACTCAATATTTCAAATAAAATCAAGTAACAATGTAAGATGAGACTTACTCATTACCGAAGAGTACTATACATCATTGTTAGAATGAATAATTCACCGATCTTTCGATAAGAATATTAGTTCCGAAGAACTTATAATGTTATTCAGCTTTATAACAATTTGGTAACCCCATTCTCCTTAAGAGCTGAAGGGGTTAGACAAAAAATATCCACTTCACCGTCTTATTCAGTCAAAAATATATTTTTTATTTCTCTATGAGGAGACAAAGGTATTCAACCTCATAACTTGGCGAACTCGTTCTCTTCGGGAGCCGAACGGGTTCAACCAATAATAGTTCGCTTTGCTACGAGGAGTCGAAGGAATCCAACCTTATAAATGGTGACCACGTTCTCTCCGATAGCCGAACGTGTTGGATCATCAATAGTTCGCTTCGCTACGAGGAGTCGAATGAATCCAACCTTATACCAAGCTGGCAACCTTGTTCTCTTCGAGAGCCAAACAGGTTTAACCCAGGAATAGTTCGCTTTGCTACGAGGAGTCGAAGGAATCCAACCTTATAACTGGTGACCACGTTCTCTCCGAGAGCCAAACGGGTTGGACCATCAATAGTTCGCTTCGCTACGAGGAGTCGAAGGAACCCAACCTTATACCAAGCTGGCAACCTCGTTCTCTTCGAGAGTCGAACAGGTTCAACCCAATAATAGTTCGCTTCGCTACGAGGAGTCGAAGGAATCCAACCTTATAACTGGTGACCACGTTATCTCTGAGAGCCGAACGGGTTGGACCATCAATAGTTCGCTTGCTATGAGGAGTCGAAGGAATCCAACCTTATACCAAGCTGGCAACTTCGTTCTCTCCGAGAGCCGAACAGGTTCAACCCAAGAAGAGTTCGCTTCGCTACGAGGAGTCGAAGGAATCCAACCTTATAACTGGTGACCACGTTCTCTCCGAGAGCCGAACAGGTTCAACCCAGGAATAGTTCGCTTCGCTACGAGAAATCGAAGGAATCCAACCTTATAACTGTCATGAAGAAAAGCCATTATTGGAGAAAAAAGCCACTTTTATTGATAATTGTCATAGTAGTTACAGACTTTCGGACTTTGACACTAGCTCTACTGAAAATATTTGCGGAGCCTTCCAGCATGCCAAGTATTCTTAATTTTAGACTCATCTAAGGATCGCAACAGGCAAGTTCCGGGCTTTGGTACGCTAATGACTTCATAAGGGCCCTCCCTAATTTGGCATGCGTTTACCCATATTTTGAGGTGTAGAAGCCTCTACCTCCCGAAGAACAAAATCCCCAACTTCGATTCTCCGAAGCTTTACCCCTTTGTCGTAGTATTTAGCCACACAACGTTGATATGTGGCCAATTTTATCAAGGCTGCCTCTCGGACTTCTTCGAGCAGATCTAAGTTAGCTTTGAGTCCCTCATCATTGTATAATTCTTTAAATTGACTGACCCGAAGACTTGTAGATCCAATTTCCACCGGAACTAGAGCATCAGAACCGTATGCCAGTCTAAATGGGGAATCTCCCGTTATAGTCCTTGGCGTAGTTCGGTAAGCCCATAGTACGCTAAGTAATTCTTCAGGCCATTTTTCTTTGGCGTCATCTAGCCTTCTCTTGATCCCATTCAGGAGTATTCTGTTAGTAACCTCAACTTACCCATTAGATTGTGGATGGGCAACCGAAGTCTTCCGATGCTGAATCCCTAACTCCTTCAAGAAAGCCTCAAATTTTGATCCCACGAACTGGCGTCCATTATCTAAAATTACCACCATAGAAATTCTAAATCGGAATACTACTAACTCCTTTAGAAACTTCAAGCATTCTTGTTCCGTTATCAGCCGAAGAGGCTTCACCTCTACCCACTTAGTCATATAATCAATTGCCACTATAACAAAACTGACTTGACCTTTTGCTTTCGGGAGTGGACCCAGTATATCTACCCCCCAGACAGCAAAGGGTATAGGAGATAAAACCGAGTATAACTCTTCTGGTGGCTGATGTGGGATTGAACTATTCAACTGGCATTTTGGGCATTTCTTCACATAATCGGTAGCCTCTTTGAAAATTATTGGCCAATAAAAACCTTGACGAAGCACTTTATATGCTAACGACTTCGCGGCCATGTGATCACCACAGATACCTTCATGAACCTCCCAAAGGGTATATTCAACTTCAGATGGGACCAAACACTTCAGTAATGGAGAGGAATAAGCTCTTCGATACAGATCTCCATCAATAAGTATGAAGTTTGCACTTTTGTATCTCACCTTTTTAGCCAACATCTGATCTGAAGGTAGTACGCCATCTGCTAGATAGTTTATGTATGGAGTCATCCAGTAATTAGACGGTTCTACTCACATTACTTTCCCATGCTGGATGCTAGCTTGTTTCAGGATTTCCAAGTAAACTATTCTGTCAAAGGCGTTTGATTCAGTAGTGGCCAGCTTCGACAATGCATCAGCGTTTGAATTATCAATTCGACCAACACCTTGAAATTCATACGAGCCGAAGTGTTGAAGTCGATCTTTCAATTCTGCAAGATACTTAACCATTTTATAGCCTCGAGCCTCATATTCCCCCGAGACTTGCTTGATGACCAGTTGAGAATCACTGTAAATAGTCAACTTCTGAACTTCCAGACTCTGGGCCAGACGCAACCCTGCTAACAACGCCTCGTATTCAGCCTCATTATTTGTTGCCCTGAATTCGAATCTGATGGTTTGCTGCACTTTGAATCCCTCCGGGCTTGTCAAAATTATCTCAGCACCACCAAGATCCGAAGTAGAAGATCCATCGCCATATAAGGTCCAAGGATCGTGCACCTGCTGAAGTGTAGCCACCATTTCCGTATATCCCTCCATTTCGTTCAGGCTCCCATCAGCTTCGAAAAACGAGCATTCTACCACAAAATCAGCCAAGGCTTGGCCTTTAATAGCTGTCCGGGGATAATACTCTATGAAGAACTGAGATAATTCCAATCGTCCACGCAGCAAGTCTCCCTGAAATCTCTGGCTTTCCCAACACCTTCTTCAGTGGCTGATCTGTGTATACCACTATTATCCGACCTTGGAAGTACCTGTCGAAGCTTTCTACTGGCAATGATTAATGTAAAAGCAAACTTCTCGAGGTTTTGATACCTTGTTTTCACGTCCCTAAGGGCATGGTTCACATAGTAAACCAGGGTGCTGCTTACCCCCAACTTCCCGCACCAAAACCGCTCATACTGCCAATGAACTTGCAGCCAGATACAAATATAAAGGTTCGGTAGGAACTGGATTCACCAACAGAGGTACCGAAGATAAATACCTCTTGATTCCTTGGAAAGCTTCCTCGTACTCCGAAGTCCATTGGAATGTCTTTGCATTCTTCGGCCTTTTCAATGTGTTAAAGAACGGCAAGCACCTTTTCGCCGATTTAGACATGAACCTCCGCAACGATGCTATTCTACCAGTTAAACGCTGGACATCCTTGTATGACTGTGGTGATTTCATGTCCAAGATAGCCTGGATTTTCTCCGAATTAGCTTCGATACCTCTCTTGCTGACCAAATATCCCAAAAACTTGTCCGCTCTCAGCCCGAAAGTGCATTTAGTCGGATTCAGCTTCAAATCATAATGACGAACTGTCTGGAAGCACTCCTCCAGATCGTCAAGATGACCATGAACTGACATGCTCTTAACAATCATATCATTAACATAAACCTCATATTTTTCTCGAGCTGCTTTGTGAAGACGTGGTTCATCATTCTCTGATACATAGCTCCCGCATTGATCAAACCGAACGTCATTTTTTTGTAGGCATACACCGACCTGATGAGTAATGCAAGCTGTCTTCGGTATATCTTACTTGCACATAGCAATTTGATGATATCCTGAAAAAGCATCCATGAAGCTAAGCAAAGCGTACCCTGAAGTTGCATCAATAAGTAGGTCAATATGAGGCAGAGGATAGAAGTCCTTCAGGCACGCCTTACTTAGATCGGTATAGTCTAAACAAACTCGCCATTTGCCATTATGTTTCTATACCAGAACCACGTTTGCCATCCACTCAGGATAATCAATCTCGAAGATAAAGTCTGCATCCAGTAACTTGGTGATCTCCTCATCGATTATTCTCTGTCTCTTCGGTGCAAAAATCCTTCTTTTCTGCCGAACTGGTTTCTTAGCTGGATCCACTTGCAATCTATGCTCAGCCACTTTTCGACTCACCCCCGGCATATCACTAGGAACCCAAGCAAAGACATCGGCATAATACCGAAGTAACTCCATCAGATTTGTTCGGAAAGGCTTAGGAAGCCCCGAACCGATTTTCACCGTTTTTTCTTTCTTTCCCGGAATCAACTCGAACTCTTCAGTCTCCTCCACGGGCATGTCTAAGGGTTCTGTTCCACTTTCTGTAAATGGTTCCATTTCAATGGTCATGGTATGTTTCTGTTTGCTGACTCCTACTCCCGAGGTGATCAGAGCATTCCGATAACACCTCCTCACCAAGTCCAGATCTCCTGCGACTTCGCCAACTCCATGGGGCGTATGAAACTTAATTTTGAAGTGGGGAATTGAAGTAGCTGCCTGTAGAGCTATCAAAGTAGGTCTCCCCAAAATGGCATTGTAAGCTGAATCAACATGTACAACGTAAAATTTACAGATAATTTGAACATGTTGGGGAACTGTCCCGAAGACAACCAGCAACTCAATAGTTCCTGCCACTTTGACTGGATCGTTGCTGAAACCATATAAAGGGGCCTCTTGCCCAATTTCCATCTTCTGACCATCTAGAGCCATACGGTGATAAGCATGAGCACATAGTATGTCCACCGAAGAGCCATTGTCGATCATCATCCTCTTCATATCCACCGAACCGACCTGTGTAGTGATCACCAAGGCTCCTTCATGCGGTTCGATAGGTTCCGAAGGGAAATCTTCATCTGTAAATGAGATTATGGAACCCGGATATGCCCTTTCGGCCTTTAGAGGCTTATCTGTCAGAGACATCACCGAGTCTAGGTATCCTCGTCTTTTCCTCCCTGCAACTTTACCCATGTTCCCCCCAGAGATCACATCTACAACATGCCGCACCGCCTGGTTCGGCAATGGTTGAACAGGCTGGGCGACTTGCGCTAACTCCCTATTCCTCGGCTGGTCCCTTTGTTGTTCCAGCCCTGCTACATACTGCATCAGAGTACCACTTTGAACTTTCCTTTCAATGAGCTCCTTCAAACCTCAACAGGAATTCGTATCATGCCCGACTGCCCGGTGGTAATTGCAGTATAAAGCAGGGTCTCCAGATCCTGGTCGGGGATTGTTTTTAGGTGGTTCGAAGTATGGTTGGTTCTTTATTTGTTCCAAAATAGTAGCCTTATCTGTGTTGAGTTGCGTATATATCTTATTCACCTTCTGAGTCGAAATGGGCGGACGATCTCCCCTGGGTATCCAGTTGTTGTTATACCTCTTTTGATTCCCTTCGAACCGATCATTACCGCCACTACTTTTTCTCTGATTACTGTCTGGCTTCTCCTTGTCTTTCTCTTTTGCCTTTTTCGAAGAGCTCTGCTTCAAGCTAGCCATCGCCTCTTCCACCACGATAAAGCCTTCGGCCTTTTCAAACGCTTCGGCCAGACTCTTCGGATGCTTGAACATCAGCTTCTTTACCAGTTTTTCTGATTTCACCAGATCTAAAGCATTCTGGAACAACCCTACTACCTGAAGATCGTTAAGATCTGAAACCTGCCCCACAGCTTCTCTGAACCTCTTCACATATTGCCCTAGAGTCTCGCTTGAATACTGTCTTACTTGGGCCAATGATCCCGTGGGCTTTCCCCTTCTCTTATTGCTTTCGAAGCGAGCATGGAACTTGTCACATAGATCTGCCCATGAAGCAATTGAATTCGAAGCCAGAGCCCCCATCCACTGCCTCGCGTCTTTTCTCAACATTAATCCAAATGTCTGACATTTAGCCGCATTCGAATAATCGTAATAATCCATCAGTCTGTCAAATGCTTGGCTGTGGTCGTATGGATCCCCAGAACCAGCATAACTTTCCATATGAGGTAGCTTTTTGCTAGGATCTGCTTTCTCCTTAAGAATTTTCGAGGAGAAGGGAGACGCATTTTTGTCCGAAGTCTTTTTCCCTTGCTGAACCTCTGTTAGCTGCTTTCGAAGCTCTTTTATCTCTTTCGCCAGGTCCTCTACCACCCCGGGTGAAGAAGCAACTTCTTTCCCTAGAGAATTCGTCTTCTTATGTTTAATTTTATCTTTTCCATCCGGACTAATCGATGCTGAAGGACTTCTTCTGTTACTTCGGCTGGAGTGAGAACTCCCTGTGTGGTGTACCCTCTTCGGACTCTCTGGAGAATGACTTCTTGAACGGCTTCGTCGCCCATCTCTTCTACTGTCCCTTCGATACTCAATACGAGGCACCCTTTCCGAAGTCTCGGGAGAATATTCTCGTGGTATACTTCGTTTCTTGTTAGAAGAATGGCTACAAGACTCACTCTCAGCCTACCTGGAATATTCATTCCTCCTTGCTCTTCGACCAGATGACCTACCCCGTTTTTCCGGTCGAGTGTAACTGGAAGCTTCGTCTCCTTTCTCAGCCACAAGAACCATCTGTTTAGAAATCTCCTCCCTCTGTTGCACAAGTGCTTTCAAAGCCGTGTCGATTTCTTGTGCCATCTCTGCGAAGGTAGAAATTTTGTCTGCCTGACCTTCTCGGTGTTGGGTCCTAGGCGGTGTATCCACCATCCTTTTCCGACCCTTGTCAGGACTTTTGCCGGCATTAGGAAATAACTTCCTCTTGGTATCACCATGACCTCTAGCATGAGGCCCTCCCAGAACTTCTTATGATCCAAGTCTATCACGGATACTTACCGAAGGGCCCAACCTATCTTTCACCAAGATTCTTTGCAAAGAAGAACTAGCAGTTGTCGGTTGTCCTTCGGCTATAACTATCTTAGTATTCACCATAGCTTCCGATGTAAGATGTTCAATGAGTTGTGATTGAGAACGAGAAACACTAGATGCCCCTCCTTCTAGCGCTAATATTAACGCCAAGATCTCGCCGCACGCCTCAATCATGAAAAGCGCTCCTAATCCTGCACAATGGACACGTCAGCACCGGATCTCGACGGCTTTGGGCCGCCGGGGATCGCTCCGGTGTGAGAATAAGTACAGGCCAGAAAAAAGATTAACAATGGAGGTTGTGTGCTCTAGTGTCTGGAGAGAAAAAATATTTGTTGTTTTTCTTTGTGTAATGCACTGTACTCATATACCAACTCACCAACTTGCATGTTTTTTCCCGAAGACTACGTCAGTTGGCTGCATGCAGGCTTTTCCATACTTGCTCTCCACCCAGTCAACATTATGTCAACTCCTCATTAATGTTAGATAACTCAAGACGGCTTGGCCCATCTAATCAATCAGCCGTCTGTTAAACACCTTTTTAGCTGACCTTTCTCTAATAAACTACCCACTTACAAACTGTCACCTGTTTTCCACTACCGCCTCCAACCCAAATTTTATCTGAATAATCATTTAGAAAGTAGTCTGATGCTCCAAGGGTAAAATGGGTTGGACCCGAAAAGCCCAAAATAAATTAGACCGGCCCAATTCTCCACAGCCCAACAACACTCAAATGGGCAACTTTCAGTTCACGCTGAATTTTGTCATTGGGTAGCGTTAATGTATATCAAGTTGCTCCGGTGGATTAGAAATTTGGAGTCGCAAAGATATTTTCATTCTACTCATGTGTACAGTGGAACCAGCTCATAGAGGCCAGAGCAGAGAAAATGCAAGTGACCCGAATAACATTTCTCTCTCCCCATTTTTCGGTATAACTCAAAATTAAAACCGTATTAACTAACCGAACATCGTAAATAATTTCGGGTATAATCGAATTGTTAAAAATAACCGAATTATCAGAAAATTTTGGTTAATTTATTTCGGTTCGATTCGATAATTCGGTTATACCCGTTTTTTGCTCAGTCCTAGGTCCAAGGCCATTACCATGTTTCAATCCAAGACTATTACCGTCCTAGAAAAAAAATAGTACTACTACCCTCGATAAACATCATAATTGACTTTGTACGCATATTTTATTAAAAAATAAGATACAATGACAAAAATATTTATTTTTAAATTTTTATTTAATTGCATAATTTTTTGCACATAATTAGTGATGCTCCATAAATATGCATAGATAATAGAAATATGACAATTAATATTAAGGGTATTATAGGTAAATTATAATAAAAAATAAATTATTTAAAATAAGTAGACTTTTAACTTGTGACTACTTAAAATAGTAATCATGACTTTTATTCTGGGACGAACGGAGTATATCGAATGATTATTTTTTTTAGGAACCTATACATTAAATTTCAATCTTTTGAGTATGAAGATAGATAAAATTTTAAAAAGTTAAAATTTTTACTTTTTAAGTTCTATAAAAAGAGTCTAATTTTTTAAAAAAATCCCACAAAATGAATTTGTTGTAAGACCCCAACTTTTATGAATAAAATTGAATTTTCTCTATTTATTATTTTGATATAGTAAGGGGTTGAATTGATTAATGTGGTAAGTTATGGGTAAAATGCGCAAATATTTTAAAGTGGTTATAAAATGTTTATTTTTGTCGGGGAATATTCGTTTGGTCGTGAAATATTCTTGCTGTCAGGAAATATTCGTACGACGGCGCAGCCATTTGTGGGCCCCATAACGAAAAATTATCGGATGAAGAAAACGACACGAATGAATTTTTTAATAATAACGACGTAGTTGATACCGTTAACACTGTTGGAATACCCGGTGGGTAAAGTAAAGTAATACGCGTTATTGCACAGTAGCACACGGTATTGCACATTATTTTTATATTATTGTTAATTCAATAATTGTCACTGCACAGTATTTTCTATTATCAGAACAATAATTCATATTATTTGAATAATATTATTAGATAGCATTATTGGCAATGTCTAAGTAAGTTTTGTGTAGGAAAGGTTTAGTCATCTAATTGCGCTCCAGTAAGGAGAAATTCTTATCGGAAAGCCCCCTCTTTTCTGTGAACAACCTGGTTGTCAATATTGTAGTTCTATAATATTATTTATGAATAATTAATTATTGATTTATATGATAAGAAAATATTTATTCATTGTGGATATAAATGAAGGAATTAGTGCTGATGTGTTTTTATCAGTATTTTGGTGTGAAAAATCATCCGTATGTGAATTTCGGTCATTTTTCGTTCAGAATTTGAAAAAACTTTCTTCTACAAAGTTGTAGAGAATTAAATTTTATATGAAAAAAACATAAAATTTGTATTTTTCGGATAAAAGGGCCATTTATTATGAATTATTGAAGTTCCAAAATGTTGGGTCTATAATTAAATTTTGGTGGAGGGTTTCTAGAATGGAGTGGGACCCACTGTCCTTTTTGCTTGTTGTAAATGCTGAAAAACCTGCTGGAATGAATTTTCAAGTAGTGCATACGTAGAAAGAAATTTAATTAATATTTGATTAAATTTTATGCTTTGGCGTTCTAAGCATTTTCCTATAAATAAGGTGTTTAGGTTAGAATTGAAAATCACATCAGAATCAGAAGTTTTCTCTTCTATAATATCGAGCGTATTTTGGTGAGTATTTAGATACTTTGAGTGTTGCTATACAGTGCAAGTTTCCTTCAGCATTATATCCGATATTTCAGTTAAAAGTACTATTCTTTTGAGGTAAGGGATGTTATATTTTTCGTAAATGATGTTCTTGTTTTTAATATCATTTCATCGAAATATTGGTATAAATTTTATTATAAAATTTTTACCTTTTTCGTTGGAATTACTATTCACATATACGACACTATTCACAAATACAATACTATTCACGAGTACTATTCACGAAGTATGATTTTTCTTTAAAAAATTTTAACTTTTTATGTCGGAATTACTATTCACGTATACGGCACTATTCACGTATATGACACTATTCATGAATACGGAACTATTCACAGAAAAATTAAATTTTCTTTTCTTGGTCTAAGTTGGCTATTATGGTTCTATCTTTGATTAGATCCAAGTTTTGAACTTCATTCTTGAATTTTGCTCCACAAATAATTATTATGGAGTATTTTTAAACTTGGATAAACTGATTTACGAATCCTTAACCTTTGTCATTTATCTCACTGGATTCGTTCTTTAAAATATTTTTCAACATCTTTAGTCCTAAATAGGTGATACAAATGAATATCTTTGGCCTGTAGTGCAAAGATGGATGATTATTTGAAGAATATCTATGATTACCTGATGAATATGTTTGACCCGTAATGCAAAGATGGACAGGTGTTGAGATGAACATGACCAACTGGTGATACAAATAAATATTTTTGGCCTATAATGCAAAGATAAATATTTGATTCAAGATATATATTGATTGATGTTACAGGGATAAAATATTGATTATGAACTTTCAAATCATGGAATATAGTAGACATCATTTTCTACTTAATTCTTTTGATACATTGTTATTTCTGCTGCAGTTGTTGATCTAAAACTTGTTGTCCATAATATTTTATCTGATTTGTTGAAGACTAACGATAAATTATTCTTTATTATCTTAGTCATAATATTCTTTACTAGGGCTAGTTGAGCTCACCCTTTTCATCTATTGTCTTCTTTAGGAAATGAGAATGTCGCATGGACTAGTCGGAGGATAGAGTGATGGTCCGAGTTAGAACAGTAGTAGTCCTCACTATTTTTATAAAATAGTGTGATAATAATTATAATCAGGACTTAGTTTGAATGTTTATATTTTTTACATATTTGTATTGACACTCACAGTTGTGTGGTCGTATTTTGTACGACCGTGTGATATAAAAGTTGTATTTAAATTCTTTACCATGTATTTGACGACTTAGAATGAATTGAGTTGATTGGACCTATTCTGGGGGCGTCACATTTATTCTTAGTGCTTGTAGTATAAAATTAATTTCATTAGCATTTCACATTACTTAACTAAAAACTTATTATTTGCATGGACATACAGGGGAAAAAAATATATTCATAAATTGTGATTTTTTTTGTAAATATAACTTTGTTTGTGAAACATAATGAGTATTATGTTATTTAAATTTTGTTAATACAACTATATTTATACCTACTAAGGGGTTGTTTGATAAAAACTGAATGAATTTGAATCTGAATGAAAAAAATTATTTGATAATTAATATGTCTGAATCATCTGAATAACAGTCTTTTACTATTTTACCCCTCTAAATTATATTGAACAAGTATATAATTTGTCTTATTCATTAGTAGAAGTAGAATGAAACATATATCTGTACATACAATCCTTCTATATCTATCATCAATAAAATCCAAAATTAGTACTAGCAACTATAGTATCCTATATCAGTTGCATATGTTTATGTCATTTCTTTATCTCTCCTCTTAACTTTATGTCTATGCTTTTTTCCTTTGTTCTTGGTTCTCCTCTCCGTTCTATATTCCCATGTTTTTTTTCTGATATATATATATATATATATATATATATATATATATATATATATTCTGCTACGAAGCTCCCAAAGCTTCAACTCAAACATTACCCACCCTCCTATGGAACAGCTCTAAGACCTTAAATACTGCATTGATTCTAACCCTCCATGGCATATGTCTTTCTCTTTCCGTTCTCTCTACATGTATACACAGAATACAATATAAAGAAGAAGAATACGACTGAAATTGGAGCGGGACCAAATAAAATAGAAAGCATATTATAAAAATAAAGTCAGATCTGCCGAATTGAAGAAGAAATTGTGGATCTAAGAACAATCGAAACTTGCAGAGAGGAGAGGAGCGAGGGGTATTTGGGTAAAAAATTGTACTCATATCTATTCAGCCCATTCAGGCCAAATTTTTTGAAAGAATCGATCAGATGCAATCAGTCCCATTCATATTTTAAAATTTACAAACAAGCAGTCTAAATGACTTAATTATTCAGATCTTTGACTCATTCATACGCATTAAATTTTAAACAAACACCCCCTAAATAACCTAGTGAGAAGTATCAAGTACCCTTGATTATTTCTGAAATTTGTTATTTCTGAAATTTAAACATGGAGTTGTCACCAACGACAACGTAAGATATAATCCATTCGTTCAACCCAATTTAACAATATTTATTTGGATTGATTAATTGATTCTGATTGGATGAAGTCGGGACCAATATTTTGAGAATTTGAAAAAAAAAACAAAAATAGGGTCCACCTAGTTAATCATTTCAAATCCATGGTAGGACTATTTCATCATCGATTTTTTTTACCAATGATTTGTAATTACGGATTTAACTTTAAAGGGAAGATTATTTTCAGATGAGTCTTTAATATTTTTATATAGTTTCTTTTCACATGAAAGTGGGACTCATTTTTTTTTCATGTAAAAGAGTACTATGTGAAAATATCAAAAATACATGTACAGTTTCTTAACTTTAAAAATCGGATAAAAACTTAATGCGGACCATTAAAATTTAAACGGCAAAACCATTAAAATACCCACTGTAATTGGCACATTTCACTGATTACGCTATTGAACTTTTAATTTTTCAAATTACCCTATTAAACTAATTATTATTTTGAAATTGGGTAATTCCTGTTAAAAAAAATTAACGGACGTTAATTTTTTATCTACAAAACTAATGAGTGGTACCCTGTAATTGACACGTTTTACTGATTACACCATTGAGCATTTAATTTTTTAAATTATCCCACTGAACTAATTATTATTTTGAAATTGGGTCATTCTGTTAAAAAGAATTAAGCAAACATTAATTTTTTATCTATGCGACTCTGGAAAAGAAATTTAAAAATAAAAATATTTTGGGTACTCTAATCTCAGATGTTTATCGATAGAACAATTTTCTCGCGAATGAAACACAATGCATCAACAGTATAAATGAAAATGCGGTAATTAAGCAACAACATTTTGCATTTGTCCCTGAATTATCTCTGTATCCATTCGTAAAAACTCAGGTTCCTATCAAATCATAAATACAATCTCAACAAAATCAATTTAACAAAAATTACTACCACATGTACACACACACACACACGCAGAGATATATATATAGAGAGAGAGATTAGGGAAGGAGTGGACTTTGTGGATGTGATCGAGAGTGAATGAGAAGAGTTCGGAGACAAAAGGCTGCTAATTAATTAGTTTAATGGGGTAATTTAAAAAATATTAATTAGTTTAATGGGGTAATTTAAAAAATTAAAAGTTCAACGGTGTAATCAGTAAAATATGTCAACTACAGTGGGTAATTCATTAGTTTTGTCGATAAAAATTTAACGTTCGTTTATTTTTTTAACGGAATGATCCAATTTCAAAATAATAATTAGTTTAGCAGGATAATTTAAAAAATTAAAAATTTAATGATGTAATCAATAAAACGTGCCAACTACAATGAATATTTCATTAGTTTTACCAAATTGAAACATAGTTATTGAAATTCCTTTACACGTAGGTTCCACCTATATATAAAACCGCTAAATATAGGAAACCAACCATTGAGAGTGCCCAAATAATTTTTTGCCATCCGAATTAAAGCCTTTCAATTCATGACTAACCAGGCTGAATTGGAACACACCTTCACGCCTTTTACCACTTTTTCCGCTACAAAAAATTTAGAGAAGATAGTAATATATAGAGAGGGAAAGAGAGTGAAAAACAAATTTTGAGCAAAAGTAAAAGAGTAATAAAAATCAAAGGGTCTTGACCCGATGGTTATCTTCATCCCTTGTGTATCAAAGAGTGTGAATGTTCAAACCTTGATAGTTGTTAAGAAAGTGTGTGTGTTTAAATTAGCAAAAAAAAAAAAAAAGAAGTAATAAATTTAAGATAGAAAGTGTATAAAAATTTAGAGAAAAAAAAAGTTTGAGTGAGAAAAGATGATAAACAAAATTAGGGAAAGTGAGAAGAAAAAGTGAAAACCCAAATTTAAAAAAAAGTAACAAAATTTAGAGTGTGTGTATACAAATTTTAGAGAGAGAAAGTATTTGAAGAGGATAAAAACGTTTAAAGAGAAAAAAAAATAGAAATTTAATTCTTAACCAACCCATAACTATATTAGAAAAATTAAAAAAAAAACTAAACTCGTATGTATATATATATTACCAAACTTACTCGAGAGTAAAAAACTCATACTTAAATTTTAAACAAGACAAATGAATCATTTATAAATAGAAGAGTTGCGAATTTCAAAATTTTGATTTTAAATGACATTGTCATAATTATTGACATAATAAATCACATAAGACCAAAAATTTAAAACCACTAACATCTGTTTAAATAAATAAAATACCCATAGTTGGTGGTCATAAGATGCATGAATAGTCGAAAATTAAAAAACAAGAAATATTTCAAACAATTTTTTTGTGTGCAGGGCTTTGAAAGCGGTCAAAATTTTCTTGAATATAGTATAGTTTCACAAAATAATCGACTTAAAAACAAAGTTACAATAGGCAAAGGGAGTGTAGCAAAGCTAAATATCCAAATAATTAATTTAATTTATTAAAATTAAATTAATAGCCAGCCGCCTTGGTCGGCGCAAATAATACTACTATAGTACTGGTACGTACTGATTTTATTCCTTAGTGCTGCTACCTCACAGCTGACGTCAACCAATGGCGCAAGTCATGATTAACCAACCACCAGTAACAGTACAAGCCTCAACTTCCTATATATAGATAGATAGATGCAGCCCCAACGACAAAAGCAACTGAATTAATCCCTCTTCCTCCTTCTTGGGGCTCTAGCTAGTCTTTCTTTCTGCCTTTCCCAGCTTTACGGCCATTGTCTTTACATTTTCCATTTCTTTGTCAAAAAAAGAAAGAAAGAGAAAGTTGAGGGTTAGGAAATGGCGAAATCATCACCAGAGACGGAGCACCCGGTGAAAGCCATTGGTTGGGCTGCCAGAGACTCTTCTGGTCTCCTCTCCCCTTTCAAGTTCTCCAGAAGGTAACTATTACGTACTATTACTTAACTAGTTTTCTCTAGTCTAGATCTGTTTCAACTGACTAGCTACTCTCCTAATTATCTCTCTCTGCTTTATATGCTCATGCATGCATGCACGAGAATTTGGTGATACTATTCCATCGGTTTCAAGCACGAAGCGTTTCAATTGCCAAAACCCGAATTCCCCGCAACACTTGCGTACCATGTCATCGATCCCAAGCTTCTCTTGTTCATATTTTCCGCGGGTTTTTTGATCGGAGGAATGAGCGGTGATCGGAGGTTTGAAGACGAAGAAGATTGTTATATATATATATATATATGCTGACCTAGCTCATCTATAGGACTTTATATATTCTCACTTGTAATAATTTATATTTATATAAATTATAATAATTTTATTTATTTTTTGGACGTAGTGTAGTGTGAGGCTAGTGATCTTAAGTAGCATAATAAATACCCAATTTGATATACATCTGTGAAAATGAGAACTTTATTTTTCTAAATTTGTTCGATTAGCTAGGAATCTAGTATTTTTTTTTTTGCTAATTTTCACACACACCACACTCACACATTCAAGAATCGAACCCTTGACCTCATGAAGAGTTACCGCTGCACCAAGTACCACCATCCGGCCGGAATCTAGTATTTACATGATGATAGTATACGATCAACCAAAAATATATTGTGATGATTGGTTTGGTGCATTTTTATGTATGCATATGGTTGTTGCGTGCAGGGAAACAGGGGAAGAAGATGTTCGGTTCAAAGTGTTGTATTGTGGGATATGTCACTCCGACCTCTCCAGCATCAAGAACGAATGGGACGGCACCGAATGGATCGACTCCAAATATCCCATGCTCCCTGGGTGCGCGCGTCTCTATTTACAAAGGAATTTCTTAACATGTGCCCTTAGGGCACATGCTAAGCACACAATTCAAGGGAATATTTCTTTGAATTGTGTGCATATTCCCTTGAACTTGGTGCAAATGCAAAAATCAAGATAATATGCACACAGTTCAAGAGAATATTCCTTTAAAAACATGTGCCTTAAGGGCACATGTTAAGAGGACCCATTTACAAATTAACAATAATATATATATATATATATATATATATGCTGACCTAGTCAATATTTATATTGACTATTGATGATGAATGTAGGCATGAGGTTGTGGGTGTTGTGACGGAGGTGGGTAGCAAGGTAACAAAGGTGAAAATCGGAGACAATGTTGGGGTAGGATGCATGATTGGATCTTGTCGCTCCTGCGACAACTGTTCCGACCATCTTGAGAATTACTGTCCCAATATCATTCTCACTTACAACGGCATCTACTATGATGGAACCGTGACTTACGGAGGATACTCCGATAGCATGGTCTGCAATCAGCATTTCATTGTCGTTTGGCCCCAAAATTTTCCCCTCCATTCCGGTGTTCCTCTTCTGTGTGCTGGGATCACAACTTACAGCCCCCTCAGGTATTTTGGGCTTGATAAGCCCGGTTTGCATGTGGGTGTGGTTGGTCTGGGTGGGTTAGGCCATGTGGCTGTCAAGTTTGCCAAGGCTTTTGGGCTGAAAGTCACTGTCATTAGTACTTCCCCGAACAAGAAGCAAGAAGCTATTCAACATCTCGGTGCTGATTCTTTCTTGGTTAGCCGTGATCCGGAGCAGATGCAGGTAAACAAATATATCCCTGATTTGCATAATTAATTTATAAATTTTAGACTGTTTGTCTATGACCTTTAGGAGTTGTTAATTCTGGAACAGTTTGTCCTAATTAATGAATGTGTGCAGGGTGGTGAGGGCAGCATGGATGGTATTATTGATACGGTTTCTGGTAATCATCCTATCCAACCACTAGTTGGACTATTGAAGTCTCAGGGGCGTCTTGTGTTGCTTGGCGCACCAAGCAAGCCACTTGATCTATCCGTCTTTCCTTTGCTCATTGGTAATTAATTAAGCTTCCTGTTTTTTACAGTTATATTAAAGCTTATAATTGATCGATATTTATAATGGACTATGTATGCATGTGGAATTAATGACAGGGAGGAAGATAGTGGGTGGAAGTATGATTGGAGGGATGAAGGAGACGCAAGAAATGATTGATTTTGCAGCAAAACACAATGTAACAGCGGATGTTGAGGTCATTCCGATGGACTATGTCAACACCGCCATGGATCGTCTCGCCAAAGCTGATGTTAGATATCGGTTTGTCATCGATATCGGAAATACATTGAAGGCTGCCTAGCCTACCTAATTCCTTTAAGTTGAAGAAGCATTTCACCATATATATGAAGATCTATTTCTTTTCAAGTGTGATGGTGCTATAGGACTTTATATATTCTCACTTGTAATAATAATATTGTGATATTTGTCATGCGTTTAAGCTCATGTTTATTTCTCTAGCAACTCATACAGGGACGTAACCAGGCAAGTCAAGTAGGGGCCGCCGCCCCACTAGTATTTTTTCTTCTTCTTTGATATATATATATTTATATACACATTTGTCTTATGCAATAGTACTTGCTAGTTACGTAACACTAGTCTTTTGTCTCAATCTTGTTTTTGATACAAGACTCCCTCTTCAACTAGCTAGCTCTCTACATTTGTAGCCGGCTTCTTTAAACTTATGATAAATGTACAAAAGCTATTAATGACTACAAGCAACTTTGCAAAAAATGGATATAACCGAATTATCGAATCGAATCAAAATAATTTAATTGATTTTTTTTGATAATTCAGTTATTTTTAATATTTCGGTTATACCGAAAATTATTTTCGATGTTGGGTTAGTTTATACAGGTATCAAGTTTGAATTATTCGGTTTAACTGAATAAGGAGACTTAAAATTTAAAAATTAAAATAACAATATTACGTCTCTAACTCTCTCTAATCTCTTAGTCTCCTTTACTCTTTACTCGTCAATGTCCAGATCTGAATCTCAAATCTCACTCGAGTACTTGAATTCATCAGAGGTTCCTCGTCAGCAGTTCATACTGATGTGGGTCTGATCCAGTGTGTATTTACTTAATCTGCAAGCATAAGCTTCATTACTGAGGTGTATTTGTATCAGGTCTGTGTTGGGTATACTTTTTTAACCAAATCATGACATTTGATTTTATTGTGACTAAGACTCTCTTCTTCTTCTTCTTCTTTTTTCTTTTTTCTTTTTTCTTTTTGGCATTTTTTGAATATTCATCAGAGGTTTGTTTATTACCCGAATACTCAAATGTACAATTCGGTAATTCCGTAATTCGGTTAGTTCCAAATTTCGGTTAGTGTTTCGGATAGTAAAATTATGGATAATTCGGTATTCGCTTATAACCGAATAATCTATTCGGTTCGGTTATAACTGAATGCTTACTCTTACAGGCATAACTATCTATGCCTGATGCCACTCTAGCTCTTAAAGAAGTTTGTCCTCCAAAACTCGTCATCTCTGCATCTGTGTGTGTGTGCATATATGACTAAAATGTCGTCCACATTTGAAAGTTCATCTTCATCTTCATGTTACGTTCAATTGGTGTCGAAATCCTTCTCTGATAGGCTCCTGGGAAAATACTTTGATGCTTCAGACTCGGACTTTTTGACTATGAACAGAGTGGTTTATGGTCCAATATAGATCATCAGTAGAATCTATATATATATAATAATTTTCATTTGCCTTTACTTATAATTATGGCTGCTTGGTAATTGGACTAGATCCTCTCCATTTCAACCTCTATTTCACTCTTTATTTCATGATCTATATTTAAAATATAAGAGAATGTGACATCATGCTGACAGGAGAGAGAACACACATTTTAAATTTGGACCATGAAATGAAAAGTGAAATGAAAGGTGAAATGGAGAGGATCCTAATTCTTGGTAATTTGGGTTGATGATGAATTTTAGGATTTATTTTACGTCCGTTATTATGCAGATCTTACTAGTTGTGCGAAAAGAATTGCTCAGCAACCAGCGCCAGTTCAAACTTTTTAGGGATCTCAAGTCAAATATTAAATTGGGGCCTTTTTTCTTGTATATTGTACTTGTAGCTACTGATTTGCTTGAGAAAATTTTTTTGAATTTTTTTAATGGGCTCTAGCATATATGGATTATTAAAATTTTGGGGCCTTCTCAATTTTGGGGTCTCAAGCCATTGTTTAAATGGCTTAACTATTGGACCGGCCATGTCAGCAACTATCAGGGGCGGATTCAGGAATTTTTTCCAGCAGGAGCGGATTTTAATTTACTTTTTTGTTAAATTTAAATAAAGAAAACTTGAACTAATAATATATATTAAGTAATCATAATAATGTTTACAAATTACAATAAATATTCATAATCCAATCTAGAAAATGAATTTAAAATAAAAAAATATTTAGATACAATTTAAAAATTTATATTGGTTAATTGTCATAGTACAGTTTGAATGATTTTCCAAATGCTCAAAGTCTCAAATCAAATTTTCTTTTTATATTCAAACAAAACCATGAATTAATTTCAAAGTATAAACTAGTTTTGGTATCTTTTTATAAGTTTCAAATAAGTTTTACTTGAAATAAGAGAAACAAACTATCCAAAATTTATACTCAGAACACCAAAAATTATACATAGTTCATTAGTTAGATGTATGAAAATAAAATAATTATAACTAGAAATGAGGGGTTGTTAAAGGCTCATATTCATTTTCCATTCCCATTATAAAATAAGACAAAGTCGTTGTAAGTTATCACAATAAAAAAACATAAAATACTGAATCAAATGATTTCATTTTCAATCGAAAATCAAACAACCCAAAAACAAAAACTTAATCAGACTAAACAAACAGTAATCACAGTCAACCAAATCAATAACGAACAAAAAAAAACTTGAATCAAACAATCCTTCACAATTCACACGATGAACATTCAAAAACAAAAATTATACAAAAAAAACTTCTAAGATTTCACCAAATTTTAAAACTAAGAAGATTTTTGTACTTACATTTAGAATTGGTTTATGAATTTTTTTTGCCCTCTCCAAATTTAACTCTTACATTAATCTCCCGCCATTAATTTATTAATTTACATATTTACCTTACCCCTATACCTATAAAACAAAAAATTCCATCAGTGTCCTTAAATAGATCCACCACCGGCAACTATAAAACCCATAATAATCTTGCACCAACGGCAATTTTGCACTACTCTTTTGTTCCTTCATTTTAAGTTTGTAACTGAACTCCCCTTTCAAGCGGTTAGAGGGGATCATGTAGTGGCGGAGCCAGAGATTTTAAGTCGGGGGATCCGGATTATGCATGTAAAATTCAAATGTATATATAAACATATCGAAGAAAATTCAAAAATATATTATGTTCAAATTTAATAGAAATAATGACAAATACAACTAAGATTTGTTGACTGTTGAACTGGTAACGGTACTAGAACGACGAAATCTCTCTTCGGACGGTAAAGACGGTAAATCCAACCTGCGAGTTCTCATGTTCTAAAAATATTGGATAATCACTTCATTATCAATGCGCCTAAAAACATCTCTCTCGACATAGCACACCAAACAGTCGGTGAGAAAGTCATCTCCCATCTTGTTGCTCAAATCTGTCTTAACAATATTCATCGCAGAAAATACTCGTTCCACACTAGTAGTCGTAACAGGCAAAACTAAAGTCAACTTGATAAGAAGATATACCAAATGAAAAATAGTGTGAAATCCCATCTCAACCATATTAGTTGCAAATTCTCCGACATCTTCTAGTTTAGAAAATCTTGTATTTTCTCTCATTTCAGAAATCCACATCTTTAATTGTTCTTTAAGCTCCATTCGACCATCCATTGAAAAGTCTTGTGGATATAGTCTGCAAGTCGAACTAACTTTGAAAGACTAAAATTGGAGAACGAATTCTTAGGATCAAGACATGCCTATTACATAATAATTTTTTCGACGACCTGGTGGTCCTCGGACCCCCCCCGCCCCCGCCCATACCCCTGCCCCTGCCCCTGCCCCTGGGATCATGTACTCTTATTTTCAAGAGAAGGACAAAGTAGTAATTCTAATATAATGAATATCTAAAACTATGAGATTAAACTATGGGATCATGTACTCTTGATCCTTCCTCTATATATATATATATAAATGTATGATTGTATGAGACCGATCCATAACTAACGTTGTAAGGGTAACATTATTCTTACAACATATTTTTTGTCGTTCATTTAGATTGAACGATATAGAAGAACTACAATCTGCAGTTTAATATGGGTGCGCTCGCGTTTTAGTTTTGCAGATATAAAAAATGACCAAAAATATCCTATTTTTTTAAAAAAAATCATCGTCGGCACAATTAAAGTGTGGACCAAGAAATTTTCTTTTTTGTGCGTAGGAAGCATTTCTGAAAAGAAACAGTGCAATTAGTCTCTTTTTTCCTGATTGCCCCCCAAACTGATCTTCTTAAAAAAACTCCCTCCTTAGGACCACTTCCCACCCAATTTCCGTACACTTTCTTCAGATTCCCTCAAGTAATGTTTTGGTTGTTTCCTTCCCATAAGACAAAAGTTAATTTGCAATAGTTTTTAATTATTTGTTGAATATTATGAAGGAGTGCTGTTGGTTTCAACAAAATACGAGTCGAACAAAGTGTGCTAGCTGCTGACTATTATTATTATTATTTGGAGGGAATCAGACAACTCAGTAAAATTGTTCCCCTTCATCACTTCCTTGGCAGGATGAAAAGATGGTAGAGTACCCAAAAAAAAACATGCCATGTTTAATTCAATGTTGAACATGACCGCTGCTAGTCCATGTTTAATGTTGTTTCAGCTAAAGTAATGAAAAGGCGGTTAACACGGATACTGCTAGTCCAGTATTCATTCTTTTGTGTCTCCTGCTCCTGTTCAAACCTATTTTAACGACTATCCATCCGCGGGAATCTCTAGTACTTGGTGGATATATAAATTACCCTCTTAGTGATGGAGGAAGCTGGAAATCCCTCCTGATTTTGGGTTTGGTTTTTTTTAGCAATGGAACTGTCAGTCAATACATTCTACCTCGATCTGGAGATTATGTAACCTACCACGCACGGGGAGAAGATGGAAACTGTTATTTACCACAGCGCATGCTTTCCTTAATGGCCACTGCAAAGGAAGATACAGGTTACACTGCCCTTACATTTGTCCAGAAAAATCATCACATAGAAGGAGCCCCTCTTTATCTTCAATACTGCTACCCACTGTCGGTCAAAGTCCCTTGTCCTCACCCATTTAATAAAGGAGCCAAAATTGGGTGTTTTTGGAAATGAAGAATTTGACCGCCCCTTGAATTGTCCACCAACATTCTTCTCAATTAATTCTCCTACCCTCCATTGTTGGCTATAAAAGGCAGCAGCCAAATGGAATGGAAAAATACACCAACAAATTCACATACTTGATAAAGAGAAAGGGGAGAGAGAAAAGCTTTTTCTAAAACTTAGAAAAAATAGATAGAGAAAGATAGTTCGAATAAAAGGGTGTTTTATTTGGGTTTCATCACATAGTTATTGTGGTAAATTAATTTGAGTTTATATTCAAATTAAGATATCTTTATATTCTTTCAAATTATTATAGTGAATTGTTTGGAGATCGTCCCGTGATTTTTACCTCTTAGTTTTAAAAAGTTTTTCACGTAAAAATCTTAGTGTGTCGTGGTTGGATATTTTCTACTTATTATTTTCTACAATGGATATTATTTTGGCGGAACTGCAGATTTAATCTGTTTGACATATACTGATAATTTATTCATTTAATTTATCAAAAACAACGTGATTTTTTCCCAACACCCACCCTTCTTGTTTTCCTGCTATTCGTACTTTATTATTACCTATTGTGGAAGAAGAAGCACTCCATAGGGGTTGAAAGGGGAAGGGGAAAGATCATCGATTCAGGTAGCCGCTTTGCTGAAGGAATTCACTTATGAAGATTTGTGGGATGCAACACATGATGATTTTAAGGTGAATCTTGGTGAAGGGGGGTTTGGGTCTGTGTTTGAAGGAGCTATGAAGAATGGCGGTACCAAGGTAGCCGTGAAATGCTTGAACAACCAAGGGGGAAAAGATTTTGTGGCAGAGGTCAAAACAAGAGGCAGTGTTCGTCATTTCAATCTAGTGAGACTGCTCGGAATCGGATTCTAGTTTACGAGTACATGTGTAATGGATCTTTAAGAAAAACGAAGCACAAAGTCTAAACCGGGGGAAAAAATGGCAGATCGTTGTGGGGATAGCCAAGGGACTATAATATCTTCATCTCATTCACTTTGACATTAAGCCCCAAAATATTGTCCTCGACAGAGAATTCAATGTCAAAATTTCTGAATTTGGATTCGCTAAATGGATCAAAGGCAAAAGGGAGCCCAGAATTGATTGGAGGTAGAAAAGATACAGTGAAGGCTGCTGATGTATATAGTTTTGGGTTGGTAATATTAGAATTCAGGTAGAATGGGTACTACTATATTAGAGTTGATTAGAATGTCGAAATTTTAGAATAATACCGGCCCAGTCCGGAGCTCATGGGGTTGTACTTGTACCACATGGTCATGGTGGGTACTGGGCACCATCCATTTTTGAGAATAAGCTTAAGCTTGTTACTTGTTAATATCCTCCCCTTATTCCTCCCCAGAGAGATTACTTACTAAGATTTGTACCTAACCAACGCCCAAAATGGCCCCTAACCTTTTCGGTTTGTTCCATTCAATATTTATTCACCATTCTTCACGTTGGCAACAATGTATACGGGATCTTATTTCGGTTACTTCTACCCTAACATGCATGCATAAGTAGTTTGTACTTTGTACACATGTTACAACTCTATCAAAAACACTTCACTCCCTTCCACAGTAAAAATAAATAAATAAAATCCCATTTGTCATTTTCTTTTTATTTCCCCCCACCCTATTTCTAATAATAATAATAAACAGTGGATCATAAAATAACACGATAACATCAAATGTATCATCACAATTTTATTATCATGACATTAGTATTAAGGAAACTGATATTTTCACATGACTTTTTCGCATGGAAGTGAGACCCTCACTGTTCATGTGAGAGAAATTATGTGAAAATATTTATTTTTTATTTAAAAATATCAGTTCCTTAATATTAAACTAAATATTCAATATATCTAGGAGTAAATATGAAATTAATATAAATTTTACTCCATCGTTCCGAATATAATATTTAAGTTGGCTGGTTAAAATTTATTTGACATTTTAAAATTAAAAAAATAATAGTAGCTTTTAGATAGAACTGAATGAGTTTATTTATATTAATTTTGAAATTTAAATTATTTAATATTGACTGTAAATAGTCAAATTTGATACTTGTTGTTGAGGGACAATAATGGCCCAACCCAACCGTCTAATTTGTACTGTCCGTCCCCTAACCTACGTCAACAAACCAATCACCACCTTAAATATGATATGGTCCGTTCCCTCCTCCCTCCTACGTAGACCGATAACATCAAGCAATTTACCACCTCTTCTTCCAATTAATAGATATACACGTCTACTCTCTGTCCTTCCTCTCATCACATGCTTGCTTATGAACAACCCAACCCAATCCATATTCAATGAATCAGGCATCCAAACAAATGGCCCAAAACCACATTCATTGACAAGCTTTTACACTCCCATGTCAATATAGACGGTTAGTTTTGCCGGTTAGGGGTGTAAACGGATATATACGAATTCGGATACAATAATATTCGTATCCGTTTATTTGCGGATATTTTTAAACCGAATACGGATAATATCCTTTTTTTTCGAATACGAATAATATCCGCTTTTTTTCGAATACGGATGCGGACGAATACGGATTTTCCGGTTACCGTTTATAGTCCTAACTATAACTAGAATAAAAAAATAATGAGTTTTAAAATATAGTTTATTAATGAATGAATGTTAATTTATTTATTTTTAATAAATATTTAAATACAATAATCAATGTTCTTAATTACAATTCAAATAAGTTTTCATCATTTTTGAAATCCTAAATTTCAATACTACTTATTAATGTTTAGATGTCCAATATTATAGTATGTATGAATATTTATAATTTATAATTAGATTCAAAAGTTTACATTAAATATTTAATTATTTTTTCTCAAATAATTGATTAAAATTTTAATAATATGTTTATGAGAACTTTTATTTATAATTTATCTTCAATACATAGATTACAATTTACATAGTTATAAAAAGTTTATTTTATTTCATTATATTTATGGAGAGTTCGAGTTATAATATGTATGCGACAACTGACAACTAGTTAGTACAACTTCATCCAAAATTTACTTTTGTACTTGCTTTAAATATTTGGACTTCTAATTTTTAAATAATTGGACAAATAAAACTGATAAATACAAACGTGAATTAATTATTCAACTCCCTTCTAGATTAATTCTAAATTAATTCGGACTTAACACATTTTAACAATAAAATTATATTGTTCATTGTTCCCGTCTCCCAATATTGCAAGTAAGTTTTGAAAGTAAAAAACTTATAATAAACTAATAATTATAGTTTTGTTCTTCTAGTATATAATTTTATTGGTAAATGATACATTTTAAATATTTTTACTTTATAATAGTAAAAATCTATTAACTATATTTAAATTAATTTATTTCAGTTTATTAATATCAAAATAAAAGTGTTATTTCTTACTTTTTAGAAGTGAAATGATATATTTTTAAAATAATTTTCGTATGATAGTGAAAACTAATTATTATATAAAGAATGTCACTTTTAAAAAATTATTTTGCTTATTATATAATATATAAGTTATTTGCATACGAATTTCGGATACAGATTCGAATTCAGGATGTTCGCTATCCGTCGAATAAATTTACGGACGGATGTTAAACGAATACGAATACGCCTATATCCATATTCGTATCCGTTTATTTGCAGATACCTTTAAACCGAAAACGGATATATCCATTTTTTTCGAATACGAATAATATCAGTTTGTTTTCGAATACAGATGCGGACGAATACGAATTTTCCGGTTACCATTTACAGCCCTACTGCCGGCCACTAAATAATGAAAACTCCCCTTTGAAATATCTTTAAATATCACAAAAAAGTCCCCTTTTGTGACGCGAAAAAACTATAAAATAACACAATATTTTTAAAGTTTATTATCATATTACTTAAAAGAGTAAATATGTAACAAAAATACCATCATTAACATTTACATTTTTGCAAATAGAACAGAGAATGAGAAAAGTAAAAGAGCTAAATCTAGCATGTAAAAATATAAAGCTATATTCATTCCATGTACTTGCATTATAGACACACTTGCTATAGATATTAGATGATTAAGATTATATACACCTACCTAGGAAGACCTCTCTATAACTACTAGCTTGTCTATTGAGTATTAACAAAACTGGGAAATGGTTCAAGCGCAATACAAATACTAAAAATCCAAAGAATTTCCCACACTAGAGGTCTACCATCTTTCCCTTCCAAAATATTAAACAGACAGTGCCCCCACGACCAGGAGCAGGGCCATGACTACCATTTTTTCTGTATCCAATCCTTGATGTGGTGGGCCAACTAAGTGACGACTAATCAATGATCAACTGAGTTCAACATTAACAGAGATATACCTGAGACTGTATGACAGTTTTACCGATCTTGAATCCCGGAACTACCGTGAAAGCCACTCGAGGTTCGGTTTCCACTGTGGTGCCATCAGATGACAAGAAAGCTTCTTCATTCACACAGTCCATGTATACATCTGAAAATCGCCTTCTTTTGCTAACTTGAAAGATGGAGGCCTCTGGCTGGAATGAGAAGGCCAAACAATGCAGTAGCCAAACCCGCCTCGCCATCTCGGAAAACATAGCAAAGAAAGTTGTTTCTGGGAAATCACCAGATCCCACCGAATGTCTCTGATTCAAGTTTCCAAATAGAGATGCTTCCATCTTGGGATGAATAAGTCGCAAGTACTTGGTGCGGCAAAATCTTGCAAATGTCGACTTGGGCTTCCAGGCAAGATATTCCTTTGGCTTCTGGGATTTCATTTCTATAAATCTGCCAAAGAATTGCCGCTGTCGCCTCTTCTTGTCAGGCAAAGATTCATGCGAGAGAGAGAAGTAAGGGAAATTGAAATCATCAAACATCTCTCGACAAACAAATGACTCAAATGCAAAACATTTGTGGCTAACACTCGAGTAGGTAACACCCGGTTCAATTGAATTGGCAGCAGCATCTAGATCCCAGCCAGCAGATTCCATCTCACTGATAATCAACCGGACAAAGCTCCTAATAGTTTTAATAGTCTGCTTAAGAACTGTAATGAAATGGCTTGGGCTCAAGGTGGAAAAGTGAAGATTGTCAATAGCCAATAATGCCCCACTCAAATTCAATCTTTTCTCAAGTAACTTGTTTTCTCTACTGGCCTCGTCAAGTTTCTCTCTGAGAAAGGTAAGTTCAGAGTTTTTGAGCTTAAGCTCAGAGTCCAACTTTTTCCCCATAATTTCAAAGGTCTTCAAAAGACTCTTCTGCTCCTGAATTTCTGCCAACAGCTGTGTAGTTTCTGGAGAAGAATCGTCATAGTGTTTCTTAAGGTGGCACTGCTTCAATTCAGATAAAATTTTCAACTCTGAGACTACCATCTCATCAGCAGATTGAATCCCTTCCCCATCATAGGGCGACTGAGCAACCTGCATCTGAGCATACGCTGCTTTTATAGATGAAACACTTGCAAACAGTTTGGCAAGGTAAGCTTCAGCGGCTGCTGTTCTCCGAGGCTTTTCATCTTCTTCATCGACTGACTTACGATCAGTAGTCAAACTATCATGCTTGACCTGATCACGTGCCTTGGTTTTTTGAACTCCCTGATCATGTTTTTTAGTTTTCTGAACTCCATCAGCTGGGGAAACCCCTGTCACAGCTCGAATATGCAAAACCTTGGCAAAAGTGCAGGGCCAACCTACTCTTATTTGGGGTCACTGCAGCTCGGTTACTTGAATCCATCTGAAGAAAAAGATAACAGAATGATGATGACAATGATACAAGGGAGATTGAGCAATAAATTTCTAGTAATTCATTCAACGTAAAACACTATAGTCAAAAGAAGAAACAGGAATATTAGGTGATGATGAAGATAATGACTGATCTTGCTTCAAAAAAAGTGAAAAGCAACATACTTTTACTCTTATATCGAGGCCTTTAGTGGTATATGGAATTTCCTTTTGTTTTTGCCTTTTGAAGTTACTGGTATATGCTCTCCTTTGAAAGCTTAATAAAGTGATCTAAAGGATCAGTATTAAGAAAAAGATTTAAGAACAGATAGAGGAAGAACGAGGAGGAGAAGCCAAAGAATATCTGATACAAGAAACAAGTTCAAAAGACGGGTCCAAAGTTCCATATGCTAACGGCTAGTAACTGTTCCAAGCCTCGGTCCGGGTGACTTTGCTTGATGAGTTTACTATACATTATGCACACCAAACGGGGAAAGGGGCTTTGGAAGTATTATGTATTAAGGTGTGAAAAGTAGAAAATCCATGTTAATATCCTATAACCGAGAAAAAGCAAACGGAATGCTACGTAACTTTAGTAATTCTGTACTACTAAATTGGCCAAGAGGTCCCAATGCATAAAAACTTGCCCTCAATCAACCCGGTATTTGACCTCTTTGACAACTAAACCACTAATTAAGGTTGAAGCAATGAATGGATGTACAACACATGCCGCCCAGGGTCATCATTAGCTGCATTACACAGACTAGTGGTAATAAATAGTATGATGCTACTGATTACACATTGTGTGAGCCAAATTTCGAACCGCAAAGTAAATTAAACTTGAAACTATTCCACTTTGGGGCGTGACTATTCTTTAGTTTAGAAAAACTTAGAAAAGCGGAAGTATTCAACCCAATAATTCTTTACCATTTATTGTTAATCCCAGGATGTAGGACCAACCAAAAAGCAATTTTATTTGATTTTCTAAACAACCGTTGTGTTCCTAACAATGTTATATAAGCTTTATGAAAATTTATTCTGCACAAACTATGGACAACTGTAGGACCCATGTAATAAACATTACTCCCTCCGTCTCTTAATATACAAACTCATTTTAGAGTTGTGCACAAGTAATAAAAAAATAATTATATAACATTAAATATAATATCAATTGTTTATATTATCCTTATATTTGGAAAAAAATATTGTTATTTATTGGAACAAAAAATAGTGAGAGAACCAAAATTCTATTTAATACTTGAGTAATATTAGAAACTGAGCAATTAATGTTTATTTGAAATTATTAAAAATATTTCTCTAAAACAACTTATATTAGGATCACGATTTCCTAAAAGGAAATTGTCGGAGCAGCTTACCACAAAAGTCGAGGCAGCTTTTTGTGTGTCTGCAGACACACGGTAGTGGCCTCAGGCCACGGGTACGCCCCGGACTTACATTCGATTCGACCGGCCGGAAGAGCTACATCACTAATATCGTAGATAACCACTGAACCTAAGAGGGCTTCCAGCCCAAATGCCAGGAAGTACGGTGCCCGGGATGGAACGCGTTAGCGATCCTACCGGTGTAGCGACAACCCTCTTAGACAAAAAGGCAGTGGTCGTCCTAAGAGGCCGCCCGGAAAGATTTAAAACAACTTATATTAAGGGACGGCTGCAGTAATAAAACTGTAAAATAAATTTGAAATGGAAGGACAGACGTGCACATATAACAACTGACTTTTTTAAAATATTTATTTCACACATCATACTCTATTAACTTGCAAGAATGCCTCCTACAAATTTATTTTAATATAAATGTAGATGGCATTTACAATTTTACAAATCCCTGAAGAATGACCTGGCATTAAATGAACAACTGTTCGCACAATTCAATTCTTTAGGTCCATGCACCCCAAAAAATAGAACAATGCTCCTATCACATAATAAATGTCACATAAAGCTCACATATTGCCTGGGTGGCATCTATTGATTTATTGTTGATATGATTTACTTAACTCAACAATAAATTTATGGGTGTCACCTATACATTATGTGAGCTTTATGTGACATTATTATGTGATAATACCATTATTTCAAAAGGTATCCCCGCCTCTCTCTCTATACACGTGTCGCCACGTAATACGGACCCACACGAATGGACTGATGAAGGACGTTCAGAATCTACAGGTAATCTCCTATGGACAAATTCCGAAAAGACGCGTGGGCCCTACATGATCAGCTTCCTTATTTCCTGACCCAGATTTTACATTGCCCTGGCCAGCTGGATCGCCACAGAGATTCGAGCCCATTAGCCTACACTCCAATCCAACGGCTATCAAACATTCTCCATCACAGTTACTACTGACACTTGCTGCGCATTAGCCTTTTAACCTCACGTGACCGTCTACACGCGTAAACACACATGATCACGCGCAGGCCACGTGACCAACCTACACCGGCCTCGGGTGTTTCCACCGACCACCGGCTTTGCCCGAACTCCAAAAACTGCTATACTCCTCTACATCCCACCGACCACAAAAGATTTACGTTACCACGAAAGAGCCTCGACAAATCGCTACTCAGTTTGTCTCCACCAATCGCACGGCGTAAATCTAAAGAAAACATAACCCCGTAATCTAACTCCGATAGCTACCTCTCTTCCTCTTTCTCTCTACTCAAAAACAGCTTCACAAACATATACATATATACATATATATCGAATAAAAGACTTATTCCTTATTTGGAAAATAATAATCTTACCCCACGGAGAAACCAAATCTATTTTCAAGTCAAAGAGCATTAAAGTAGAATCTGCAAATTTAGGCCAAACGGAGAGCTAAAACCTTGAGCTTGATTGTTGAGAGAAAAGTTCAACAGCCCTAATCATTTATCATCAAAAAAATGTTTGCTTGCTGGTAAATAGGTGTTTTTATTATATTAAATAACAGCAAATCAGAATCATTCTAATAAAAGTAATTTATTATTATAATAAAATAAATAAGGGGTATTGGAAGAAGTTTCCGCAGAATCGTATTTCACCTAACTATATATAGAAAAACACTTACCTTACGAGGAAACCTCAGCTCAGAGCTGGCATTTTGAAATTTCTCGTTGACCTTAACTATGATGATTCTCTCTCTTCTTTGAATCTTCAATGGCGGTTTATAGAGAGAGAATATTTCTGGGTTTTTGTTTTGAAGGTTTAATTATGAGCTTGGGAATCCAGTGGTTTGAATTAGGATGAAGGAGATTTGGTGGTTTTTGCAAGAAAAATCAGAGCTTCCTAGGGGGGAGAGAGAGAGAGAGAGGAGGAAGAAAAAGAAATAAATCAGGGTTGGGGAGAGAGAAAGAGGTGGGAAAAGACGAAAACAGCCAGGATTGCAAAAATGTCCGACAGAGACATAGCGGAGGAGCAGCAGAGGCATTGGGAGTTTAAATATAAAATTTGCCTTTTGGCTGATTTTCTCGATGACTATTTTATCCACATAGTTTGACTTAAATTACTATGGTAGAACCGTCTTGGATTTTTTTGGATGTTGGGAGATGGGGCATTTCAATGCGGGAAGGGTAGTAGTGTCATTTAAGAAGGAGCTGATAAACCGGGTTGACGGGTTCACATGAGAAAACGAAATGCAATATTGGAGTTTATTGCAGGAGGTATACTTAAGTAGCCTTACTTATTTATATTTTTACTTTCTAAACACTCGTATTTAATTTTTATGTTCAATTATCATGTATACAGTAGCATTGCTAGGATCTTTTTTATGTTCAATTATCATGTATACATGTCAGGCGAAGACACACAATATATATATTTGTATATGTGAATATTATATGATCTTTTTTTATGTGACAGTAGCATTGCTGAAGGCAAATATAATTGATGTACTTATTCAACCGGGGCAAGCGATAACCCTCTTATTTTTATTTTTGGGTAAATACGACCTTTCTTATGCGGTTATGCCAGTCCCTTTTCTTATTTGAGAGGTGATATTTATCATGTCCTAATATTAAAAAGGAAAGTGATTTTTCTACTTATTAAAATTATATTTTTACGTGAGTTTTTTTGGCATAAAAATAAAGCTCACTTATTATTTATATGAGAGAAATCATAATATAGAAATATCAATTTTATATAGAAATCTCAATTCCTTATTAAATATTGATATGTAGATACATAATATGAGAGACTAAAACAAGTATAAGAAAGAGATTGTCTAATTATTATTGTATTTTATTGTTTATAATTCCACGTTAATAGTAATTTACTTTCAATGTACAATTAGTCGATATATAAATTATTTTTTGTCTATTTTATAAATTAACTTTATGACAATTGACAAGTCTTTAGAAAATAATCATATAACTAATGTTATATATGAGTAGTGTTTTAATTTGTTGAAGTTGATTTATAAAAAATTTAGAATTTAGAATTAATAAAATTCATTTAAAATATAAAACAATAAAATTATACTAATACTACTTTTTAAATAGTTCTAATATTTCTAATTATATTAGATAAAATTAAATGAAACACATTAGTTTTAAAATTTCAAAATTTGCTAATTGACTTTAAAATTAAAATGAGATGCTTTTGTAACTAGTGAGATGAAAGAAGTCTCGTTATATCAGTGATAATGAGATTATCAATGTAATTAGTTAATTACGTTTAAAAATTATTTGATTGATAGTTACACAAAATTTCTTTTATAATAAAAAACTACATAGATATTTTCACATAATCCAACTCAAGTGATTTATGAGCGGATCCCACATCCATTGTGATAATTTTGACATATCAGTTTCCCAATAATAATAAATGAGTCTCACGTTTTTGTGAGGGAAATATCCTCAACTTTTAATTTTTTTTCAATTAGGAAATTAAACATTTAATTTTTTCTGATTACGTCTAATTGATATAGTATATTGTCAAAAAATTAATGACATGACACAACAGCGACATATGACTAAAAAAATACTTATGTGTAATATTAAGTCTCATTTCAACATTTATTCAATTATTATTTTTTGTACCGAAAAATATAAATATAAGACTATTATTAATTTTTAAAGTAAATTTAATGACAATTTTACCATTTTGGTATCAAAAATTAATTATATTTACTATTGGTGATTATAAAATAAACTTAAAGTTCAGGATATTAATCTATATTTAGGCCTTAATTTTTTATACTGAAAATGGTAAAAATGTCATTATATTGATTATTATGAAATAAGAAGATTTTAATTAGTAGTATATTTGTACATTTTAAAATATTATTTATCATTATATTGATTAGAATACTGATATTTTTATATATATTTTTGAGTATTGTTCAAAAAGTTAAAATTGACATGTCTATTAGGCTGATTGTATTTCCTCCTCCCTCCATCGCATCAAAAGAGTAGTATCTTTTATAAGAAAAATGCTACTATCACATAAAAACTATCACATAACTCTCACATACACACTGTGGGTCTCCGTCTGATATGTGGGACCCGCAATATGTATGTGAGAGTTATGTGATAGTAGCATTATTTCTTTTATAAAATGAAATTGAAAAAATAAAGTCGAGAAGTTTTATAGCAGTATTAATAAAGTAGTAGTAGAACATTTAAACAAATATACGGAAGACAGAATCATTATTAAAATGTTGTACGTTTGCCATTTGGCCATTAACATTTTAAGTTGTACTAAACTTGACACTCATAATCTTTATTCCTGGAAATGGTTACAACATAATAATGAGATGCATAATTAGGTTTAGGTAGGTGTGGAAATATGTCTCTTCTGCCATGAATGTAAATTGTAATGTAATACATCACATGATACCAAACACACAAACAAGAAACTATGCCCTATCTCCTTTTTTTAATTTGTTTTTTTCTTTTCGTTAGGAGGGGTTCATAATTTGTATTCTATCCATTTTAAAATATAAAATAATTAATAATTTTATGTAATTAATTTAATACATGTTTTCACATAAATTCATCTAATTTTAATAAATAAAATGATGAACCGCATAAGCTATTTAAAAATATATTATGATTCGTAACTGTAAATTTCAAATTCATTTTCAAAAGTCCATAAATTTGTATAATTAAAAATGAAGGGAGTATTAATTTATGTTCATATGTTGTTATTTTTCAATCCATGTTATAGAATTAATTATGGGAAAGAAGATTATATAAAGATAAAAGTCCACGACATAAACTAAGACAGATGAGTAAAATTTGGAGAAATATTTTTTCTTTTCTGAAAAGAAGATGGTGGTGTCAGGTGTGTGCATACTCACGAGTCATGAGAGGAGAGAAGAGAAGTGATACTTGAGGGTCAGGATTTTAAAAAGATGATTTTGGGGGTTTAAAAGTATATGTAGCGGGCCCATCTAAAAGTAGGTCCGAATTCTTTAATCAGAGCAAGTCAACCCAACCCAACCAAATAGAAATTTAGCTATTAAACCTGCCTGGTTACTTTACTTGAGTTGAAACAGAACAATCGCAAAGCATAAGCAATTCCTTTCCCCAATTCCAAAGCATACAGGAAAGCCTTTTACGGTATGCCCAACTTATAAGTCCATTAATACCAACTTATTTCTTAACTTACAAGTCAAAATAAATAAGTAACAATTTGGTATTTATTTAAAAATAACTTATAAGTCATTCATAATAAGTTGGTTTAACCAAATGTAATGTTCGTTATGTCTCTCTTCTATTTCTCTAAATTACATCTCTATTTTCATTATTATCTTTTTTAGTAATTTTTATATTTGATTTTAACTTATAAATTATTATCAGCCGAACACCTTCATAATTTATTTTAACTTAATTTCTGATTTATAAGTCAAATTGTTGCCGAATTCTTTTACTTATAAGTCACAACTTAAAAGAACTTATAAGTCAACTTAAATTTTAACCTTAAGTCATTTTAAAATAAATCGTTGCCAAGTTCTATCACACATACACACACACACACACACACACATATATATATATATATATATATTAGTATACACGAAGACGTATTATTGATCAAGAGAATTAATTATAATTATATTTATTGTATTTAGACATATATTATTATAATGTAATTTATATTTAAAAAATATAAATTGATTATCAAACTACCCTTAAGATGATCAATTAAATTGTACTTAAATACTTGTATACTTGTATTGATTGATTTATTGAAGCATAAAATTGGCCGCGGGTGTGACAACAATTACCGGAGGAAAGTCAAATGTTGCATGGTGCAGGCATGGGCCAAGTGTGGATGCAAAATTCTCGTACTGATTTTGATGTGAGAATTGTTCGCACGACTTGTTCATTGTTGGTTAAAAGTCTGTTAAACTCTCACTTTAGGCCAATACTTGCCTGGCCCAGTTTAGCCAGTAGGAGTAAGTTGTGGTAGATTGTTTATTCAATTTATAAGTTGGGCGAGGCCTTGCCTAGCCCAGATTCTTCACCTTGCAGTGACTGCCCGGTAGAAGTTAGTTTCCTAAGCAATGATTAAATTGGGCTGGGCTTTATTGTTTGTTTTATCACACACCACAGTTTCTATCTTACACAATAGGCACGGTTGAAATTTAGCCACTAGCCCACTACTCATCCCATCTTCTTGAACTCATTACTCATGTTCCTGTTTACTTGATTCTCAAGTGAACAATAAATAAAACTCATGTTTAAGTGAGTAAGATAATGTAAAAATATCATTTTTTTTGTCAAAATAACATTTTCCTAAAATTAATTTTCATTGTGTAATTTACGATATTAACACATGTAATGGCGCATCTCATAGTTTAAGTACATTGACCCATCAATGCTTAAATATTGATTTTCTTTTATATCACTTGTAAACCATATAATGATGATTTTTTTTTTATTAAAAAGAAACACAATTGTTGTTCCAAATTCCATAGTAGTATAGATAGACTCTATGCACAAATTGAAACTCTGATCCCTTCTATATAAGTATACAATACTTGCTATATTATAAAAACATCATTATATTCATCACTCACTAGTACACAGCGTACAGTATCATACGTACAAGACACTAACATACATGTTTGGAACTCAACTTGACCTAAAAGATTAAGCCATTAGATATTGGGTCCATTCATGTCTATTAATCCTTCGCTCAACTCACTTGTGATATATTAACGGATGGATTACATATATTAATTTTGGACACTGAAATGGGAGTCTAATTTGGTAGGCAGATTCAACATTCAGTTACACTGGAAGTCTATCTGCGTCGACTAAGGCATGGATCAAAGGGAAATCAACTCGGCTTCTACTCGGATAGTCTCTTCCAATCAAAATTCTGTTCTGAACCCAATGCAGCAACCAAACTGAAAACACGGCCAAAACTAGATAAACAATTGGCCGAACAGAGATTGGGAATGCAAGAATTGAGGCTAAAGATGCTAACGAAAAGTAACCGAGCACCCTCACAACATGATGAATTACATTGGCATAATTTGAAGAGAGATGAGTCATGGAAGAAATTCTGAGCTCGGTGTCGCATGCTAGGCAATAAACGAGGAAACTTATAATGGAGATTGCCATGAGTTTTGGTTGCGTCTCAAATGGAGAATTGGCTTCTCCGTCATACTTCAATTGTAGGATATTGAGGAGACCGGACACAGCAAAAGCAAAAATGGCTTGCTTTTGGGTTATCAGTAGAAGCAGATTATTATTATTATAATGTTTGTAACTGGGTTGGGGGCTTATAGAGACGAATGCAACATTGAATTGGCCGGAAAAATGGTTGTATATCATGTGAGGTGGAGCAGAGGCCATCAAAACTTAAAATTTAGGCTTCTGATTCAAAGATAAGAAAATATTTGAAGAAGATAAAAAAAAGCCCTATTTCTTTATATAAGATTCCAGTATTTGAAATTTGACTTTGTATATTTCTCTCATGACAAAAGTGTTAATAGTTTGGCCGTTTGCGAGGGGTTCATAAAGGTTCTGAGGGTTTTTAAATTGACAAACTCTTTATAAAGGGTCCATGATATCCTCTATCTTGTTTGTTTGTTAGAGTTGTAAACAAAGATATACTAGATTTGACTTTGAGGACGAATTTGCGTGTTTATTACTACACAAAAGAGGAAAAAGGTTTTGGGTGTGAACCCATTTGCATAGATCCCGTTATAATAAAATTAATTTAATTGTAAATTGGTTAATTGATCCTGAAGTGTCGATACTGTATTAATCAATTAATTAAATTAATTTTATGCTAATTACTCTTCATTTGTATGAAGCTCTGTGTATCATTTCTGGTACTCCATAAGTTCCAAAAAAACAGTAGAAAAATTATTTATAAATATTAAGAGGGTATATTTGTTGGGTCCTCTTAACCTGTGACTTTAGGGTACATGATAAGTATACAGTTCAAGAAAATATTCTCTTGAATTGTGTGCATATTCTCTTATTTCTGTATTTGCACCAAGTTCAAAGGAATATGCCCACAATCAGGAGAATATTCCTCTAAACTGTGTGCTTAGTATGTGTCCTTAAGTCACATATTAAAAAATTCCATATTTATTATAAAACAATAAACTATTAATTTAATAATGATAACATACTTAACACAATGGACAAATAAATGTAAGGCGAAGCCTTGAATAAGAGTATGAGAGGAGGAATAAAAGATATAGAAAATTTTGTTATATTGAAATCGGGTCAATAATTGACAGATTCATAATGGAAGATTTTAAAAATATAATTTAACGCAATATCTTCATTAATTATAATTATAATAAAAATAATTATATGGATGTTTAAGTTATGTTTGTATGTAAAAAAATATATTTGAAATTCTACTATTTATTTTAATTTAATAATATTTTATTTGATAATGAAAAATTAATAATATTTTAAATAGTCATATAAATTATTTTTTTTTATTATTTTTAAGACTATTTGTGAAAAATTATTAATTGTCATGATGATATCCTCTCTATTTTTTAAATTATCAAATGTCACTCCTAAAAGAATTAAATAATCTAAACTTCATCCTTATTTCACTTTAACAAAAGTGAATTTCTGAATAGTGCGCCTAAAAAAAAGGAGTTTTCTCTTTTTTAAGTTGTTTTTTTAATTTTTTATTATTCTCCTTGTCTGACAAATTAAAAAGGAGAGAGAAAGATGTCTGCCCGAGAGCAGCGTTCCCAAAAGGCTGAGCTCCAAAGTACACAACACACAAAACCCAGTTGAGCTTTTGAGCTAAATCTTTGTTTTTCCTTCTCCTCTCTGCCCATATCTTCCCAACTATTGATTCTTCATTTTCATGGAACCAAAAGAATCTTGAAATACCAGCCCCAAATTTCTCTGATCTCTTCCTAATTTTATTTTTCTTAGGTTTGAGAAGTAGTTGAGAGAGAGAGAGAGAGAGAGAGAGAGAGAGACATGAGAACCTCTCTTGTTTATATCACCTTCTTAACCCTCATCCTCACCTATGTTCTTCGATTTCAAGTTCATGCTGCTCCTGCTGGTAACACACAGATTCATTCTAATTCTGTAATTTTAATTGATCTGTCTGGAATCTAGATCATGGGTATGCTTATTTTGTTTTTATTTCTTCACTTATATTTGTTATTTGTGATTTTCAGCGCCTGTCATAAAGCATTTATCTTCTCTTCTGAAATGGACTACTGCTAGGTCGTCTTCCAAAACCCCCCAATCAGGTAATTATAATTTTATTGAACAATTTGTTTACTGTATTATCTATTCTTATTTTAATGTATATGTATGTTTACATGGATTTATTCTTCTGGGTTCTTTTGAATAGATGAAAATGTTCTTCAATTTGAAGACGGATACCTAGTTGAAACTGTAGTGGAAGGGAATGAATTGGGAGTCATGCCTTATTCGATTCGTGTTTCACAAGATGGCGAGTTGTATGCTGTAGATGCAGTTAATAGCAACATTGTTCGAATAACTCCGCCTTTGTCCCACTGTAAGGCTGCTTCTTTCTCTCCTGTTGATATATACTATATATTGGTTAATTACCTTCTTTGAAACCTGTTTTTTTTTATTCTCTTTTGTTATGGAAATTCTTAAGAAATTCATTAGTGTTCTGCTTAGTTTTGTATTAAACAAGGGAATAGAATTTAAATTAATGATCTTATGTATGTTTGCCTGATTGGAGTTTGATTTTAAACTAAAGACACAAAACAATAATTTGCATCCGGAACACTTGAAATAGACTCCATTGCCTGTGGTTGCTGACTTGGTGTCTAAATTCAGTTTCTGTGTCCGTACATTATCTTGTTACCAGACAGAGGAGTGAGGACTATGTGTGCAGCCTGGGATAGTAAACTAAAAATATGAAAGAAATAATAATTGATGGGAGTAATTCTTGGAGAAAAAGTAAGGGTGGAGGATTCCTCCTCCTTTGACAGACTCTAGAAGATCTAATCCTACAAATTTAGCTATTAAACCTTCCTGGGTTACTTGACTAGAAACAGAACATTTGCAAAGCTTAAGCAATTCATTTCCCCCCTTCAAAAGCATACAAGAAATCCTTTTACAGTTCTACCTAAGAACTTTCATGGCTTAATCTAAAGTTTCATGCTATTGAATAAACTTTAGTCGTAGGTAGTGACTCACTAGAAAGACTAAAAGATCACTTTCACTGATTAGCAGAGACCGCATGTTATGATTAAATTAATAGATTAAAACGCTCCTTTCACTCCTTCTAAAGAGTCTAACGATATTAAGTAAATAATATAAACCATAAAACATACCAAATTTAAGGACAACCTAAAATAAGACTATTGGACTCCATACAATTTATCTGATTTTTTCTTAAGCTTTAGTCAGGCTCCATCAACTATGGCCTGTGCAACTTTTGGAAACAATTTTCAGGTCTTGGGACAAAAACCTAAAAAATGGTAAAAGAAAGGAAAAAATTCAAAATTCTTTGTTCTCAAGAAAATTATTTAGAAATTTGAGTTAAATGGTTATTTTTTTTTTGAAATTTCAGTCAAGGATGCTAATTTAATTTGAAACACCTTATTTCCATGTTTCGTTGTTTTTTCTGAACAAGTTTCTAAGAGCCGTTCTCTGGAAACCAAACAAAACAAACCCTTGTATCTTGTCTAAGAAATTAAATGCGGGGCTTTCTTATAATGAATAGAGATGTAATGATTTTTTTTTCTTTTTATTTATAGTCTTCTTCATTTTTTTATTGCTGCAGATAGTAGGGCAAGATTGGTTGCTGGGTCATTTCAGGGTTACACTGGGCATGTAGATGGAAAAGCGAATGATGCACGTTTCAATCATCCAAAGGGGGTGACCATGGATGACAAGGGGAATGTGTATGTCGCTGATACGTCTAATCTTGCCATCAGAAAGATAGGAGAAGCAGGTTTTTTCAACTTATTTTTCGGATGGATATATGTATGCCTTAATGACATATTATTTTGACATTTTATAGTCATGTATTGAAGCTTAAAATTGGTTGCAGGTGTGACGACAATTGCCGGAGGAAAGTCAAATGTTGCAGGGTACAGGGATGGGCCAAGTGAGGATGCAAAATTCTCTTCTGATTTTGATGTGATATATGTTCGTCCTACCTGTTCATTGTTAGTTATTGACAGAGGAAATGCTGCACTTCGACAAATCGCCCTCAACCAAGAGGATTGTGATGACCTGAACAGTTCTATTTCTGCCACAGGTTTGTTGTTTTACACGTTGGCCTTTAAATGTGATGACCTCTGGATTTTCTATTAGGAGGTGCAATGCATCCTTTTCTGGCCTTGCAGCTGAAAGTAGCTTAGTTTTGTTCAATTGTGTACACATGCATATTAATGTACATACGATATGCAAGCAATTGATCATATAATATTCACCATATATGGTTTGCTCACTGAATTCAATCCGAGCACATACACATGTATATCCATATGAAGACATGCCAAGATATATGCCATGATCTGTTCAATATAGTTAACTCTGCTAGAGTTCATAGATACTGATAATTAGGGGTGGGCAACCGGTAAAAACCTGTCCGAACCGGTAACGAAATTAGCCAAATTCCGCTACCGATACCGGTTGGACCGGTATACCGAACCGGTTTAGGTTTACCGGTTCGGAACTGTTTTTTACCGAATAAACCGAAAATTAATATAATTATTATTTTATTATTATTATTATTATTATTTTTAATTATTATAATCATTATTTTATTATTATTATTAATTATTTATTAATAATAAAAATAAATTTTTTTTTGGATAACCGGTATATACCGGTTCGGTTTTAACCGAACCATAAAAACTCGGTACCGAAACCGGTACCCAAAAACCGGTATATATCGGTTTTTTTGTACCGAAACCGAACCGACTTTTTTGTACCGAATTGACCGGTTCGGACTGGTCTGAAAAACCGGAAAAACCAAAAATCATGGCACATATTGACTTGAATATGTTATCATATTGATTAATTTATTATATATGTTGTTTACGGCAAGTCAATTCATTTTTAGTAAGTGCGAGTTTGTTAGTGCTCATGTTGTTGGAGTTGTATAGCCATTTTTTGGTGCTCAGACATTCAGATAGCACTTCTGTAAAACATTATTAAAAGTTTTGTTCGAATATATTTGGTTCAGCAGCTGGTGTCACAATCTACTTGTTTGATTCCTCATTATTAGATAAGTAATCATACAAAGCTTCAATTTTTTCTCTGATGAGTAAAGCTTTTCATCTTTCGATTGACATTAGTAATGTTGAATTTAAGTTATTTTATGGCTCTACTTGGCAGATGTTTTTATGGTAGTGGGTGCTGTCATAACTGGATACACTATATGCATGCTTCAGCAGGGTTTTGGACCATCTTTCCTCTCCCGAATGGTAATAATCTCAACCCATGGTGTCACATAGATTTGTTATTTGCCTACAAAATAATAGAGTTTATGAAGTAGCCATTCTGCATATTTTCCAACTTTCTAGATTCCAAAATTTCATTACTTACCTTTGTCTGGGATAAAATTTGTAGAGAATATTTCTGCATTAGAAAGTATACCAGCACCACAAGAATATTTGTATACTCTTATGTTCTCTGTATTTCTGAAAATGGCATTACATTTCCCTGGAAATGCCAACCAAAGATGACTCCTTTTTAGAAAATTTATGTATTTTTTCTACAATTTTAATTCGTTGGCTCAATCAGTTTGCTATGCATGCAGCAGCAACCAATGGAGAGAGAGTCTCAGGAACACCCGAGCAAGGAGAAAACCACTCCTATAGTTGAAACCATAAAAGAGGAATCAGAAGCAGGATGGCCATCTTTTGGGCAGCTGCTTGTGGATTTGTCCAAGCTTGCTCTTGAAGCATTGGCTAGTGTATTCCTTCAGTTTATGCCTTTCAGTTTCCAGCGCAGAAGTTCAACCAATGGCCTCACTCCATTAAAGGACTCTCTCGTAATGCCTGAAGATGTTGCTGAGCCCCCATTAGTTCAAAAGCATAGAACCCCTGCTCCTCTTTCTGAAACCCGGCAGGCTCATACTACTCCAAATGCTAGTGATAAATATTCAGAAATGAAGCCCCCTAAGATGAGATCATCGAGTTTTAAAGATCCTTCTTTGTCTAGCAAGCACAGATCCTCCAAGCGACAAGAATATGCAGAGTTCTACGGACCTAATGAGGTTCCACTTCCTGTACGGTCCAAGAGCCAGAAAGAAAGAACAAAGCATCGCCAAAGGGATAAAGGCGGAGAGGTAGGTTATGGAGCAGTTGGGGCAGAACATAAACCTGTTGAAATCAAGCAGGCAGTGAATTTCGAGGAAGCAAAGTTTGGGCATTACAATATCAGGAACAAGTATGCGGATTCTTATGGTTTTGATTAGGCGGCTGCAACACTAGGATAGATTTTGGAGCTTCCCCTGGAGATGTAGTTACTACGTACTCTGTTTAGGGCTGTACTGTGTAGCTTGTGTTCCGGGTTGTTTATGCTAGCTTGCTTGCTTGCTTCCTTGATGTGCATGTAACAATTCTACTTCACCCGATTCATCCAATGAAAATAGGTTGGCAACAATTCTGGAGCTTTTAGTAAGCATCTTGCAATCACCGGCCCTGTATAATTAACTTTTTCGGCCGCCTCATATTGGATGATTATTTTACCATGGCTAATTAACTTCATAATTAATACTCTACTATTTTATTCTTCTCTTATGTATAGGCTTCCTCCGTTTTTTTTTATTTGTCTTGGATGAGACATTAATTAAAATAAGTCGAATTAAATTTAGATTGTCCGGAATAAAAGTTGCATTCCTACTCCATCATGTCTACAAGGAGCATGATATGGAAAGATTGTAGGAATATAATTTAGAATAACAAACATCTTAGATCCACTTATTATAAGTTATCTTAGGTCTATCTTAATACAATATCATTTGATTATCAATTTAATAATGTAACCGTACGAATGTAGTGAGCATGTAAAAGTATAAGATTATGTAAAGTTTTGTTTGATTTCGGGCTATGCATCAACAACTTTATAATAATAAAAAGTTATTAAAATGTGAGTTGTTGTCTGTCGAAATATATACTTGTATAAAAATTATTTACTCTATTATAAAAATAATATTTTACATAATCTCATACTTTTGCATGCTCATTACATCCGTACGGTTATATTATTAAATTGACGATCAAATGATGTTATATTGAAAGTGATCAAATATAACTTATCTTATGTCGATTTAAAATGTCTTTTACTTTGTAATAAAAATAATTATATGGACGCTTTCTTGTTTATCAACTACTTTTATACAAAATAATATTATTTTATCTATTATTTTGTATAAACAATTATTCCACATGCTAAAATATTCCAAAAGGTGTTTGTCCATATGAATGGAGAGGTATCATGGATAGACTTTGTTTGCTTAATTTTCAGCATATGATCTATTGTCCTATCGGGGGACTTGCTTAATTTTCATTACTCTATTAATATAAATTAAATTGAACTTTTTATTATGAAACTTTATAAGAGTACAATAATAAAATTATATATTTAGAAGTATATATAAAGAGTAAATAGAATAATATATAAGAACAATGATGATTAGAGATGTAATCTTATAATTGTAGTTATATGTGTATATCATTCTCTTAACAATGCTCATATTTATAGGCACATGTACATATATAAATACTTATAAGTTCAAAGGTCATAAGAAAGTATAGAATCAAATGAACTTGAAAATGATGAATGAACAAAATAATAAAGAGGTGTATGAATGCATATAGACATCTACATACTATGTATGATTTTATAACACCTCCCCCTTGGATGTCTATTGTACAAACCTTACGCATTAAAAACTGTCTCATTAAAAACCTTATCAAAAAAAATCCAATGAAAAAAGACATTGGTTAAGGAAAAAAAGATCGAGTACAATGCATAGCAGCTCCCCCTCGTGAATGTATCAACTTAACTCCTTAAGCAGTCACATTCCAAATTGCGTCGTAATCCTTCAAACGTTGTAGCCGTTAATGTTTTAGTGAACAAATCTGCTAGATTATCTTTTGAGTGAATTTGCTGAACATCAATATTACCACACTTATCAAGGTCATGTGTGGAAAAAAGAAATCAGTAAGATGTGTTTTGTTCTATCTCCTTTGATGTATCATCCCTTTAATTGAGGTATACATGCATGCAACATATTGTCTTCATATATAATGGTTGGAGTTACTTTGTTGGAGAATAAACCATATGTTTCACGAATATGTTCAGTAATTGATCTCAACCACACACATAATGTGTATTGCAACTAATTCCACAAGCTACTGTTTCACACTAGGGTGAACTCCACTTATTATTTATGTGCAGAAAACTTATGGAACTATCAATTCCCTATATATATATATATATACACACACCCTATTAGGCGTCCTTACCACTGGTCCACTGGAGTCTGGACGACCTTGATGGGGCTCTTAATGATTAAGATCTTGGTCCAATGTCTTCACTCGTATTTAGAGGTCTGCAAAATTTTGGATGAAAATATAAGTTACGTTGAGGAGCTTGACCCAAATTCAGATAGGCCAAGCCCATCTTTTTATGGACTAGGCTCGGGCCAATATCGTATTTCCAAATCCAATTTGCTCCTCTACGAAAGAGGGAAAGTCCAATTGATTTATTTAAATGGGCAAGGGTCCATGCATGCATGTGTGTGTAAATTATAGTACTAAGTAAAGGATATGTACAGTGCAATGATATTGCTACAAGCGTGAACAGAACACCTCCAAGAAGACAATAGGTGGGTGTGGGGGACAAAGTGCACTGCAAGTAAACTCCACATCTCTCAATAATCTTGTCGTCTGGTTAGGAAGCGCTCTGATGATCGATCAAGACCATGCATTTCAGCAATTACAATATTATACTATATACAAAAATTCTAGGGAACCGGTTTTGCAGACCGGCCTAGCCACCGTATTTTTTGACTCCTACAAAAATTTATAATATTTATTTTAATTTAAATTTTTACAGAGTTCAATGATTTAGGTGTATTTTAGATCAAAAATTCTAAGGGGACTGAAAATTAGTTTGACTCCCAAAAAATTTATAATATTTATTTTATCTCAAATTTTTACAAAATTTAGTAATTTAGGTATAATTTAGATACATGTAAAAAATAGAATTTATGATTTAGTCTTCAGGGTTTAGAGTTTAGGGTTTAGGGAGTCAAAAGAAAAAAATTGGACCAAAAAATTTATAATATTTATTTTAACTCAATTTTTTATAGAATTCAGTGATTTAAATGTAATTTGAATACGTGTAAAAAATAGAATTTAGGGTTTAGGATTTATTGTTTAGGGAGTCAAAAGAAAAAAAATTGGACCAAAGTTTTACAGAATTAAGTAATGCAAGTGTAGTTGGATACAAGTAAAAAAAAAAATTAAGGTTTAATGTTTAATGTTTTAAGGTTTAGAATTTATTATTTAGGGTCTACGGTTTAGGAAGTTAAAAAAAAAAAAGGACCGGTGGCTCGCTAAAACCGGTCCCCCTTGAATTACTCGTATAGATATTGGGGAAAATTTAGCTGTAACTATGATCATTCATTCCATTCATATGTGTATATATATATATATATATATATATTGGAGCTCATGTTATATATAAAGCCAGGAAATCGATCCAATATCTTAATTTACTCGACATTTGAATCAATCAAATTAATTCAAACATGGTGGCACCAAGAACAAATTACTATTATTTTTGGTTTCTTTTACTCGTCATCTTTTCAATGGCAATTGTTAGAATGAGAGGCGATGAAATGAGAAATCCCACGGAGGTTCCGCTGGAGGAGCATAAAGATGTAGGGATAAAAAGAAACAAAACTCATAACGATCTTGTGGTGAACAACAAGGGCAAAAATAATGGTTGGGGCGGCGGAGGAGGTGGCGGTGGCGGCGGCGGATGGGGTTGGGGAGGAGGTGGTGGTGGATGGTGGGGGTGGGGATGTAGGAGGAGACATGCCCACAAGAAGAGAGTTTTTATGAGGAAGGAAATGGAGGAGTACAAGATGGGCGAGTTTGCACAGTGCACTAGGAGAGGAAGGTGTAGAGGAATGAGATTGGATTGCCCTCTTCATTGTGGTGCCCCTTGTTTCTATGACTGTAAACATATGTGCAAAGCTCACTGTCGTCGTCGACGCTAGCTAGCTAGCTACTTACCTCCTATTTGAATTTGCTAATATTTTTATATTGGGTGTTTCTTAATCTCTAGCTAGGCAGCTAGCTAGTTTTGATTTAGCATATTTGTTTAGAATGATTATTGTGATAAGTTTGATGGAGTTACTGCATGCATGTTAGTTTTGTTTTATATATAGTAGTATTTTTTACGTTTTTGAGTTTTTCGGCGTGCGTACGTGTTTCGGTGTTTGTCGATGGATCGACAGATCGATATAATTAAAACTTACTACTTACTTACTTCAGATCAAATGTTGTTTATTATACTCTTTGTACGTAGTCAAGAACAAAATTAAGGTTACTTAACTTTTCTTCTCTATTTGCTTTTTAGCAGCGACATACATTCAATATAAGATAAACTACATAATTGCTTTTAATTAGTTTGAATAAATTAAATATTACTTTTCTTTAGTAATATATTTTGGCTTCCAATAATCCAGCTAATTAAAGGAATTCATTTCCAGACAGAGATAATACTAAAGTTGCTAGATCAACGATGTCATTAACGAAACTCATTCCAAAAAATGACGACGTGCTATCATTTTATCCACATCTCTTTTGTTAATAATTATCCACATCTCTTTTAACTTAAGATCTTAGAATAAGTTCTTTACGTACGTGCATAGAGAATTTTATGTGTAACTTATATATATATATATTCAATTTATAGCTTTATCAGTTTATTAGTTTATTATTCTTTGTTTTAAGTAACATGACAGCGACTTTCATCTTAATTGGACAGTGAAATTCATATTACAATTATTCTCATAATTTTTCTGTTTGAAAAGTACAAACGGAAGCTATATATTTCGGTTGACAATAATGAGAATCCGTACGTCGAGAATGACTTAGTCTCTGCTATATATCGACCAGTTTTTTCCTAGGGCAGCCAGCCAACAACAAATCTTGAGGTGGGGAACTGGAAAGAGAAGGCTTTCCTTCAAAGATACGATGAACCAATTAAAGGTGAAGCAATGAATTAATTATGAATTAATGGGAAATGATGAGAAAAATTGGCTTTATATATATCCTTTGGAAAGATGGGTCCTAGCTAGCTCTATCTTCAAGCCAATCCAACGATATTAATTCCAACCAAAGGCTATCACACTTTTCTATATAATGTCTATATATAATAACTGTGCAAATTAACCAGAAGGATTCATTCATGTAATATCCTCCTGCGCCTGCGCCGAACTAAATGGAATATAGGTTGCACAGCTTATTAGACTCTTCTGTTCATGTTTTAACCAATTATCGTCCGATGCCACTCTAGTAACATTAAAGACATGCATGCTATTCATAAAAACTGTCTTCCAAGTTGTCCTCCATAATAGTAGTGTGTGTGTATATATATATATATATATATATATATGTGTGTGTGTGTGTGTGTGTGTGTGTGTGTGTGTGTGTATGTGCTATGTACAAATTATAATGAGATTGCTCATAATTCAAACACCTACACATACGTATATGCTTATAGATATTTATATATTATTAAATGCATGGCTCGATCATGCACACATTTAACTATGCAAATACTGACTTGGATGTATATATTATTAAAACATTATCTCATTCATTTTCATATATACACCGATTCTAATAATTGTTTGTTTCGGTTAACAGGTGGGATTATATTGAAAAAGGAGATAAGATGTACACAAAGATATGGATCGTTTAGTTGCTTTTAATGAGGGACTTAAAACATGGTCAAAGTGGATAGACTCTATTTCTAATGTTGATCCTACTATCACCAAGGTCTTCTTTCAGGGCATCTCTCCCACTCATTACAAGTAAGCCCTTCTTTCTGCCTTTAATATGCTACCTATAATTTCTGTTTGCTAAGTTAATTATGACGTTCAAATTTGTAACAATAAACAATTTTTAATAATTACTTCATCGTTTCAGTGACCAAAAAGAATATATATATATATATATATATATATATATATATATATTTCACCAACCTGAGTTAATTGTCAAGAGTACCACCCGGAATATATAAAACATTTGTTACATTTAAAAGAAAATTAAGTATTCCATAATAGAAAATTATGTACGTAAAGGCTGCTTGGGAATTTAAAAAATAAATAAATCAAAACTTATACTAGTTCAACTTACTCTTAGTTATATATATATATATATATAAAGATTAGCAAATACTTAGTTCTAGCTACTTGCGGCCGGGAGATCACAGACAAAAGCCCTCTACACATATAAAGTACATAAATTTCAGAAAATCCTCATCCAGTCTAAAAATAACTTTTGAACAAATGTAGTATTAATTTCATCTAGCTAGCTGTAAAATTAAACTATATATATATATATATATGATTAGTACTCTCCTTTGACAATGTATTAACCTTGGAATATTGTGCACGTAGCGGAAAAGAGTGGAACGAATCACAATCAACAACTACTTGCAAAGGACAAACCCAACCACTAAGTGGACCAGTATATCCTGGCGGATCAGTGGCAGCCGTGGCGGTGGTGAAGCAAGTGTTGAGCAACATGTCGACGCCGGTAGGCTTGCTGGACGTGACAGCACTCTCACAGTTGAGGAAAGATGGTCACCCTTCGATATATGGATTTGGTGGAAGTAAGGTGTTAACGCCAAGATCTTGTCACGCACCTCAATCATCAAAACGCGCTTCAATCCTGCACAGTAAACGCATCAGCACCAGATCTCGACGACTTTGGGCCGCAGGGGATCGCTCCGGTGTGAGAATAAGTATAGGCTGGAAAAAAGGATTAACAATGGAGGTTGTGTGTTCTAGTGTCTGGCGAGGAAAAATATTTTGTTACCTTCTTTTTTGTGTAGTCCTCCATACTCATTTACTATCTCATCAACTTGTATGTTTTTCCCCGATGCTTACGTCAGCTGGCTGCATGCAGGTTTTACCATACTTTGCTCTCCCTCTAGTCAACATTATGTCAACCCCTCATTAATAAAGGTGGCTTAAGACAACTTAGCCCATCACTTTAATCAGCCGTCTGCTAATCCCATAGATTAGGGATAATCTTTTAGCCCATAAGCTGCCACTTGTCTTCCATTACCAGTTCCAGCCCAAGCTTTACATAAACAATTATTTAGATAATAGTCCAATGTTCCAAGAGTAAAAATGGGTTTGACTCGGAAAGCCCAAAATAAATAAGGTTTGATCGACCCAAATAATTCGCAGCCCAACATTGCCCCCCAGTCTTTTGTTAAACAGCATGTTTGATGAAAGAGTATAAGAGTCCGGCCCAAACATCAAAAAGAATTCAAACAGATTCGGCAAAGCCCAATTAACACAAGGCCCATGTCCAAATGCAGACCCCTCAAACTCAAAATCAGATGCCAACTCTTCAAATTCAAAAACAAATGATAGCTTCCTCAATTCTAGGAACAGACGCCAACTATTAACCTTTCAATTTCAAGTCCGGATACCAACCCTGCACCTCTATCATTATCTTCATTGAATGCGCAACCTTTGGGCTCTGTGTACCTTGGAAAAATAACTTTATAAATCTTTGAAACCTCTGATTTGCACAGTTTTACTTGCTTATTTGAAATTCGAAGTACTCCAGCTTCCTTCTTCTTCTTTTGGCTTTCTCTCTCTCAACCAAACTGCTAACAATGGCTTCCCAGGATCAAGATAACATCATTCCATCCTCTGAAACTTTTTCACCTTCGATCCCGGCTGCTCAAAACCCTACACAGACCGTTCCGTCAGCAAATCCCAAATCAAAACCCCTATCTAGTAAGAATCCTCCAAGCGATACCGCTAAAGACGTCCCCCCAGAGCCTCCTTTTGATTTCAATGATGCAAAGCGATTTGCCCATGCCAATGTTTCTTCTAAGAATACCGATGCAGATATCCTGGCCATCCGAGATCGATATCAGATTCCACCCAACTACCAACTGCGAGCCCCTTCCTCTACTGATCGCATGTACCAACGTCCTGATGGTTACGTTGCTATGCCCCTCACTCTCTTGGAGAAGGGACTCCGTTTCCCTCTTCATGCTTTCATTTTGAACATGCTAGGATTTTCGGGGGTTGGGTTGGCCCAATTGGTCCCCAAGTTTTACATTTACATTCTTGCGTTTATAGCCTGGTGTTTTGAACAGAGTATTCCTCCCTCCATCGATTTTTTCTTTTCCCTCTTCATAGTCGGCCAGTCCCGTGAAAAAGGCTTCAAGGGGCTGAGCAAACCATCTAATGTTAAGATCGAGAGACGATCTTTGATTGACACCCCCTCAAGCAACTGAGGGTGGCACAAGGAGTGACTCTTTATCAACGGGCCTGATATTTCTTCTGTCCCCGACTGGACCACTACCCCTATTATTTCTCCAGACTTCGGTAATGTCACGCTAGAACGGGGAACAGAAATGGTGAAGCTGTTGAATAAGCTTCCCCTGAAGAAATGGAGTTTCGGACTGCCTCAGCAAACAAGCTTGGTTGTATGATCATAAGTGTAAGTTCCGAACCCATCTTTTATGCAATTTTCTCAAACTCCCTTCAATGATAGTTCTGAAGTATTACTTTATATTTTTTTCAGTATCTCTGATTAAGCCCACTTCCATTGACCGAATGGATTTGGAGAAATTCCTCACCGGCAAGTCAGTTCAAGCTTCTTCTGAAGCTCAAGATCTCGAAGAGCAGGGTGACGAATCCCAAACTTCCAGGCTCTTTGTACCGAACTCCCAACTGCTGGTTCAATTCCCTCCGAGGGGCCAAGTCGACTTCGTCAGACAAAACAGGCTGCCAAAAAACCCAAACGGGTGCCTGTCCCTACACTTACCGAGAGTCTCTTAGACATGCCCATCGAAGAACGAGCCAAAATGCTCCATACCAAAAAATGGAAAGCCAAAGTCAAGATCATCCCCCTTACTATCGAAGAGTTAAGAATCCCGACTAGACAATCTCCCCCTCCGTCGGCTGACGTTGACAAATTAGAGGAAGACCCTAGTTCTCCTCTTATTCGGAAACGAAGAGCTGTTTCGGATGATCAACCGCTTTCACCTCCCCTTAGACAACCAACACCTTCACCAAAACGAGCAGCACCCCCTTCTCCCCCTTTATCATCTTTCTATGGTCCGAAGTCGGGGGTTCTTCGTTCACCCAGTTTATGGCCGGATCAAAGGGAATATTTTCCTTTACATCTGTACATTCATTTGTTCTGGCTACCGACAATCATCACTTCGGTAACAGCTCCGTTTCTGATTTGCTCGAAGAGGGCCTAATTAATCAGGCTAGAGTAAGTACATCACATTTTACCCATCTTAGTTCATGGATATTTTCTTGAAATTTCTTCTAACTTCGAATAACTGCAGGCTAATGGGTCCTTTGGGCGTCTTTATCAAAAATACAAAGAAGTTGAGGTTGATGAGGAGGCGGCCCGAATGGAGAATGCCATTCTGAAGTCAGTTTTGGCAAAGGAGAGGAGTGAACATGAAAACCTCCGCTTTAACTGTCAAGGACTTCAAAATGATCTCATCAAAATGAAAGATCGATTGGCCGTAGCCGAAGCCCTCCTAACAAATAACTTCTCAACAGAACCATGAGTTGCGACTGGCTAATGATCAACTATCGAAAAATAATCAAAACTTGACAAGGGCATTCTCCGAAGCCAAAAAGTCTGAAGAGCAACACATGGATCTCCAGGGGCAAGGTAGAAAAAGAGCTCCGTGATCTCAAATTGGCTGGCCCTCCTCTGACAGAAGACCTCCGAAAAGAAATCCAGATCGCATACCGCAAATCTCCAGAGCTTACAAATGAAATAGTTGACATGTATGCCGAAGGTTACGTTCGAGGCAGCCCGAAGCAAGGGCAAATCAAAACTGGCCGCTGCCTCCCTTAACCCAACTCTTTTAGACTCTTCCGAAGATGAAGATGAAGAGTAGTATCGAAGACAGCTTCATTTTGCCTAATTTTATCTCAGTTTTATGTGTTTGTGAAAACTTTCAACTACTATAGTAATTTTTGTTTTTATGTTGAATGATATCTATCTTATTCCTTATTTACTCCCTTTTAGTTTCATATTATACTGTTATTTAAACAATATATAATTTGAACTCAACACTTCAAATAAAACCAAGTAAAAATGTAAGACGAGACTTACATATTATTGAATAACACTATACGCCATATAGAATGAATGATTCATCAATCTTTCAATAAGAATATCAGTTCCGAAGAACTTGTAATGTCATCAGTCATATAATAATTTGGTAATCCTGTTCTCTCCGAGAGCCGAAGGGGTTAGACCAGAAATATTCACTTCGCCGTCCTAAGGCCGAATGAATACAACCTTGTTCAGCCAAAAATATATTTTACTTCGCTACGAGGAGACGAAGGGATCCAACCTTATAACTTGGTGAACTCGTTCTCTCCGGGAGTTGAACGGGTTCGACCAACAATAGTTCGTTTCGCTACGAGGAGACGGAGGAATCCAACCTTATACCAAGCTAGCAACGTCGTTCTCTCCGAGAGCCGAACATGTTCAACCCAAAAAATATTCCTCCCCGCTTTGTTAGAAAAGTCGAAGGGATCCAACCTTATTACTGGTGACCACGTTCTCTCCGAGAGCTGAACGGGTTGGACCATCAATAGTTCGCTTCGCTACGAGGAGACAAAGGAATCCAACCTTATACCAAACTGGCAACCTCGTTCTCTCCGAGAGCCGAACAGGTTCAACCCAAAAAATATTCCTCCCCGCTTTGTTAGAAAAGTCGAAGGGATCCAACCTTATTACTGGTGACCACGTTCTCTCCGAGAGCTGAATGGGTTGGACCATCAATAGTTCGCTTCGCTACGAGGAGACTGAAGGAATCCAACCTTATACCAAGCTGGCAACCTCGTTCTCTCCAAGAGCCGAACAGGTTCAACCCAAAAAATATTCCTCTCCGCTTTGTTAGAAAAGTCGAAGGGATCCAACCTTATTACTGGTGACCACGTTCTCTCTGAGAGCCGAACGGGTTGGACTATCAATAGTTCGCTTCGCTACGAGGAGACGAAGGAATCCAACCTTATACCAAGCTGGCAACTTCGTTCTCCCCGAGAGCTGAACAGGTTCAACCCAAAAAATATTCCTCTCCGCTTTGTTAGAAAAGTCGAAGGGATCCAACCTTATTACTGGTGACAACGTTCTCTTCGAGAGTCGAACAGGTTCAACCCAAAAAATATTCCTCTTCGCTTTGTTTAGAAAAGTCAAAGGGATCCAACCTTATAACTATCATGAAGAAAAGCCATCATTGGAGAGAAAAGCCATCATTGGAGAAAAGAGCCACTTTTATTGATAATTGATGTAGTAGTTACAGACTTCCAGACTTTGACACTGGCTCTACTGAAAATATTTGCGGAGCCTTCCAGAATGCCAAGTATTCTTAATCTCAGACCCATCTAAGGCTCGCAACCGATAAGTTTCGGGCTTTGGTACGCTAACGAATTCATAAGGGCCCTCCCAATTTGGCATGAGTTTACCCATATTCTGAGGTGTAGAAGTCTCTACCTCTCGAAGAACAAAATCCCCAACTTCGAATCTCCAAAGCTTTACCCCTTTGTTGTAGTGTTTAGCCACACGACGTTGATATGTAGCCAATTTTACGAAGGCTGCCTCTCGGACTTCTTCGAGCAGATCTAAACTGGCTTTGAGTCCCTCATCATTATACAATTATTTAAACTGACTGACCCGAAGACTTGTAGACCCAATTTCCACCGGAACTAGAGCATCAGAACCGTATGCCAGTCTAAATGGTGAGTCTCCTGTTGTAGTTCTTGGCGTAGTCCGATAGGCCCATAACACGCTAAGTAATTCTTCGGGCCATCTTCTTTTGGCGTCATCCAGCTTTTTTTGATCCCATTCAGGAGTATTCTGTTAGTTACCTCAACTTGCCCATTAGATTGTGGATGAGCAACCGAAGTCTTCCGATGCTAAATTCCTAACTCTTTCAAGAATGCCTCAAACTTTGATCCTACAAACTGGCGTCCATTATCTGAAATTACCACCATAGGAATGCTAAATCGGAATACTACTGACTCCTTCAGAAACTTCAAGCATTCTTGCTCCGTGATCAGCCGAAGCGGCTTCGCCTCTACCCACTTAGTCATAAATATATCAATCGCCACTATAACAAAACTGACCTGACCTTTCACTTTTGGGAGTGGACCCAGTATATCTACCCCCCAGACAGCAAATGGTATAGGAGATAAAATCGAGTATAGCTCTTCGGGTGGCTGATGTGGGATTGGACTATTCAGTTGGCATTTCTGGCACTTTTTCACGTAATCGGTAGCCTCTTTGAAAATGGTTGGCCAATAATACCCCTGACGAAGCACTTTATATGCTAGTGACTTCGCGACCATATGATCACCGCAAATACCTTCATGAACCTCCCGAAGGGCATATTCAACTTCAGACGGAACCGAACATTTCAGCAATGGAGAAGAATAAGCCCTTCGATATAGATCTCCATCAATAAGTACGAAGTTTGCACTTTTGTATTTCACCTTCTTGGCCAACATCTGATCTGAAGGTAGTACGCCATCTGTTAGATAGTTTATGTATGGGGTCATCCAACAATTAGACCGCTCCACGCACATTACTTCACCATGCTGGATGCTGGCTTGTTTCAAGATTTCCAAGTAAACTGTCCCGTCAAAAGCGCTCGATCCAATAGTAGCCAGCTTTGACAATGCATCGGCGTTTGAATTATCAGTTCGACCAATACCTTGAAATTCACACGAGCCGAAGTATTGAAGTCGATCTTTCAATTCTGTAAGATACTTAACCATTTTAGAGCCTCGAGCTTCATATTCCCCCGAAACTTGTTTGATGACCAGCTGAGAATCACTGTAAATAATCAACTTCTGAACTTCCAAACTCTTGGCCAGACGCAACCCTGCTAGCACCGCCTCGTATTCAGCTTCGTTATTCATTGCTCTGAATTTGAATCTGATAGCCTGCTGCACTTTGAATCCCTCCGGACTCGTCAGAATGATGCCAGCACCACTAAGGTCCGAAGTAGAAGATCCATCGACATATAAGGCCCAAGAATCGTGCGCCTGTTGAAGTGTAGCCACCGTTTTCGTAGATCCCTCCACTTCGTTTAGACTCCAATCAGCTTCGGAAAACGAGCATTCTACCACAAAATCGGCCAAGGCTTGACCTTTGATAGTTGTCTGTGGATAGTACTCTATGAAGAACTGAGATAATTCCATCGTCCACGCAGCAAGTCTCCCCGAAATCTCTGGCTTCCCCAGCACCTTCTTCAGTGGCTAATCCGTGTATACCACTATTACCCGACCTTGGAAGTACTGTCGAAGCTTTCTACTAGCAATAATCAAAGCAAAGGCAAACTTCTCAAGGTTTGGATACCTTATTTCTGCGTCCCTAATAGAATGGTTCACATAGTAAATCGGGTGCTGCTTACCCCCAATTTCATGCACCAAAACTGCTCCTACTGCTAATGAACTTACAGCCAGATACAAATACAAAGGTTCAGTAGGATCTGGCTTCACCAACAGAGGTGCCGAATATAAATACCTCTTGATTCCTTGGAAAGCTTCCTCACACTCTGAAGTCCACTGGAACTTTTTCGCATTCTTTGACCCTTTCAATGTGTTAAAGAACGGCAAGCACCTTTCTGCCAATTTAGACATAAATCTTTGCAACGATGCTATTCTACCAGTTAATCTTTGGACATCCTTGTATGACTGTGGGGATTTCATGTCCAAGATGGCCTGAATTTTCTCTGGATTGGCTTCGATACCCCTCTTGCTGACCAAATATCAGAAAAACTTGCCTGCTCCCAGCCCAAAAGTGCATTTAGTTGGATTCAACTTCAAATCATAATGGTGAATCGTCTGAAAACACTCCTCTAGATCGTCCAGGTGGCCATGAACCGACATGCTCTTAACAATCATATCATCAACATAGACCTCCATATTCTTCCCGAGCTATTTTGTAAAAACGCGGTTCATCATTCTCTAATACGTAGTTCCAGCATTTATCAAATCGAACGTCATTTTTTTGTAGGCGTATACCGACCGATGAGTAATGAAAGCTGTCTTCGGAATATCCTCCCTGCACATAGAAATTTGATGATATCCTGAAAAAGCATCCATGAAGCTCAGCAAGGCATACCCCGAAGTTGCATCAATAAGTTGGTCAATATGAAGCAGAGGATAGAAGTCCTTCGGACACGCTTTATTTAGATCAGTATAGTCTATACAAACTCGCCATTTTCCATTATGCTTTTGCACCAGAACCACGTTTGCCATCCAATTTGGGTAGTCAATCTCGAAGATAAAGTATGTAGCCAGTAACTTGACGACCTCCTCGTCAATTATTTTCTGCCTCTCTGGCTCGAAAATCCTTTTCTTCTGCCGAACTGGTTTCTTAGCTGGATCCACTTGCAATCTGTGCTCAGCCACTTTCCGACTCACCCCAGGCATGTCACTAGGAACCCAAGCAAAGACATCGGCATAACACCGAAGCAATTCCATCAGATTTGTTCGAAAAGGCTCTGGCAATCCCTAACCGATTTTCACGGTTTTCGCTTTCTTCCCCGGAATTAACTTGATCTCTTCGGTCTCTCCCGCGGGCATAACTAATGGCTCCGTTCCGCTTTCTATAAATAGTTTCATTTCAATGGCCATGGTCTGTTTCTGTTTACTGACTCCTACTCCCGAAGTGATCAGAGCATTTCGATAACACCTCCTCGCCAAGTCCAGATCTCCTGCCACTTCGCTAACTCCATGGGGCGTAGGAAATTTAATTTTGAAATGGGGAATTGAAGTAACTGCCTGCAAAGCTGTTAAAGTAGGTCTTTCCAAAATGGCATTATATGCAGAATCCACATGTACAACGTAAAACTTACACATAATTTGAACCTGTTAGGGAACCGTCCCGAAGACAACCGACATCTCAAGGGTCCCTGCTACTTTGACTGGATCGTTACTAAAGCCACATAAAGGGGTCTCCTACCCAATTTTCATCTTCTGACCATCCAAAGGCATCCGGTGATAAGCATGAGCATATAAGATATCCACCGAAGAGCCTAGTGTCGATCATTATCCTCTTCCTATCCACCAAACCAACTTGTGCAGTGATCACCAAGGCCCCCTCATGTGGTTCAATAGGTTCGAAGGGAAATCTTTGTCTGTGAAAGAGATTACGGAACCTGGGTACGCCCTTTCAGCCTTCAGAGGTTTATCTGCCAAAGTCATCACCGAGTCCAGATATCCCCGTCTTTTCTTCCCTGCAACCGTGCTCATGTTACCTTCGGAGATCACATCTACAACATGTCGTGCCGCCTGGTTCGGCATTGGTTGAACCGGCTGGGAGACTTGTGCTAACTCCCTATCCTTAGGCTGTTCCCTCTGCCGTTCTCGCCCTGCTACATACTGTACCAGAGTACCATTTTGAACTTTTCTCTCAATGAACTCCTTTAAACTCCAGCAGGAATTCGTATCATGCCCGACCGCCCGGTGGTAATTACAGTATAAAGCAGGATCTCTGGACCATGGTCGGGGATTGTTTCTAGGCGGTTCGAAGTATGGTTGGTTCTTTATCTGTTCCAAAATAGTAGCCCGATCTGTGTTGAGCTGTGTATACACCTTATTCACCTTCTGAGTCGGAACGGGCGGACGATCCCCCCTGGGTGTCCAGTTATTGTTATACCTCTTTTGATTCCCTTCAAACCGGTCATTACCGCCACTACTCTTCCTCTGATTACCATCCGACTTTTCCTTGTCTTTTTCCTTTGCCTTTTCCGAAGAGCTCTGCTTTAAGCTAGCCATCGCCTCTTCCACCACGATAAAGCCTTCAGCCTTCTCAAACGCTTCGGCCAGACTTTTCGGATGCTTGAACATCAGCTTCTTTACCAGTTTCTCTGACTTCACCAGATCTAAACCATTCTGAAACAACCCTACTGCCTGAAGATCGTTGAGATCTGAAACCTGACCCACGGCTTCTCTGAACCTTTTCACGTATTGCTCCAAGGTCTCGCTCGAATACTGCTTTACTTAAGCCAACGATCTCGTGGATTTTTCCCTTCTCTTATTGCTCCCGAAGCGAGCATGGAACTTGTCACACAGATCCATCCACGACGCAATTGAATCTGAAGCCAGAGTCCCCATCCACTGCCTCGCGTCTTTTCTCAACGTCAATCCGAATGTCTGACACTTAGCCGCATCCGAATAGTTGTAATAATCCATTAGCCTGTCAAACACTTGACTGTGGTCGTATGGATCCCCAGAACCGTCATAACTTTCATATGAGGCAGCTTCTTGCTAGTATCTACTTTCTCTTTAAGAATTTCGATGAGAAAGGAGACGCCTTTTTGTCCGAAGTTTCCTTCCCTTGCTGAACCTCCGCTAACTGCTTTCGAAGTTCTTTTATCTCTTTTGCCAGGTCTTCTATTCCCCCGGGTGGCGAAGCAACTTCTTTCACTAGAGAGTTCATCTTCTTATGTTTAGTCCGATCTTTTCTATCCGGACTAGACGATCTTGAAGGAATTTGTCTGTTATTTCAGGTCGGAGCGAATAACCCCCAATGTGGTGTACCCTCTTCGGACTCTCTGGAGAATAACTTCTTGAACGGCTTCGGACGCCCATCCCTTCTACTGTTCCTGTGATACTCAATACGTGGCACCTTTTTCAAAGCCTCGGGAGAATATTCTCGTGACCCACTTCGTCTTCTATCAGGAAAATTACTACAAAACCCACTTTCAGACTGCCTAGAATATTCATCCCTCCTTACTCTTCGACTTAGTGACCTACCCCGTCTTTTCGGTCGAGTGTAACTGGATGCCTTATCTTCCTTCTCAGCCACAAGGACCATCTGTTTAGAAATCTCTTCCCTCTTCTGTAGAAGTGCTTTCAAAGCCGTGTCGGTCTCTTGCGCCATCTTCGCCAGGGTAGAGATTTTGTCTGTCTAACCTTCTCGGTGTTAGGCGGTGTACTTACCACCCTTTTCCGATCCTTGTTAGGACTTTTGCTGGACAGTAGAAAATAACTTCCTCTTGGTATCACCATGATCTCTAGCATGAGACCCTTCCCGGAACTTCTTGTGACCCAAGTCTATCATGGATACTTACCGAAGGACCCAACCTATCCTTCACCGAGATTCTTTGCAAAGAAGAACTAGCAGTCGTCGGCTGTCCTTCGGCTGTAACCGTCTTAGTTTTCACCATAACTTCCGATGTAAGATACTCAATGTTTGTGATTGAAAACCAGAAACACTAGAAAAGAGGCCCTCCTTCTAGCTCCAATGTTAACTCCAAGATCTCGCCACGCGCCTCAATCACCAAAACGCGCTTCAATCCTGCACAGTAAACGCGTTAGCACCAGATCTTGACGGCTTTGGGCCGCTGGGGATCGCTCCGGTGTGAGAATAAGTACAGGCTGAAAAAAGAATTAACAATGGAGGTCGTGTGTTCTAGTGTCTGGCGAGGAAAAATATTTTGTTACCTTCTTTTTTGTGTAGTCCTCCATACTCATATACTATCTCACCAACTTGCATGTTTTCCCCCGATGCTTACGTCAGCTGGCTGCATGCAGGCTTTACCATACCTTACTCTCCCTCTAGTCAATATTATGTCAACCCCTCACTAATGAAGATGGCTCAAGACGGCTTAGCCCATCACTTTAATCAGCCGTCTGCTAATCCCATAGATTAGGGATAATCTTTTAGCCCATAAGCTGCCTACCTGTCTTCCACTATCAGCTTCAGCCCAAGCTTTACATAAATAATCATTTAGATAATAGTCCAATATTTCAAGAGTAAAAATAAATTTGACCTAAAAAATTCAAAATAAATAAGGTTTGACCGGCCTAAATAATCACGGCCCAACAAAGGGAAAGGATTGTAGTCATTGGTGTCTTGCTGGCGTTCATGATTCTTGGAATCAAATCTTGTATGCAATTATTGTTTCAAATACCACTGATTCAACTACTTAAATAATGTATTTACAAATTAATTCCGCAGCTCTTTAATCCTAATGAATTAATAATGTACCACCCTAGTTATACATACATAGATATATATATATATATATATATATATATGTATTACAAATATGATTTATAATTTTTATTGGCTTAATGACACTTCTATTCTTCTAAGTTGTTACCAACTTTTAAAGTCGTCTTTGAAGTTCATTTTTTCGTCAATTAGATGACGTTTTTGTTCCTTATACCCGATTTGATCACTATCCGACTCATTTTTGATCAAATGTTGACCCAACCCGACCCAGTTTGATTCGACTCCAATTTCAACAATAATTTTTTAAAAAAAACTAAAAAGTTTAAAAATAATTATTATTTTGAAAATTATAAAATAAATGTTGCTAGTCTCAAAAAAAAAATCAACAGTAATTTATGAAGTCATATAAGATTTAATTTTATGTGCTTAAATGAGGAGGACCTAATTTGGCCAGCCTATGGTACTTTTCTAGGCGAAGACACTCTTTGAACATCTCTTCCCCAATAATTTTTCAAAATTTGACTGATAAATTATTGACTAGCCTTTATGCGATTAGGCAATAAAATAATGTAGCTAAGAAAAAAATTGCTTACTGTTTTGCAAATTGAACTTTTTATGTGGAACAAAGGAACCATTTACAAAAAATTTAACAGTTTCGAGTATATATGCATCTTGTTTGACACCATTTTCTTTACAAAAATTATACGTTTAAAATTAGAGATATATTTTTTTAATCTATTTTAAAATTAGAGATATATTTTTATTTTTAAATTATAAAGTGATATGATATTTTTTAATTTATCATTACTTTTTTATTATCATTTTCAATATCACACTATCACAACCAAATTCTTAACCAATACTAAGACTATATTTTTTGTTTTGACTATGTTATTAGTGTGTAGTTAAATTTTATTCAACAATTTAGTTTAGTTTAGGTTTAGATAATAATGTATGTATAATGTACATTTCACTACTATTATTGTTTTTAAAGAAGGCAAGAATAATATACATAAGTTTGTTAGAAGAGTACACAAGAGTGTGTTAAATATATTTTATTAATTTTATACAATCAGTTACTATATTTTGTTTGTTTATTTTTTGAAAATGCAAAATTTATAAAGTTACCATCTTTAGATTTAAAAATATAAATTAATTGTTTAAATTATTCTTTGGGGCTGTACTAGACAAATTTAAATTAAACATTTTTTTTCGCGTTTGTAAAAAATTAACTACTTTCTTTGGTGTCCAACTTATTAAATGTGAATTAATTAATAGTAAATTGTATGTTGTTATGGCCTATTTGGTTTGTGAGGAATGCTTATGTTAGGTTGGGATACATATTTGGTCAAATCTGATTCTTATATTTGAAAAATAATTAAAAAATTTAAAATTTAAAATTCTGATTATTTTCATAAAAAATGCTAATAAGCAGTTTTAAACTCAGTTTATCAAATACTTTTTTATTTCTTGAAACTAATTATAAGTATATTTGACTCTTTATAAGCAATCCAAAACTCAAAAGGCATGTTTCCATTCTCTTCTAGTTTCTATTAAGTGAATTGTTTTTAAAAAATGAAATATTATTGGAATATATTTATTAGAAATTTTTTAACATGTGCTTTTAGGGCAGATGCTAGCCACACAGTTCAAGTAAATGTTTCTTGAATTGTGTACATATTCAATTGAACTTGATGTAAAAGCAGAAATCAAAAAAATATGCACACAGTTCAAAAGTATATTCTCTTGAACCGTATACTTAACATGTACACATGTTAAAAGGACTCTATTTATTATAGTTATTTAAAATGAAAGATATGCAAGGGTAAAAAGAAGAAGTTGAATTTCTTATTTGTGTTTTGTCTTGAAAAACATAATCAAATATTCTGAATTTTACGAGTCGCAAATTCCTTATAGAGTTAGGAAGTTACGAATTTTTTAACATGTGTTCTTAGGGCACATATTAAGCACACAATTCAAGATAATATTTTCTTGAACTGTGTGCATATTCCTTTGAATTTGATGCAAATACAGAAATCAAAAGAATATACACACAGTTTAAAAAATATTTTTTTAAAATATGTGTTTAGTATTTATTTTAAGGGCACATGTTAAGAGGACCCATAGAGTTATGCTAACTTATACCACACTCCAAAATTTTAGGAAAATTAAAAATGGTAACCCCATTGTCAACCATGACGAGTCTCACAGCAAACCCATCCCTCCTCCAATTTCCTCCATCAAAGCCCTCGCCACCTCCACTCACCAATTCCTCAAACCCCCAATTTTTATCTTTTCTCAACTCAAGTCCAAACCATAGAATTCCCAAAATGGTGATCCCTTCAATGAGAGCTCAAGCAGGCAGCAACCCTGATCTAGGACTGGTTCAGCAAGCAATACAATTGGTCCAAACTTCCCCACCCACATGGCAATCTGCTCTTCTTAGCAATATAGTTATATTTCTTGTGGGTTCTCCGATTCTTGTATCCGGATTGTCTCTCTCCGGCATTGCAGCAGCTTTCTTGCTCGGTTCTCTCACTTGGCGCGCTTTTGGTCCTGCTGGATTTCTTCTAGGTTGCTATTTATTTTGTTCTTGTAAGTTGAAATCTAACCATATTTATCATGGATATCCAGATTTGCCTGTATAATATTTTGAATTCTTGATTACCATAATTGCTTGAAAGTTGAAATATTCTGGCATAAATGAAAAGCAAGCTAATAGCTATAAAGTTTTCATTCATTTTGGTTAATTTAGGGCACGGCTGCAACAAAATTGAAAATGGCCCAGAAGGAGGCCCAAGGGGTTGCTGAGAAGAGAAAAGGAAGGAGAGGACCAGGAAGTGTGATTGGTTCGAGTGCAGCTGGTTGTGTTTGTGCATTACTTTCAATTTATGGAGTTGGTGGGAGAGCATTCAATCGGCTTTGGGAACTTGGGTTTGTTGCCAGTTTTTGTACCAAACTGAGTGATACTGTCTCAAGTGAGATAGGGAAGGCATATGGGAGAACAACGTAAGTATGAATCTCCTTCAATGCACTCTAGTAATTAATCATACCTATCACACGCACGATCAACCAAACAGACCAACACAGGTACATTGTAGGAACAGGTACCCATCTTCAAAAGGATTATAAGGACAGTAAAACTTGCTTCTTGAATTGGGGCATTTGTATCTTTATTTTTGTTAATTACTTATCTCACTATGGATTTTCTTAATGAATAAAGCCAGTTTCTGATATCTGGTTGTTAGATCTTTGGGTATCAAGTCAAATTTTTACTGTTGTCATAATAGAAAGGACATTTATAATGTAGGCAAATCCATGATGGGCTGCATTGGGATTTCCATCCTAAAGCATGCATCATTGTTACATGAGCGTGGCAAATATAGGTTCTGAATTCAACTTGAAAATTTATGACATCAAAAAAGAAATTGAATTTGTGAAGTGAACTGATCTTATGTTTGTGAGATTTTAAATTAGCATTTTTCATTGCCCAATTTAAATAATCCTTGTCAACCTCCTCCTCCTCCTCCCCCACCCCCCACCCACCACCCACCACCCACCACCCAAAAAAGAAAAAGAAAAAAAAGAAAAAGAAAGAAGAACACACACATGGTGTTTCTTATTTTTGGTGAACAGGACATCATTCTTAGAGATTCTGTCTGTTCTCCTAAATGTTTCTGCTCCTGATGTAGGTATCTAGTAACAACATTTAAGGTAGTTCCTAGGGGAACAGAAGGAGCTGTTAGTGTTGAGGGAACCTTTGTTGGACTTCTAGCTTCAATTCTTCTTGCCTTTGTTGGTACTGTAATGGGTGAGGTATGATATACTTACTCTTTTTTATTTTCAATTAAATTTTTCATCACCATTTATTGGTCAGTTACTACTCATTCTCTGCATCATTGCCTTCATATTTTCCTTGGATTGGCCCTTGTGAAACATAAATTAGAGGCCATTGATACCCGTTGAGATGGAAGGAAAACAGTTTTTTTCTTCTTTTACTGTGGTTTGATCTTGTGATACGATGAAGAGTATCTGTTTGGGAAATTGGGAATTTATTCTAGTTGAAGATGTGAATATCTGACAAGAACGAATTTGGAACAAGAAACCTTAGTACAGAAGGAAAGGCCTAGTAACAAATATGACCCCAATTAGGCATTTATAGGAATTGTGGGATCAGGATCAGGTATGCTGATGCAGCCGAGCGTGTGTACATTAGGGCTTTCGTTTGTGTTTAATTTTGTTGTTTTAGTAATACTACACTTTTAGTTGATCATATAATTTTCTCCAGAGAACGATTTTGTCTCTTACTCTGACAAATGCAATTTTTCCTTTGTTTTCCCTTCATAAAATTTGGGGAGCAGATAAATGTTTCCGAAGCTGTTATATGTGTGCTAGCTGCCCAGATTGCTAATCTTGGCGAAAGCGTGATAGGTGCTGCACTCCAAGAAAAAGAAGGGTTTCGATGGGTAGGCCATTAGTTAACTCAGATACGTATTTTTCCTGCATTGTTATACGAGCCGTCAAACTTTCTTTCGTCTTATCTGGTTCAATTGAATCATGAAGGGGGATGGGGGGATCTGTAGACATTGGCTCTAATGATTTCATCCCCTTGATTTGCAGCTCAACAATGATGTTGTCAATGTCATCAATATATCCATGGGTAGCATTTTAGCAGTCCTGATGCAACAACTTATACTGCAAAAGTAGTATACACAATATAATAGCTCCTGAAGTCGACCACAAATACAATCTATTGAGGATGAGCATGATGACACACCACGTAAATTGAATGCATTCAACAATGTCGGGCGTGAAAATCTCTTACTGGACGAGTACATCAGTGTTATGTTTCTGTTCAAGGAGAAGCTCATCTGATCCCAGGAGTGTAGCAGCAGCAGCAGCAGCGAGAACCAACACGTGTATTTCTTATTCTAGTTTTATGCAACTGACCCTTCATTCTTTGCTCAAGCATTTGAACAGACAAATTAATCATCTTGATTATTATAGTTACAGAAACGTTTATTTATTTTCTTCTGTATCTTTATAGAGCAAATATTAGAAAAAGGCAATGAATCCGTTTTGCCAACAAACATGTAGACGATCAATAAAAGTGTAATTGTGACAAATATCACATCTTTATTACAAGTGGGAATGCGTAGACCATATATATATATGGTGAAATGCTTCTTCAACTTAAAGGAATTAGGTAGGCTAGGCAGCCTTCAATGTATTTCCGATATCGATGACAAACTGATATCTAACATCAGCTTTGGCGAGACGATCCATGGCGGTGTTGACATAATCCATTGGGATGACCTCAACATCCGCAGTTACATTGTGTTGTGCTGCAAAATCAATCATTTCTTGCCTTTCCTTCATCCCTCCAATCGTGCTTCCACCCACTATCTTCCTCCCTGTCATTAATTCCACATGCATACATAGTCCATTACAAATGGTGAATTAGACACCAAACAAATGGTGAATTTATAAACCAAATGCAATAAATCTTTTTTCATTTCTAATATTCACTCTTGTGAGTGAGACTGAAATGCAAGTTAGTCCTGTTTATATTTGTATAAAATACTACTTTGTAATGGTCAAAACTGTTCTTAGTATTAAATCGAAAAACAAGAAACTTACCCATGAGCAAAGGGAAGGCAGGCAGATCAAGCGGCTTGTTTGGCGCGCCAAGCAAGACAAGACGCCCCTGAGACTTCAATAGGCCAATTAGCGGTAGGAGAGGGTGATGAGCAGAAACCGTATCAATAATACCATCCATAGTTCCCTCACCACCCTACACACATACATACATACATATATATATATTCATTAATTATATATACAACAACTAAAATTAGGACAAACATATCAAAGGCGATTATAAATTATGCAAATGAGACTTTTTTTGTATTGCGGGCAATTGAAAAAAGTGGATGTATTTGTTTATTTATTTACTTGCATCTGCTCTGGATCACGGCTAACCAAGAAAGAATCAGCACCGAGATGTTGAATAGCTTCTTGCTTCTTGTTCGGGGAAGTACTAATGACAGTGACTTTCAGCCCAAAAGCCTTGGCAAACTTGACAGCCACATGGCCTAACCCACCCAGACCAACCACACCCACATGCAAACCGGGCTTATCAAGCCCAAAATACCTGAGGGGGCTGTAAGTTGTGATCCCAGCACACAGAAGAGGAACACCGGAATGGAGGGGAAAATTTTGGGGCCAAACGACAATGAAATGCTGATTGCAGACCATGCTATCGGAGTATCCTCCGTAAGTCACGGTTCCATCATAGTAGATGCCGTTGTAAGTGAGCATGATATTGGGACAGTAATTCTCAATATGGTTGGAACAGTTGTCGCAGGAGCGACAAGATCCAATCATGCATCCTACCCCCACATTGTCTCCGATTTTCATCTTTGTTACCTTGCTACCCACCTCTGTCACAACACCCACAACCTCATGCCTACAATATTCATCAATATATATATATATATATATATAGGTCAGCATGTATCGTACGTTTTAATAAAAATAATGCTACTATCACATAAATTTTTTTACATAACTCTTACGTACACATATACATACTGCGGGTCTCTCATGTCAGGTGACAATATGTATGTGTGTATGTGAGTATGTAAAAAAATTTATATGATAGTAGCATTGTTGTTTTAATAATTAGTACGATATATCTAGCTAATTGTTAATTTGCAGAGATTTCATTATAAATTTAAAATATAAACTAAAAACCAAAGTATTTATTTATTCTCAGTTCTCATGCCAAGAAGAAGAAAAACTCATTTAATAGTCAAAAAGTCGGTGCATGGAATAATTTGAAATATACTCCTGTATAACATTAATTACGTATATATATACGCACCCAGGAACCATTGGATATTTGGAGTCGAACCCTTGAGACCCTTCCCAGTCATTCTTGATGAAGTGAAGATCGGAGTGACAGATCCCACAATACAATACTTTGAATCTGAAAGAAATGATTTTCTTTAATTATTACGTTGACAGAGGTCAGTAATATATATCTGTTATAGGAGAGATTCTAAGCTCTAATTAAAGTATCTGTTACAAGAGAGATTCTAGACTCTAATTAAGGTAACAAACAAGAGAGATTCTAGACTCTAATTAAGGTACCAAATTATACAACTATTTATATATATTCTATCACAACCCCGGAGTCGAAGCGGGAGGTTGCCGTACACTGAGACTGTCCCGAAAATCTTCAAATAGAACCAATGGAAGAGCTTTTGTAAAAATATCTGCAATTTGATAGCGCGACGGGACATGTAAGACACGTACTTGTCTACGAGCAACCTTTTCGCGGACAAAGTGAATATCCATCTCGATATGTTTAGTGCGCTGATGTTAAACAGGATTCCCGGAGAGATAGATCGCACTAACATTATCACAATAAATCAATGTAGCCTTCTGCATAGGACAATGAATCTCCAGAAGAAGGTTTCGTAACCAACAAGACTCAAAAACTACATTGGCAACCCCTAGGTACTCGGCTTCGGCACTGGACTTGGATAGGGTAGCCTGTCGTTTAGAGGACCAAGAGATTAGATTATCACCAAGAAATACACAATACCCAGAAGTAGAGCGTCGGGTATCTGGACATCCACCCCAATCAGCATCTGTATAAGAGACAAGGGTTGCAGTCGAAGATGAATAAAGATGCAAGCTGTGATCTAGAGTGCCTTGTATATAGCGCACAATGCGCTTAAGTGCATGCATGTGTTCCTCCATGGGGTTATGCATGAATAAACATATCTGCTGCACAGCATAAGAAATATAGGGCCGCGTGAATGTCAGATATTGCAGGGTTCCTGCAAGGCTGCGGTAATGTGATGGGTCATCATACGGTGTGCTAGACGTAGCACTGAGTTTCGATTTTGTATCAGCCGGTGTGGGAGATGGCTTACAAGATGACATGCCAGCACGCTCTATGATTTCTTCTGCATATTTCCTCTGAGATAAAAATAGACCACCTACATGACGAGTTACAGCTATACCCAATAAATAACTCAATGGCCCCAAGTCTTTCATAGCAAATTCGGAGCTGATAAGAGTCATGATAGACTTGCGAAGAACATCAGAGGAAGTAGTTAAGATAATATCATCCACATACAGCAGAATATAAGCCATAGCAATACCTTTACGGTAGATGAAGAGAGAGTGATCAGATTTGCTGTGAGAGAAACCAATAGAGGAAACATAATCTGCAAAACGTTTGTACCACGCTCTAGGAGCTTGCTTAAGCCCATATAAGGATTTCCGCAGCAAACAAACATAATCAGGATGAATGGGGTCCTTAAAACCCATGGGCTGATGCATGAATACTGTTTCCTTTAGTTCTCCATGTAGAAAAGCATTTTTAACATCAAGCCGATGAATAGGCCATGCTTTAGAAAGAGCCAAACTTAGCACAGTGCGAATAGTAGCCGGTTTGACTACCGGGCTAAAAGTCTCGCCACAATCCACGCCAACCTGTTGACCTGCACCATCACCTACAAGACGGGCTTTATGCCTCTCAAAAGAATCGTCAGATTTTTCTTTATGTCTAAAAATCCACATAGACCAAATCACATTAGCAGCAGGAGGATGAGGCACCAAATCCCAAGTCTTATTTTTAATAAGAGCATTATATTCATTATCCATGGCCATTTTCCAATTCGGGTCTTTAAGGGCAGACACGAGATTACGAGGTAAGGGTGATTTAGTAACATGGGTGTGAAGACCGTATTTCTTGTTCGTTTTGAAAATTCCATGTTGACTACGAGTGACTGACCTGTGGACTAGAATTGGCGTTGGCGGTACATGAGAGGGGGCGATGGGCTGACTTTGTTGTGAAGTGAGTGAGGCATGAGAAGGAGTAGGCGGGGTGAGTTGCACTGCAGATGGGCCTGTGTTTGAGGTCAGCTGGTGGACCACATAAGGGGATAGGCCATCATCAAGGAAATCGTAAGTATGAGGCAAGGGAGAATGCAGTTTAGCAAAGGGGAAATTTGATTCATCAAAGATAACGTGTCAGTTAATGATGATTTTATTCGAAGATAAATCGTAACACTTATAACCAAGATGATTTGATGGATAGCCCAAAAAGACGCACGGAGAAGAACGGGCTTGAAGCTTATTTATGGTAGAAGAAGGAAAGAGTGAATATCATAAGCACCCGAACACTCGAAGATGAGAATAAGATGGGTCTTTTTGGTAGAGAATTTTGAGAGGGGATTGATAGGCTAAATTTTTGGTTGGAAGTATGTTGAGAAGATAGGTTGCCATGTGTAATGCATGATGCCAAAATGATGGTGGTAGAGAAGCATGGACAAGTAGGGTTCGAACAATGTTGTTAATGGTGCGGATTTTTCTTTCGGCTTTTCCATTTTGTGATGATGTATGTGGACAAGAAAGGCGAAAAGATAAACCATTAGCTTTGCAAAAATCCCAAAATAGCCCATTATCAAATTCTCGACCATTATCGCATTGAATATTTTTAATTTCCCGTTCAAATTGAGTTCGAATGAATGCTCGAAAAGAGAGAAATGTGGCAAAAACTTGGAATTTTTAGACAACAGAAATGTCCACAAAAAATTAGAGTAATCATCCAACAATAGAAGGTAATAACGATGGCCCGAAGAGCTCAAAACGGGAGATGTCCATAAATCACTATGAATAATGTCAAAAGGCATAAAAGTGCATGAACTAGAAGCAACAAAAGGCAACTTAACATGTTTTCCAAGAGGACATGAGCGACAAAAATGAGAACTACGAGTTCTATTACACTCAATAAATTTATTTAGCCTAAGGGAGTCTAAAATAGGTGCTCCCGCATGACCTAAACGTGCATGCCATAAAGAAGGTGCTAAAGCTGCAAAAACTGATGGTGAGTTGGCTCGATTTGTGGTGGTGCTGGGGATGGGGTATAGCTCTCCCCGACTATCACATCTCATTAGGTGCATCCCCGTCTGAAAATTCTTCACAGAAAACCCAAATGGATCAAATTCAACAAAAATCGAGTTATCAGTAGTAAATTTTCTAACTGAAACTAAATTTTTAATCAATTTAGGGGCATGAAGGACATTATTTAAAGTCAATGGTGGGTTCGGGGGGGACAAATTTGTATGACCATAACCACGAATTGAAATGGAATAACCATTTTCGACAATTACATCACGATTATTCCTCAAATTAAAATATGACGAGAGAGTACCTTGCGAAGATGTCATATGAGACGTGGCACCGGTGTCCATGTACCAAGTTGCATAGGGTGGAGTAAGCCCGAGAGTGTGTATTGCGGCCTCGATGTCAGTTGGTGTTGCTGTCGCTGAATAGGCCTGCTACTGGTGAGGACGAAGCCCAAGAATGCCGGCCTGCTGCTACTACTGCCTGTGTCGTGGACTGGGTATGGCCCAAGGTGGAGTTAGATATGGACATGGTGGGATAGCCCATGGCCATTTCCAAGGCCACTGCTGTATTGGTATTTCAACACATAAATGTAGCGAAAATTAAAAATTTTCGAAACCCTAAAGCAGGATCCATGCGATAAACATATTAATTCAGAGGTTTAGATTTGTTTTACCGATTATTCAAGCCTGAACGGAGATGATGGAAATTCTGAAACTGCTTCAAATCTTTAACGCAATTCAAAGGAACTGCGTCTCTACGGTATCCACACGAACGTCCCCCGAATCGTCACACGATCTGCAGCAAGCAAAGGTGCGGTACTAGCCACCAAGGATCTGGACTTTCTCAAATTTTCTCTCTAGTCTCTCTCTAAGAGCGGCTAGGGTTTTTTTTAATGAATACCCTAAAAACGGCTGATATATCATATATATATATATATATATCAGTTAAAGGTATTAACCAAAACCTAATCCAATTAGAAAAATAAAATCCAAATTTATATATATTATATCTTAATTAAGTCTTACTTAATTAATATACATATATATACAAATTATCCTATTAATTTAAATTCATAATTTAAATACTATCAATCATATCGATATATTTAAATCCTTACAATTTAAATTAATTCTCTTTTAATTACGTTCTAAGTGTGTGACCCTATAGGTTATTATTATGTTGGCAATAATTTTAAAATCATATTATAAAATTATAAACAATGAGCGGTATCTAGTAATGCATCACTGCTACCCAAATAATAATAAGATCGGTGATTCGATACAACCTTTTCGTGACCAATGTTTCAATGTAATTTAATCCTTTTAACATTGACATCCTAGATTAAACTCGAGGCATGGAATATGTCATCCTCTTCATAATTTAATCTGAGTTTTCTTGATCGTTGAGTAGACTATATGAAATAAATTACTATTTGAGCATGGTCATGCATTTCATAGCCCTACTCAATCAAGAAGCCTATGGATATCACCCCTAATATATAGGAGGGTTAAATTCCATCTAGATCACTCATATTCCTCACACGATTCATGATGTACCCAATAATCACCTTTATTGTCCACCCTATTAAAGGTTACCCTTGATGATATCAAAGTACATAAATTTCCGTGTAGTAATATAGTGATTTCAAGTCGGAGGATCATTACATCATTGTTACTATGAGAATTGCTTATGACACTTTGCATAATGCTCCACTTAGAATTCTCATAGTGGGTCTGTCCAGTACATTGTTCTCTAACATGTACTTATGCATTGACTCAATATCTCATATATTTATGACCAATGAGATTTGGCCATCAGTCAATCCACATACTAGTCTTAATGTATCATTGTTGTCCCATTAACAATGACACTCGATTAGGGACATTTAAGAGTAATGATACTAATTATAATTATATGATCTCATGTTCAACTCACATACTTGAAGCCATATAATTTGTATCACTATTCTAAGGACTTTTATTATGTTAACATTTATATAACGCAGTACATAAAATCATAATAAAATAATTTATTTATTCAATCAAATATAATATCAAAAATGTTAAGCAATTACATCAAAGAATTGGCCTCTAGAGCATAAACTCTAACATGTTGCTGCTGCTGTCCACCAGCCCACGGTGGCTGCTGCTGCCATGCCTGGGTCGGCTGCTGGTGCTGGCCGCCACCCCTGCCGCCGCCGCTGCCACCACCCTTACCGCCTCCGCGGTCGCCACTGCAATTTTTACCACCATTTATTGGTCTTGTTTTGGCGATTTTTACCTCGGTTTTGCGACGTATTTGCTAAATATGAAGAGTTGTCATCGAACTCCTTATACGACGCAGTAACCATAGCGGAATTAGATACGGTGGCGGCTTTCTTGGCAAAACTCGCTTTTTCTAATTTGAGCATCGAACGGGCTTGGTAAAAGGGTGGGAGAGGATCTTTTTGACGGATGAGCGTAGCAACACCACTATAAGCATCAGTGAGACCGGCAACCATCTGTAAAACGAGCCGGTTGTTGGTGACCGGTGACCCGACATTCTTGAGTTGATCAAACAAGAGTTTTAACCGTTGACAATATGCGGATGCATTAGGGAAATCCGCCATGTCAGTGGTTGAGAATTCTTGTTCAAGAGTGACGGCACGAGAATTTTTGTTGTCTTGGAATATGTCACGTAACCGATTCCAAGTCTCCATTGCCGTCAAGTCGGGTTCCATGATTGTGTGCAACAAGTTACTAGAGATCGTGGAATAAATCCACCGGAGGACTGCTGCATCAAGGGTTAGCCATAAATCCTTTTCGTTATCGGTTGTCGGAACCTTCTCCTTGCCTTTTTTCGGTGGGATTATGTGGTCAATAACCCTATGTGATCTACAATGAATTTTGAAGAGCTCCGCCCACGTCGCGTGTTGGACGTTCTCCATCTCAAGGGTGATGGGGATGAAGGACTTGATGTTCGAGACAGTAAGAGCGGGATGAAAGGAGGAGGTTTTTGAGTCAGACATGGCTGACGGGAAGAAAAAGGAAGAAGACGGTGAGGGGAGGCGGAAAACTAGGGAACGACGGAAGGTGTGGAGCAATAGGGCTCTGATACTATGAAATAAGATGATTTTCCTTAATCATTACGTTGACAGAGGTCAGTAATATATATCTGTTATAAGATAGATTCTAGGCTCTAATTAAGTTATCTGTTACAAGAGAGATTCTAGGCTCTAATTAAGGTAACAAACAAGAGAGATTCTAGGCTCTAATTAAGGTAACAAATTATACACCTATTTACATATATTCTATCAGAATCGAACATCTTCTTCACCTGTATCCCTGCATGTGCAACAACCAGACCATCGCATATTATTAATTAATTCATAGTTATGTCACTGTTAATACATTTTTTTATATAACTACTATTAGAAATTAAATAAACATGGAACAATAGCACATATTCACTAGCTATCTACATATATATTTTTCAAATTAATGAAACTATTTTTATGAGACGGATGGAATATTACACCCCAAATTCTCATGCATGCAATGAGCATATAATTATCAGTGAATTAAACCAGAGATAAGAATAGAATAATAGAGAGAAAATTAATCAAGTAATTAAATAATAGCCAACCTTCTTGAGAAATTGAAAGGGGATAGATGACCAGAAGAGTCTCTGGCAGCCTATCCAAAGACCTTCACCGGGTGCTCCATCGTCTCTGGTGATGATTTGGCCATTTCCTAAGTATATACCCTTTAATTCTTTTTTATTCTGCTAGAGATCGATCGAGAAAGAAATGAAAACTGTAGAATGTGTATTTTCTATATATCTTCATATAACAAGTAGCTATATTTATACACAAATGCTAGCCTAACTCTAGAAGGAAAAAACAAAAACAGAGAAATGTGGGATGTTTTAAGCCTAAGGCGTGTTATGGGTACAACATCACTAACATCTGCATGTTATGGGTGTTATACGTATCACTAACATTGCCAACATATTTGCTAACACTCCCCCTCAAGTTGGTGTATATATGTCTCGCATACCCAACTTGAAACACAGTGGATGAAATATTTTACTACTAAGACCCTTAGTAAGAATATCAACAAATTGGTGTTCTGATTTTACAAAGGGTAAGCAAATAAAACCACTAGTTAAATTTTCTTTGATGAAGTGTTTGTCAATCTCAACGTGCTTCGTTCTATCGTGTTGTACTAGGTCGTTTGCAATACTAATGGCTGCCTTGTTATCACAAAATAACTGTATAGGTCGTTTAGTTGTAACACCCAGATCTCCTAGCAAGGTTCGAAACCACATTAATTCACATATACCCAAGGCAATAGCACGATATTCAGCCACGACACTAGATCTTACCACCACAGACTGTTTTTTACTACACCAAATAACAAAATTACGTACCTCCAATAAATGAGTAGTAACCTGATGTAGAACGACGATCCTCTATAGAACCGACCCAATCTGAGTCAAAAAAAACTTCAACTCTCATATGACCATGTGGTGCAAATAATAAACCATTGCCAGGAGTAGACTTGAGATACCTTAGAATTCTGTAGACAATTTCTAAGTGACAATGTCGAGGATCATGTATATATTGGCTCACTATACCCACATCATAAGATATATCGGGTCTAGTATGGGAAAGATATATCAATCGTCCCACCAAACGTTGATATCTTTCTTTATCAACAGTAGGTCCTGTACCTCCTTCTAGATGATGATTAACTTCAATAGGAGAATCAGCAAGCTTACATCCTAACATGCCAATTTTTGTTAAAAGATCAAGGAGTACATACTTCTGTTGAGATAGAAAATCCCACTGGAAGATCTTGCAACTTCAATACCAAGGAAATATTTCAAAGGACCAAGATCTTTGATCTCAAATTCTTTGGTCAGACTCGCTTTGAGATTAGCTATCTCTTCTTTATTATCACATGTCAGTCACAATGTCATCAAAATAAACAATAAGAATGGCAGTCTTTTCATTTATCTATTTGACAAATAAAGTGTGATCTGCTTGACTTTTTTTGTACCCAAATTTGATTATTGCTTTGTGGAATCTACTGAACCAGGCTCTGGGAGATTGCTTTAGACCATATAAAGCCTTTCGCAATTTACAAACCATACCCTTGGTGACAGATGAAGCAAAACCAGATGGTATTTCCATATATACTTCTACTTCCAAGTCACCATATGAAGGAATGTATTTTTTATATCTAATTGTTGAATATCCCAACCAAAGATAGCTGCACATGAGATTATGGTACAAACAGAGTTCATCTTCGCTAGAGCTGCAAACGAATCGAACCGAACTGAACTTTGTCGAACTCGAACCTAACTCGAACACTTTTAGTCGAACTCGAACATGTTCGAGTAACTTGATCGAACCAACAACTATGTACGAGTTCAGATCGTTTGGTGTTCGCGAATTGTTCGCGAACATGATCGAGTTCGCGAATAGTTCGCGAACAAGTCGGACATAAGCCTGTTCACGAACACAAACTATGTTCACGAACACCAAACTTGTTCGCGAACACAAACTTGTTCACGAACATAAACTTGCTCACGAACACAAACTTATTCACAAACATAAACTTGCTCACGAGCACAAACTTGTTCACGAACACAAACTTGTTCACGAATACAAATTTGTTCACGAACACAAACTTAGAACTCTGAAGCAAAAAACAGTTAAAAAAATACAAAAAATATTTTCTCTCAGAGTCTAAATATTCAATCAAAAATTAGACCAAATATTGTAATCATCATTTATCCAAAAATACCAAAATCAAAAATGATTACTTAGAAGTTATGATTAACTTAGATGTTAAAAGTTAACAAGTACTTAAAAATTCTTGATTTACAAATATCAACAATCAAATATTAATATCGAAAATTCTTTCAACTCTTCAAGGTCCAACCACTTCAAGCAGAGTTTACAAACAAATGATTATCAAAAACTCATAATTTAATATTAATAATGTATTTCTTTTGTTGTCATATTTATTAATATTCAGATTTTTTATAATTTTTAAATTTAATATCTAGTTTTTATTTTCGATCTTCAAATTTATATATAGTTTTTTAATATTTCAAAATTATTCAGTAAATAATTTAATAATTATTACTCTATTACTTAAGTCTCGATACGTACATTGAAGACTTGATTTCTCTATTCTCTATCTCGATTTAACAATTTCAATAACTCATGTACATGTAAGCAACTATATTGTATCATTCTTTAATTAATGTCAAATTGTCATTGCATGATGTTTAATGACTTTACTTATGTGCTTTATGACATGGGTTATAATTTATTAAATTATTTAGGATGTAAATTATAATAATCCAACAATATTTATTCAAAATTTTATAAAAATATTAAAATTATTTAATTAAATTAGAATTTAGAGGTGATGAAGAAGTACACATTATTATTTATTAATTATTTAATAAAAAAGTTTACTTATAATAAATTATTAAAAGAACAAAAAGAGTAATAAAAAATGTAAGACCCCAGATTTTATGAAATAAAAGTATTTAATTTTTCTATTTAGTAAATGGTTAAATTGATAAAAGTTTAAAGCTAAGGGTGAAATATGCAAAATTTTCAAAATAAGCAAGTGGTTATAAAATATTCTTGTTGTTGGAGAATATTCGTGTGGTCGTGGAATATTCTTGTTGTCGGGGAAATATTCGTACGACGGCGCAACTATTTGTGGGCCCCACAATGGAATAACTGTCGGATATAGAAAGCGACAGAAATAACCTTTTTATAAAATAACGGCGTAGTTACCGTTAGTACTGTTGAAATACCAGGTGGTTAAAATACAGTAATACGCGGTGTTGCACAGTAGCACACGGTATTGCACAATATTTTGAATTATTGATTCTTACATAAGAAGTCACTACTCAATTATTGTTACAGTAACTACTGTTCAATATTTTATATTGATTCAATAATTGCATGATATTTTATTGATTCAATAATTGCTACGTTGTTATGATTGATTCAATAATTGCTACAGTTGATATTTTGTATTATTGATTCAATAATTGTCACTGCACAGTATTTCACATTATCAACTCAATAATTCATATTATTTGAATAATATTATTAGATAGTATTATTGACAATGTCTAAGGAAGTTCTGTCTAGGAGGGTTATTTAATTGCGCGCTAGTAAGGAGAAGTCCTTATCAGAAGGCCCCCTCTTTCTTGAGAACGACCTGGTTGTCAATATTGTAGTTCTATAATATTATTTGTGAATAATTAATTATTGATTTATATGATGAGAAAATATTTATTTTGTGGATATAAGAGAAGAAATTAGTGCTGATGAGTATTTTAGTGTGAAAAATCATCCGTTTGTGAATTTTGGATAATTTATGTTTGGAATTTGAAAAAACTTCCTTCTACAAAGTTGTAGAGAATTAAATTTTCTATGAAAAGGATATAGAATTTGTATTTTTCTGACAAAAGGGCTATTTATTATGAATTATTGAAGTTTCAAAAAATAAATATTTTTTAATAAAATGGTAGGCCCCACTTTTGGTTGTTGTGGAAAAATTCTAATTTCTTAGCAGCCGGCGGCGGAATTTTTTTTAAAAAAATATTATTTTATAAATTTAGTCTACTTTGGCATCCTAAGCTTTTCCTATAAATAGGGTGCTTAGGTTAGAATTGGAAATCACACCAGAATCAGAAGCTTTCTCTCTGTATAATATCGAGTGTATTTTTGTGAATATTTAGATACTTTGAGTATTACTATTCAGTGCAAGTTTTCTTCAGTATTATATCCGATATTCTAGTCAGAAGTACTATTCTTTTGAGGTAAGGGATGTTATTTTCTTTCATAAATGATGTTATTCTTTTCAATATCATTATACCAAAATATTGGCATGGATTTTATTATGAAATTCTTACTTTTCCGTCGGGGTTACTATTCACGTATACGGCATTATTCACGGAAAAATTAAATTTTCTTCTATTTATCCAAATTGTCTGTTATAGTTACTATCTTTGATTGGATCTAAGTTTTGAGCTTCATTCTTAAATTTTGCTCCACAAAGTATTATTATGGGATATTCTTGAACTTGAATAAACTAAAATACGAATCCTTAATCTTATCATTTATTTTACTGGATTCGTTATTTATATAGTTTTTCATCATCCTCAGTCCTAAAAGGTGGTATAACTGAATATCTTTGGCTTTTAGAGCAAAGATGAATGATTACCTGATGAATATCTTTGGCCGTAGTGTAAAGATGACAGGTGTTGAGATGAACATGACCATTGGTGATACAAATGAATATCTTTGGCCTGTAGTGCAAAGATGAATATTTGATTTGAGATGTATATTGATTGATGTGACAGGGATAAAATATTGATGATGGACTTTTAAATCATAGAAGATAGTAGACTTCATTCTCTACTTAACTCTTCTAATGAATTGTTATTTTCGCTGCGAATATTGATCTAAAATTGGTTGTCCATTATATTTTATCTGATTTATTGAAGGCTAACGATAATTTATTTTCCATTATCTTAGTCGTAATATTCTTTACTGGGCTAGTTGAGCTCACCCTTTTCATCTGTTGTCCTCTTCAAGAAATGAGAATGTTGCGGGAACTAGTCGGGGGACAGAGTGATGGTCCGAGTTAGAGCAGTAGTAGTCCTCGCTATTTTTGTAAAATAGTGGGATAATAATTGTAATAAATAAAGAATGAATTTGAATGTTGATATTTCGTATTATATACGATTTGTATTGACACTCACAGTTGCGTGGTCGTATTTTGCACGATCGTGTGATATAAAGTTTGTATTTGAATTATGTACCATGTATTTAGCGATTCAGAATGGGTTGTGTTGACTGGACCTATTCTGGGGGCGTCACAAAAAATAACTACAAATTTAACAATTATTAATAAGACAAACTTTAGAATTTAATATGAAATAACCAATTATTTGTATTTAGAATTTTAGAAATAATTTAAACATGTAATTAAGAAATTGAACTACTCAAACCGATCTCGAACTTATCGAATCGATCTTGAACTTATCTAACCGAACTCGAACCTATCGAACCAAACCGATCTCGAACTTATCGAACCGAACCGAACCGAACTCGAACTTATCGAACCCAACTCGAACTTACCAAACCTAACCGAACTCGAACTGTTCGCGAACAAAGACGAACCGAATCACATGGTTCGCGAACATATTCGATCGAGCAATCGAACAGAACACTCTGTGCGAACTCGACTCAACTAGGCGAGCAAGTCGAACTCGAACTGAACCGAACTCGAACCGAACCGAACCGAACCGATTCGCGAACAGTTCGGTTCGTTTGCAGCCCTAATCTTCGCCACAGGAGCAAATGTCTCCTGGTATTCCATGATTTTGAGTATATCATTTTGCAACTAGCCTAGCTTTGAGTCTCTCAACTGTCCCATTTTCCCATGTATCATTCTTTTTCAGGGCATTTATCTCCTCAATCATAGTCTGTTTCCAATTCTCATCACTATTGCTTCTTTCCATCCCTGAGGAACAGGTATTGAAGACAAAGAAGAAACAAAGGAGTGGTAGGATGCCGATAATTTATTATAGGCTACAAAATTATAGATAGGATGTTGAGTACAAGATCTAACTCCTTTTCTGAGAGCAATATGAATGTCAATATCATCAGAAGGACAAGTAGTATCATTGAAAGAACAAGTAGTGTTAGGATTCTCACCATTAACATTATCAAGACCAGGTGCAGAGTAAGGTTGGTGTAGTGGTGCATAAATGGTGGCCTTATTCTTACCTTTTCGAACATAGGTCCTCAATTCAGGCTCATAAAACTCTTCATGTAGCACAGGCTCATGTAACTCCCCCTGTGTAGAATTATCAGAAATAACAACAGGAACATGGAAAATAAAACCTATAAACTCAAAAGGAAGATTCTCCTCATTAATAACATTCTCCCCTTAAGGAGAAGGTGAAGAAGAATAAAAAGGTTCTAACTCCCAAAAGGTTACATCCCGAGTGACAGACTTGGTTAGAAGGAGGATGATAGCATTTATAACCTTTTTGGGTTGGAGAATAACCAATGAAGACACACCGAAGAGCCTTGGGATCTAATTTTCCCCGAGTAGAAGACTTATTATGAACATAGCACACACAATCAAAAACTCGAGGCGAAGGAGAAGAACTGGTCAAATATTGGAGAAAAGAGATAGGACTTTTGTTCCCAAGGATTCTAGAAAGAAGGCGGTTGATAAGGAATTCATCAGTCAGAACAGCATCTTCCCATAGAAATTTAGGGGTTGTCATTGTGAACATAAGAGTGCAGGAAACCTCTAGTAAGTGTCGATTTTTTATTTTCGCCACTCCATTTTGTTCTGGAGTTTTGACACAGGAGGTTTGAAGAATGATGGCATGCTGAGAAAGGTAGTTTTCAAAAATATGATTATTACTATATTCACGGACATTATCACTATGAAGAATTTTGATTTTAGCGTTAAATTGGGTTTGAATCATTTTATGAAATTCCTGAAAACAATCAAAAACCTCATTTTTGGAACGCAAAAGATAAATTCAAGTGACACGAGAATGATAATCAATAAAGCTAACAAACCATCTGAAGCCAGAACGAGAAACAACCCGAGAGGGTCCCCACACATCAGAATGAATAATAGCAAAAGGCTCAGAGGGACGACTGTTAATAGCAGAATAAGTCGACCGATTATGTTTATCGAATTCACAAGGTTCACACAAAAACTGAGTTTTGATACATGGCTTAACTAAAGATGAAAATAAAGACTCCGATATTGAAAAAAAAGATGGCCCAAACGACGATGCCATTGATGGAGAGAGGTCAGGCTAGAGTCTGAAGTAGAGTGAAGAGTCTGAGTCCATTAACTGCACTACCACTGCCAATCACCTGCCCCGTCACCAAGTCCTGAAAAACACAATGATTTGGAAAAAATGTTACTAAACAATGTAGAGATTCAGAAAGACGTACAAATAATAGATTTGTAGTAAACGAAGAGATATAAAGGACATATGATAATGTTAATGAAGGAGTACAAATAACAAAACCACTTGCGGAGATAGAAGACAGGGAGCCATCAGCCACCGAACCTAGTCTTTTCCAGAGCGGGGTGTGTATTAAGTAAAGAGATTGGAGAATCAAGTCATATGCTCACAGAAACCTGTGTCAATAATCTTACTCGGGCGAGTGGATGAAACATAAAAAGCATAAGAATGTATACCTAACTGGGCATAATGAGATGGAGTAAGTTTGGAACAGAATTTTTGAAAAGCTGATATTTTCTCAGGAGTGAGTGCAGTAATGTCTGAAGTATTGAGTGCATAACCAGAAAGAGGTGGAGTAGATATGTAGGCCTGAGATCCATGTCCCCTACCAGACCGACCAACACGCTCTTTAGGTCACCCATGAAGTTTAAAACAATGATCCCTGATATGATTCTTTCTCTCGCAATAATCACATTCGTGGGACTCCTTCTCAATAGAAGACTAAATGGGAAAGCTAGGTTTAGAATTCGAAGCAACCATGGCTGATTTGTCGACAGAAGTTAAATTTAGAACCATCACCCGACGTCTACTTTTCTCTTGTTGGACTCTAGCATGAGCCTCTCGAAGTGATGGAAAAGGTGTTTGACCAATCAGTTGTGCACGAACTTGATCATACTCTATGTTTAGACCCGTCAAGAAATTAACAACTCGATCTTCACCAACAAACTTTTGATAAGCGGCGGTGTCGTCTGTACATTTGGTTGTAAAAACGAGGTAATGATCAAGCTTTTGCCAAAGGGCATTAATCTCCGCAAAATAATATGCCACAAGCTTCTCCCCTTGACTCAGTTCACGGATTTGTTTACGAATGTCATAAGCCTTAGACATATTACCAGAAATAGAGAAAATTTGAGAGATAGCCTCCCAAAGCTCATAGGCAGTGTTTAAAAACATGTAACTACTTCTCATATATAGTCGGTTCCATAGAATTAAAAATTCATATTTTTACCATGGAATTATCAGATTTTCATTCTTCTTGGGTCATGCCCGGTTATGTAAGCATAGTCAAAGTTCCACTGATGAAGTGTTGCATACGATTGGCCTCAATTAAAATACGACATGCTTGATACCATGCCAAATAATTAGATCCATCCAATTTAAAGGGACTGAGAGCCAGAGCTGAGTTAAGAGCATGGCTCCTAACAGCCTGATGTTGTCCCGTGTTACTGTTATGATCCTCGCTGCTAGCACAACTTTGTTCCGCCATAAAATAATATTAACAGGGAGATACAATCTCTATCAAGGAGAATAAATTTTTCAAATGATATTAAGAGATTGTAAAACACTCCAAAAATATAGGATAGGCAGGAAAAAAGGTGGGGGGGAATCCAAGTTTAACAACTCAAGTTTCTTAACAGTGAGAAAAAACAACACTGTTAGTAAGGGTTTATGAAAAACTCAGGAAAACACCTTAATTCCACTGTAGATAGCAAGATCAAAGAGGGTCGACCAAAACAAGAAGAAGTCGCGTCGAAAAATTTGTCAGAAAAAGGTTCACGCGCAGGCAGAAAGAGGCGCGTGGCGTCGACGTCCGGCTCATGGGGTGGCACGTGGGGGCGCGTGATCAAGTGGGTGTCAGAGGTTCTTTTCTGGTGGTGGTCGACTGGCTCTAGAAGAAAAAAAAATAGGAAAATGTGGAATGTTATAAGCCTAAGGCATGTTATAGGTACAACATCACTAACATCTGTATGTTATGGGTGTTGTATCACTAACATTTGCTAACATATCTGCTAACAAAAATTTAATGCTTAAGAGAAAGATAAAGACGTTCCGAAAGAAAGAAAGATTGATTATAGCTACCCCAAGGAGAAGGTAAAGAGTAATCAAGTTGCTATGGGAAACCCATATATATATATATATATATATATAGGGGACTGATCCATAGCAAACGTTGTAAGAAAGAGCATAGCCTTACAACAATCGTGACCCTCCACGCCAAGATCGAACGATTTTATAAACTCACCGTCCGCAGTTTAATTTTCGGTAATCCGCACTTTAATACTGCGAACGGAACGGATTACCAAAATGCCCCTCCTTATAAAAATCAAACCACATCCGCAGTATTAAACTGCGGAGCTTTCACTGTATTTTTTTTCTCTCTCCTCTATAGTATAACTATAAGAAATGATAACAGCAGTTCATATGGATTAATAACAATTTGAATAAAATAAACTTTTATTGAAGAGAAAGATTTACAAACAGATAACTGAAAACTTACAAGTTGACTCGATTATAAAAACCTATACATGATTACTATAGAAGAAGCAAGAGGGTTAAAGATTAGTCAGATGAAAATCTGAGTCTTTTTAAACTCTCTATTGAATTTCTAATTCTGCCTCTTACAAATGACTACGCCTTCCTTATATAGAGAAAGGGGAGGATGGAATGATTATAGACTTAATAATGACGAATAACTTTTACAAAAGTAAATTATTACAAACGCGTAAACTTTTGACTAAATGCGTAATATAGACGCATTATTACAACTTTTGACTAAGATACAAATACATAAAGCAAAAGTAAATTATAACTTTTGACTAAAACGGCCAAATGGCCGACATTGGAATCATGACGCAACAAAACGACAAATAACTCAAGAAAATTCAAACTGACTCAACTTTAACTTTCGGCTGCTTTTGAAAAAGGAGCACGCGATGGTGATAACTATTTTTAGAAAACAATTCCTTTAACTGTTTCATGTATTGCAATTTTAACACTTTGTCAGTAATTTTACTAATTAACTCAATTAACAAAGAGCTTTCTTGATCATCTTTGCTAAGAACATTAATGATTTTACAGCAATCAGACCTGCAATTATCAGTACAAAGAGTAACTTCTATATATATACGATAAGAATCCTAGACTCACCCAACTAAAAGTTCACCCAAGCTCACCCTCCTTTAGCGATGGACAGGGCGACGGTTCGTCGTCGCTATATATACAACTGTCGTCTATATGTTATCTGTCGCTAAAAGCTAAGACGATAGTTGTATATATAGCGACGGACCAAACCGTCATCCGATTTGTCCCTAAAAAAGAGTGAGTTGGGTGATTTTTTACTTAAATGAGCTTAAGATCCGGACCGTATATATATATATATATAATGTTACAAAGTCACTTATCATCATGTTTCGGATAAGGCAATTCAAGTGTAAAGTGATTTATGTTATTGAAATTCGACTTTAACATATTAATGCAAAGAAAGCAATTTTGTAAGTATATATATATATATATATATATATATATATATATATATATATATATATATGACTGCAGACTTTGGCATTGATACCCCGGGCCTCTCACTTGACGAAAAGAATGGAGGGAATTATAGCGCCAACGAGCATAAATGGCAGATAACGCCATGAAACTTTAATTTCCTTTGAACTACAAGCAAATATAACCAGGTATGTTATAATAATAATAATAATAATAATAATTTAATTATTTACCTTCTTAAAAATTTATTTTTAAAAGAGTTTAGAGTAAATAATACGAGTAAAAATAACTCACCAATAATAAGTTATCACATGTTATTTTTAATTTCTATCAGTTATTGGATTTAATATGCTTTTAAAATACTCAACAAATGAAATTCTATTAATAAACTATAATAATAAAATTTTAATTTAGTAATGATAGAATTTTAAAAATAATGTGACAACTTATCATTTATGAGTTATTTTTACTTATAGTATTTATCCTATTAGGATTTTTGCGTTAGGAAGTTATATTTGTTTGTTGTTCGACGGAAATTAATGTTCCGTGGGGTTATCTGTCATTTATGTTCCTCGGCTATCGGAGGCCCGTGGGTATGAATGCCTTAGATTGGCTTACATGGCAAAGTTGGCAAAATTGTTTCCTTTGACACAAATTTCGATAAGATAAATCAGTTGTCACTTGAATTGTCTTATCCAAAGCATGATGATAGTAAGTGAGTGACTTGAGAGAGGAGATAGCGGCAGAGTGATGATATAGTTCCCTGATTCGTCAATTCATTTATCATCATACTCCTGGTTGGATTTGGCCAAATTAAAGGATATAAATCCTTTTCCTATTTGACCCCACCCCACCCCACCCCACCCCACGCCACCCCACCCCACGATGATGCATGCTCAATTAACCAACAATTATTTCGGAAAAATCAATCCCTAAATAACTTGGTGACCAATAAAAACCCTCCGAATTTTAATTGGGTGGTTTGGACCCCATAAACCCAACACGAGGCTGATGCATTGCACCACTAGGGTCGGCTTCATCTTTAGTACTAATTTAATTTCAAGAGAAATAGTCCATTTTGAACTTTAGCAGTTAATTATACAACTTTTAAAAGTAAATATAATATATAAATAATAAATTTTATTATTAATAATACCTTTTACTAGTTTACAGTAAATACAATTGTATTGACAAAACTCAAATAAAGTTTTTAAGAGTTCAAGTTTAAGATCCCAAATAAGTTTTAAATGCACATCCTGATTGCATTAATATCATGACTGTTCTTTCCCTTCTTGGTTCTGTCACAAAACTGATATGGAATAGCAGAGAAAACAAAGAAAACTAAAAAAAAATAAACTAAGAAATTCTTATATATATTTTTCATCCCTTCCAAGGATAATTCTCGTGACATATATACTGTCACCAGAGCAATCTATTCTCTGTCATCTAACAACCCTCACCAATAAGCTTCTTACACATGTTTATTGCTAACTTTAATGCATAACTACTAAGGACATGATTGAAACGCTGCGTTTGATGGTCACTTGCAACGGCTAGCTCCTCTCCTCAGCTATTCATTCCTGACAATCTCCATTGCTTGAAGATTTCCTTGTCCCCAAGGATTAAAATCTGGATATTGTGCACTAATTTTGCTCCACTCTTCCCAAGTTGCATCTTCTGGAATACTGTGGGACCATTGAATTAGAATCATGGTTGCTGGACGTTGGCCTTTTTTGACCAGTCACCTGTCCAGAACTGCTACTGGTACTGGCCTTAATTCCCTTGCATGGTTGGTCTCCGGTAGGTCAGTTTGTACCACCTTGGTCTCTCCAATCTTCCTTTTCAATTGTGACACATGAAAAACGTTGTGAATTTTAGCACTTGTAGGAAGCTGTAGCTTGTAGGCCACCTTACCTACTCGTTGAATTGTGGTGTATGGGTCATAGTACTTAGCAGATAGTTTGAAATTCCTTCTTTGTGACAAAGACATCTGCCTATAAGGCTGCAATTTCAGATATACCTCATCCCCTTCCTTGAATTCCCTTTCTGTTCTCTTTTTATCTGCATAGAGCTTCATCCTTTCTTGAGACCTTTGTAGGTTCTCTCTCAGTAATTGTTGGGTTGCCTCCCTTTCTTTTAAAAATCTGCTACCAAGGGATTGCTGCTTGTGCCCACTTGGTGGTAATTGACCACTGGAGGATTAGTGCCATAAAGTGCTTTGTATGGTGTCATTCCTGTTGCAGTATGGAACGAAGTATTGTACCACCATTCGGCCATGGGTAACCATTTACTCCAATGTGTGGGTTTGGTACTAGTCATACACCTTAAGTACATCTCAATACACTGATTGACCCTTTCCGTTTGACCATCCGTTTGAGGGTGGTATGTTGTACTTTACTTCACTTGGGTCCCTAATGTTCTGACCAGCTCCTTCCAAAATGTACTCACAAATATTTTGTCTCTATCAGAGATAATAGTTTTTGGAGGTCCATGTAATTTGACCGCTGAATCCAATACTAATTGTGCCACATAAGATGCTGTGAAGGGATGAGTGAGTGCCATAAGATGACATCCTTTGGTAAGTTTGTCCACCACTACCAATATTGTATCCTTACCATCAGATTTAGGCAATCCTTCCACAAAATCCATGGTTATCACTTCCCATGCTTGGTGGGGAATGGGTATAGGTTGCAGGAGTCCTGGACTGGGGACATGCTCTCCTTTGCTCCTTTGACACACCTCACAATTTGTAATCAACTCTGCTAAATCTTTCCTTAAGATAGGCCAGTAGAACATCATTTCAGCCCTCTTGATTGATGCATTGATGCCGGAATGTCCCCCTTCAGGGCTGCTGTGAACTTGCTCCATAACTTTCTCCCTCAGATTTCCAGAACAACCCAGGTAGATTCTTCCCTCTTTTCTGATAATTCCATCTTGCACTTTATATTCAGGACAACTAGTTGGTTGGATTAGTAATTGGGCCATTAGTTCTTGTGTTTCCTTGTCTTCTTTAAGGCTGTCTGCCACTTCAGTGCTCCAAGTTGGGATAGCAAATTGCATTACTATACAACTGCCCTCTAGTTCATGTTTTCTAGATAACGCATCTGCTACCATATTATCCTTACACTTCTTATATTGGATAACATAATCGAAACCCAACATTTTTGAGATCTATTTCTGCTGCACTAATGTTGTTAACTTCTGCTCCAAGAAGTACTTCAAGGCCTCATGGTCAGTTTTAATGACAAACTGCTGCCCCAATAAATAAGTTCTCCATTTTTGCACTGCCATAATTATAGCTAGCAGTTCTTTCTCGTAAGTTGAGAGGCCCAAATGTTTTGTTGATAATGCCTTACTCATAAATGCCAAGGGTCTGCCTTCCTGCATTAAGACTGCCCCTACACCTGTATGACAAGCATCCGTTTCCACAATGAAAGTTTTGGAGAAATCGAGTAGGGCTAGGACCGGAGTGTTTGATAGAACTTCTTTGAGTTTTTGAAAGGATTGTTCAGCCTCCTCTCCCCAGTTAAAAGCCCCTTCTTAAGCAGATTAGTCTAGGGTTTACTTATGATACCATAATGTTGCACAAACCTCCTCTAGTAGCCGGTCAGACCCAGAAACCCCCTTAATGACTTCAATGTCCTGGGCCTGCTCCATTGTCTCATAGCAGCCACTTTGTCTTCATCAGCAGACACTCCTTGTTCATTGAAAATATGTCCCAAGTATTCCACTTGAGTTTGGGCGAAAGTGCATTTGTTCCTCTTAACACAAAACTTATTTCTCCTGAAGATCTCAAACACTTGTTGTAGGTGACTGGTATAACTTTCCATAGAAGGGCTATATATCAAAATGTCATCAAAGAAAACCAAAACAAACTTTCTTAAATACGGAGCAAATACCTCATTCATTAGGCATTGGAAAGTGGCAGGGGCATTGGTCAGACCAAATGGCATGACTAGAAACTCATAGTGTCCTTGATGAGTTTTGAAGGCTGTTTTATGAGTATCTTCAGTCTTGACTCTAACTTGGTGATAACCACTCCTTAAGTCCAACTTGGTGAAAAATTTGCTTCCCTTTAGTTCATCGAACAACTCTTCTATAATAGGAATGGGAAATTTGTTCTTGATAGTCATGTTGTTTAAAGCTCTATAATCTACACAAAATCTCCATGTGTTGTCTTTCTTTTTGACCAGCAGGACTGGAGAAGCATAGGGAGATGTGCTGTGTTTGATAATGCCACTATCTAGCATTTCCTTCACCATCCTTTCAATCTCAGTCTTTTGTATGTAAGGATATCTATGTGGGTTGGTATTAACAGGATTGCAGCCTGCCATAATGGGTATATAGTGATCCAGCCATCTCACTAGAGGCAGCCCATGTGGTTCTTGGAAGAGGTCTTCATAAGTTGTCACCATCTATTCTATAGCCTTTGGAATCTGACCATTTGCCTCTATCTTTTCTTCCACTGCAGTTAACTGAACTAGAAAGTAGGTTTCCTCTTTGGGTTTCAAACTGAAATTCTCCTCTATTTGTACAGAGTAGAATTGCTTAGGATCTCCTTGCTCTCCTAACACCACCTTTTCTCCCTTCCAATGTATGATAATTTCCCTCTTTTTATAATCAAAACTTATGGGACTGACAACCTACATCCATTATACTCCCAACACTGCATCATATCCTCCCAAAGGAATAACATACATGGGACTTTGGAACTCTCCTTGAGTCAGTTTCCATTTGAATTGTTCCACTTTCCTGTTACACTTTATTTGGTCCCCATTTGCCACTGTGATACTAATGGAAGTACAGGGCTCAGTGGGTATATTGAGTTCCCTTATCAGGGCTTGTGATACAAAATTATGGGTGGATCCACTATCTAATAACATGGTAATGGATTTGTTCTTAACTTGGTCATGTAACTTAATGGTGTGAACCACATGAGTTCCTGTGATGGCATGCAGTGAAACCCTACCACTGTCTTCAATCTGCAATATTTCTTCCTCTTCTCCTTGTATGATAATTGTTAATTTCTGATCCGATTATGTTTCAGGTGCTTGCTCTTCTTCCCCAGTTATCACAAGGTAGATGTGCTTCTTTTTACACACATGCCCTTGGGTATACACCTCATCACAGTGGTAGCATAAGCCTTTATTTCTCCTTTCTGCCATTTCAGTTGTGGTAAGTCTCTTGATTGGAAATGACCTGTGTCCTGCTCCTTCCTTAGCTGATTGAAATGGTTCCTTGTGCATTGTAGGATATGGTTTACTCCTTCGAATTTGACTTTCCCCTTCAGTTTTGAATGCACCATAAGCCCTTTTGTCTAAGGATTCTACATAAACTTCCTGTCTCCTAGCTTGGTTGATAGCTTCTCTCTAAGTGGGTGGTCTCAACATGTATAAAGCACCGGCTATCTCCTCCTTTAAGCCACTTATAAAACTCTCAATGAAATATTCTTCAGTACATCCCTTATTCTGGTTAATCATATATGCCTTCAATTCCTCAAATCTCTTGATATAGTCATATACCCTTCCTCTTTGGACCAGTTTGTTAAACTGTCCTATCAAATTTTCATGTCCTCCTTTAACAAATCTTTGACAGATGTAATAAGCAAATTCCTCCCACAATAGCCAGGGTTTCTTATCTTGTAAAGATTGATACCAAACATCAGCTTCTCCTTCTAAATATAGTGCAGCATACAACACCTTAGATCTCGGGTCTAACATGGAATTTAGTTGAAATTTTTTTTCACATTTCTTTAGCCAACCTCTGGGATCCTTACCTTCAAAGTGGGGAAAATCCATTTTAGGCATGGGAAATGGTAGAAAGGGGTTGGAGGAATTTCTGGGTTGGTGTACTTCTACTGATGGATACCAAGGATAAGGTCTATTAGACAAAGGAAAATGATTAGGTACTTGGTAGATTGGTATTTGTGCAAAGTTGGGATTATAAGCTGGAATTGCAGATGAGTATGAGGTATTTAAGTGAGTTTGTCCATAGTTGTTGGTGTGAGTTGGTATATGTTGTGATGATGGGCTGTAGGTGTATATTGCAGTAATTGGGCTCGTAGTCAAATTGGGAACAGTCATTGGGCTAATATTTTCGATTGGGTCTGGTTGTGAGTACCACCCTAACATAGGAATGGTGTAAGGTATTGTTCTGTTTGTGTTAGAGTTGTTGAGAGACGTAACTTGGGTTCTAGCGACTGGGTCCACTATGGAAACTATGGAAGGAGGTTGAGTAATTGGAGGCATTGAAGCACAATAAAAGTTTTGGTGGTGGGTACCTGACCTCAGATCAATGTTCATAGCCGGTACAATCGTTTTGGTGGCAGGAAGAAGAGTAGTGGTTGTCCCAAATTGTAGTGACGGCGATAGAGATACGGCTGAGGGAAATGGTTGTAGTGGTTCGAGAGGCACAGAGGGGGTGGTCGTTTGGGTTGGAAGTGTGCGACTTGCACTTGTGGCTACAATCTCCTTCTCCGATCGGTGGAACGCAGCCATGACCTCTGTAATTTTCTGTGTGATCTCTTCACCACTGGTCTGTAGCCTCTAGTTGATCTGGGTTATTTGCTCTCCAAATACGCCCATTTGTGTTGTTTGTTCGAGATTCTTAGTCATCAGCTTTTGTATTTGCTCGATCCTTCCTTCTAAACTCTTGAGTTCTTTCTTGTGCTTATGAAGGCTCACCTTCGCCGTCGCATCCGCCATGATTGGCCCAGGATTCGCTTTGATACCACTTGTCACAAAACTGATATGGAATAACAGAGAAAACAAAGGAAACTAAGAGAAAATAAACTAAGAAATTCTTATATATTTTTTTCATCCCTTCCAAGGACAATTCTCGTGACATACATACAGCCACCAGAGCAATCTATTCTCTGTCATCTAACAACCCTCACCAATAAACTTCTTAAGGACATGATTGGAACACTGCATTTGATGGTCACTTGCAACGGCTAGCTCCTCTCCTCAGCTGTTCATTCCTGACAGGTTCATCCAAATAAGTTTTAATCCAAGATTTGTCATACATATTTTATTCATTGGTTCAATTGCAAGTACTGGTTGGCCACTGGTTCGGTCTTTAGTCTTTACCATCCTAATTACTCCAACTAATCAAAATATTACCTGTATTATTTGGACAACACGGTCACAAGGCAATCAATTCACCCAAGGGAGGAGTTATATGGAACTTAAGAATTTCGTAGATCTCAGAACAAAATGAGACGATTCTTCCCCTACATGGCAATGCTTTTCTATGGTCATGCAAAAGTAATTATACCAAAAGTAATTATACCAACCAGTTGACTTGATAATCAAACACAAGCAAAACACACTTGAATTTCTTCCCATTTCATACATTCGCGGTAAACTGGAGGCAAAACAGAACAACTAGGCTATCTAACAACCAACCTTCTGCCAAGGGCCAAACTCCGAATTATTCAAGTTACAGTCTACCAATTTTGAGATACCACCACCGATGGAACCCCCAGCAATAGCCACTGGGTTGATAGCTAAGCGACTAAAGAGGATCGATCACCGGAGGTTGCCACATGATTGAACACCAAAAGATTGGCCCAAGCTACCCTTTCACACATCTCTGCCCTAATCTTACAACCTAAACAGTAACAGAGGGTACGTACAAGAAATCTACTTACAGAGAAAAAGTACTATTCAGCACCAAATACCGTTACCGAAATGAGAGAACAGTTCCTAGTACTATCAACAAACGCCATCTGTTGGTGTGTGGTTAAAGTCTTGAGATACCTAAAAAAAAGTCATGGAGAACAAACTAGAATTGCCTTCTCCGTTTGAGACTGGAGCCATTTGGTTGATAATAATACGGATTCTGGATGGATGAGAATACATCAGGAACAAATGCTGGTGCAGCATCCGTCTGATGCTGATAACTGTTTGGCCAGTAAAGTCCTGAGGCTGTCGGAGGGGATGGAATCTCTGGAACTGCCCAGGCTGCCTCCGGAACTTGGCCCAAGCACTCATCACCATCTAGCTCAATTTCGGCGGCCCTTAATATTGGTGAGCAGTCTGAATCTCCAAGCTTTCCGCTATCAGCCTGGTAGGATCATGGCATGGGAAATGAAATACTAGTTAGCTTCATAGTTATTGTCAATGGAGTTGATGGATGGAGGCCAATAGCAGTGTAAGATGCAATTTGGTCACCAACACTATAAGAAGCTCAAATACCGTCACAATCAAGAGCCGACAAAAAGAATGATAATGCCTTTTAAATATCTTAATGCAGCTATTTAAGAAGTAACTGTCCTGAAACTCGGTCCACCCCAAACCCAGTGACTGGTGCTCATGTTCTTTCAGAGGCTGCAGTTTATGCATACAGCTGAATTCAATTTCAGTCAAGTATGAATCATAATCAACTTAATTTAGTCTTCCGGGAGTACATTTTCTGGATAACATAAGAAACATAGCAAAATCACAGAAAATATCGAGGAGACCCTTTGTATCTAACAACAAAGAGCAAGGATAACTTTGTCCTCCCCACTTTTCTCATACATCACAACATATAACCACCAAGTTCGGAGAAGAACTGTAGAGAAGTCTACACAACGCCTCATGGGGCTTTAACAAAGCTGGAAAGAGGGTGGTAGAAAAACGTTTAAAGTAACTTAAGTTTAATAGACCATAAGGTGCTTCTCAACAAGCATATGTAAAACACCCTTTTGGGAGCTTCAACCTGCTCCTATTATTTATACCCTTCAAGTATCCAGAATGTTGTTAGAGAAGGACACCATTCACATGAAACCCTTACGCAAGATCATTCAAATACTCAACTCTAGGTACCCAAAATAACAATTCTAAAACCAATAGCAGTTCATAAATTGGTTGTCTCCGCAAAAGTTGAATTTTGCATCTGAACCCTCACTCCAAGGAAGATTGCAGACCACCCTTTGTGGGTAAGGTCATATTTAGCAAAAATTACTAGTTATATAAAAGAAATGTTAAAGCCAGGCATGTAAGAAAAACATCCTTCCTACACCCATTTCAGGACAATCAACACTCAACACTCTTTCACATAAATATGCAGCAACTCCTCCATGCAGAATATTAAAAATGTAAGTAATTTGCAACATGTAGAGTGAGATATAGAGAGAGAACTTTAGCCAATTACCAAAATTCTTCTATGACACGTCAATTGGTAGAAATCCTACAAAGGAAACATACAACCGCAACTGATGAAGAAACCAAACCCTCTTCCCCGAATCCCCCCCCCCCTTAAAAAAAAAAAAGAAAAAAAGAAAAGGTACAGCCGCGCAAAAAATGAGGCAAAATCTTAAACAATTAAAAAACACAAGATCACATAGAGAACAAATTTAGGAATTACCTTGAATGAGCAATTATCTAGATAGCTGTAGTTTTGATTGAGTTCGGTTAGTCCAAAAATTTCATCTAATTGCCATTGTTGAATACCTCCAGATGCGGAACCTCCAGCAAAAGGCAACTTAGCTGGTGTGAAATCACCATTTCCATCAACTTGTACAGGTAATCCTTTGTTCTGTTGACTAGCCAATGACATTTGGACATCCTTTCTAGACAAAGGATGTGATTCTGTTTCCAGGACTTTCTGGGTGGACTGTGATTTCCCTGAGGAAGAGGGCGCACTGTGTTCAGTAGTTTCAAGCCCCACTTTCACTCCAGTAAGCAGAAATCTCTGGTGAGCTCCAACATGAATATTAACGGAGTGTATGGAAACATCACATTTCCTGCAGAGGAAAGCACGATCCTCCAAACAAAAGAAAAAACCAACTGCCTCCTGTATGATGTGGAATTTTTCAGTCACCAAAAAGAAGACTAAAGTTTCACAACAATTTAAATTGGAGTCAACAAAACAGAGCACAGACAAGAACGAAAAATAAATTTTCAAAGTGGAGATTACCTAAAGGGCAGAGCCTTACTTTATACAATCACAATACAAAAACATACAAATTACATAAGGTGTTGAGAAGGGAAAGTAAAATCCCCAAATAAGTTACGAAAGGGGGTGTGACAAAAAAACCTTTTATTTTCTCATTTAATTAATAAGTAGGTTGACGAAATATATGTTTGAAGTCCAGAGAAAAGTAAAAAATTAAGAGTGCAAGAAGAGAATATAAGGGAAAAGCAAATAAATGACAAACAAAAAAGATAAATATACAAAGGAAAGAAAGAAAAAACCCATATAGAAATTCGTGCCAATACCAAGTTTCCAGAAATACTAACTCACATTTGGACAGAACACTCATCAGATGCAACAACATGGGAAGAATAGCGGTTCCATCTTAGCCCTTCTACACCTCTCGAAATTAACCTCTACACAAGGGAACATAATATAGACAAGGGGTCCAATTTTAGGCATGCATCTCCTGCTCCATGCTTAACCGATCAGGAGCAGCTTCTAGAGGTTTATCAGTTCCAGAGTAGAGCACCAAATCTAGGATTCTTAGAGATGCTTTGCCTAGGTCTGAGCTGTGTAGGTAGTTGAAGTTGTTGTCACTCACAACCCACTTAGGATGAAAACTTTATCCTGGTCATCCTAAAACAAAGAGAGCTAAAGCTAACTTGAGGTAAAGAAAAATAACTAATATTAGAAATTTAGAATTTCCTTTCCTGCATCAAGAAATGATGCACAAATCACAAACTTAAAACTCAAGCGATGTGCTATGAAGAATAAGGATGATGATGCTCATGACCATTACGAAATTCCTGTAATTACTAATGCCATAATAGGGCAAACATAGCTCGAACTTCTATAAGTACATCAAAATGGTTCCATTCCAAAGAAGATCTTTAATCATAAAAATAAACGAAATACCTTATCCACAAAGAGAACAGAACATGCCCATATCCAGAGCACATAGAATATTTCGGAATATCAATTCCATGAAGTTGACAAGACTACTATGATACAAACCTAGTGTAAACTCACAAGCAATTATCTCATAAGAGAACTTGGTAAACATTCAACTGCTCTTAACAAGAAACACTAAGTCACTAATATAGTTATATTTTTGCCAAAAAAGACGGATTAACATAGCGTTATTTGACTTTTAAAATGGTTTCGCAGCAACTCTTCCAAATGAGCTTGCGCCTTGCAACATCTTTGAACCTAACAAACAATCATTTTGAGTAAGACCTAATAGGTAAAAATCCAATCCAGTTTCAACAATTACCAAGGGTCAATTTTATTTATCATCCCTCTAAGACATCCAAATAACAATAACAATAATAATAATAATTAGGAGTGAGCAAAAAACGGATAAAACCGAATTACCGAACCGAACCGAATTTTTTCAGTTATTCGGGTATTTTTTATAATTCGGTTATATCCGATTTTATTTTCAATTTTCGGGTTTGGTTTTCAATTTTGGGTTATTCGGTTAACCGAATACCCGAATTACAAATAAAGAAATAAGCGATTAAAAATTAAAAGGGACTCATTCAGAATTTCAGATCTGAGATCTCACTCTTCCAACTCCCCTGAGTCCCTTCCGCTTTCGCCTTTCGATCTCTCGCTGAAGAAAACCTCTCCGACAGCCCTATCACCGCCGGTCCGCCGCTCATCTTCCTGGTCTCCTCCTCGACAAGTCCAACTCATCTTTCTTTCTTGCACGATGGCAACGCATGGTGGAGACCACCAGCGAGGCAACGACTTCAGATCTCACTTATCGCACCAGATTACTCCTCCATAATCCTTCCGATGCCTTGGGCCTCTAGCCTCCTCGTTCTCCCCCAAATCCCAGTCATTCGGGTCTGGTATCTATGACGAATTTCGTTTGATTTTGTGTTTCTATCATTCTGTGCACTGTACAGGGCACTGTACGAATTTCGTTTTGCATTTGGGGCCATTTCGTTTGATCTCGGTTTCATTTGATTTTGTGACGAATTTCGTTTTATTTCGTTTTGATTTGTGTTTTTGTGTTTTGACGTTGTCATTTCGTTTGACGTTTTGTTTGATTTTCGTTTTGGCAATTTTGAAGATGATTATACTATACTCAATTTAACCCCAAGCAGAAGCACTGTATTTCAGAAAATGCTGAATGGATGAGCTTTTTTCCTTTTTGTTTTCTAATTTTGACAGGTAAATGAATGAACACTTGTAAATATATTTCTTAATTTCGGTTATTACCTGAACAACCGAATTTATTCGGTAATTCAATAATTCGGTTAATGGGTAATTCGGTTACTTGTTCGGATATCAAAAATGAATAAATTTCGATTTTCGGTTATAACCGAATAGTTTATTCGGTTCGGTTATAACCGAATGATCAGTCCTAATAATAATAATAAGTGACGTTGCTGGTCCTTAACAAGATTATAGTACACCACTTAAAAGATCTCTCAACAATATCCACACCTTCTCTTCATTACATAACGTCAGGGGCGGATGTAGTATAAGAGCAGGGTAGGCAGTTGCCTATGCTCACTTTTTTTTTTATGGGTAAACTTAAGGGGGCAGAATTTATAAATTAGTAAACTCAAGGAAACAGATTAATAAAAAAGTTAAACTTGGTAAGGCAAAACAAAACATTTCATTCCAATCTAATTTGCTTACAGAGAGTTAGCGAGAGCTCACTACCTCAGAGCATACTTCAATTAAAATAACTCTTCCTCAGTTTCTCTGCGCAACCTCGTCTCCTCTTCTCCTCCTCTCATTCTATTGTAGGATCTCTACCCTTCGCCCCTTGCGCTATTGAGATTCAGAAAGTAACAAAATTAGGGTTTTTATTATTTGATAATTTAAATTTTGTAGTTTATTTGAATTTGTTGTTGGTTGGGGTTCTATGTTAAGTAATTTAGTTTATTTACATTTGTTAGCCATAAGCCACTGATTCCTATAATGTATGTTATCAAATTTTTATGCTTCTTTCTTGAATCAAACTGTTTTTTTTTTTGTTGTGTTGTAGGATTGTAGCTAATATTTTATAGTTTGAAGATTGATCCCAATTTTCCTTTTTGCTTGTGTTGACTTCTCAAATGTGATTTATGATTTTCTTTATAATTATTATTTGGAAAAAAATTGGTTCTTGGGATTGGGTATTTAAGAAATTTTCTAAGTTCAGGTTCTAGAGAAAATTGAAATCAAACCTCAATTGGTATTATCCCTGGTCAAATTGGAATAAGAAATCATGTGCTCTGATTTCTTCTAGGACAATTTTTGAATTTGTTGTGTTTGTGAATTGTGAGTTGATTTTGACTGTTGTGACTTGATTTTGTTTGAATATAGAAAGCAAAATTTGGTTTGAGGCTTTGTGCATACGGTTGAAGTTGTATTGTTTGGGGAATCATTTAAATTGAAGTATGACAAGTAATCGAAGTAAGTTTCAAAATTCTATCTAAATGTTTTTTATTTTGAAATTTTTCCTTTAGTATTTTGGGTTATGATTTATCAATATTTATTTGTTGTATATTATAGAATTCTATATATGTTGCGTAAATAATTGTTTGCTTGGGTTTGTTGTGTACTTGTAATTTGTAAACATGAGTATGAATAGTAATATTATGATTAGTTCAAATTTTCGTTATTTAACTTCAACAAAAAAAATTCTTAAAATCCGCCCCTGCATAACATTGATCCAAGACTCCAAATCAATAAAGAAACCTCTCAGGAACTGAATATGTACTTCATCCATGATGACGAAAAGCTTTCCACCTAACAATTAAAACATTTCCATAAATCTACCTAAGTCGAGCCAAGTTTTCTTTTCTCAACTTGTATATCTTTGTGTCAGTACCTTTTCTATATCTTTGTGCCACTACCTTCTCGATAGGTTGTTATTAATGTTCTAAATTTTCAATTTATTTTATCGAATATTTATAGTGGCCTGACTCTCAATCTTGGAGGTGAGAATAGGATTTTTATTAAAATTGTTATATCGGATGTAAAACAAATTTTCTAATTGCAAAAATATTCATTAGTGGATATCAATTATTTTAGAATGCTAAAATAATTACTCAAATCGACTAATTACTCCGCCTTTCAAATTATGCTAAAAGCACCATACATCTACTTATTAGGGGGGGGGGAATTCATAGGTAAATCAATATATACAAAATTCATTCAATTAACATAAGTAATCAATAATTTGATCTGAAACTGGAGGTATTATGTAATAACAATACCTGACAGATATCGCACTTAGGCATCGGCGATGAGGAGTTAGAGAGAGAAACTCTCGGGTGCTTGCTCGCGAGTTTATTAGCGGCATGAACCTTCTCGTCGCAAGCATAACACAAAGCCGCCTCATCTGCACAGCACAGTACGTTGGCCTCCGCCGCCTCGCACACGTTACACTGAATCTTCATCGTCGCTCAGTACTCACTATCTCTTTCTATCTATATATATAAAAAAAAAAATATCGATCGCTTACTCTCACTAAAAAACTTTCTCTTTTCTGTTTTAATAACGGGAGGTGAGAGAAAGTGGAAACCCTAGGAGTGAGATCTGAAGGAGAGAAGCACCTAAAGAGGAAATTGTGGAGTGTTGTTTTAGCCGAAAGCTAAAGAAGCAAGTGGAACCACTAGCAGGACTTTATGGATTCGTATACTCATCATTTAATAATTGACTAATGGAGTAACATCCATTTTACGGAGTAACTGATATATTACATGCGTCAATTATTTGTAGTATCTGTACGGTAATAACCAGCTTAGCTGGCTCGTGCTGTAAGAGATATCCTACACGGCTGCACCCAAGATGCTGGATGTGCGTGAGATCACGCACGCTAAAGGGTAATGCTATATAAAACAGTACTATCGTTTAAAATATCTGTCATTATTATATTGATTGGTTATATATATATATATATATATATATATATATATATATATATATATATATATATATATGATTCGGAGAGGATCAGCTGTATACTCTTTTATTTAATATATTTTATTCATTATTTTTAGTAATGAATCAGGTGACAGTTTGATTCGTCGCGTATATCAGAAAACTGTAGTCTTAATTTTTAACGATATCGAACCGTCGCCATAACATATAAACCGTTTATCTTTTCTATAATCGACAGACCAAATCGTCATCCGGTCTGTCGCTAAAAATAATGAGCAGAGTATATAAAATAAAGGGGTATGCACCAGTAAACGGACTGATATATGATTTGCTATATCTTTTGTCTATATCTATATAAATATAATTTACTAATTTTTTGGTCTTCCTCTTTAATCTTTAGCATAGACCTAAAATTTAAATAGAAATAAAATACTTTTTATATTCTTATTTAATGTTAGGATTAATTTAATTATAACTAAAGCTCTCTTTATATTTTTATAAACTTTAATATTAACTTATTATTTTATAACAATTTTATTTTTTATAAGAATCCTTTAATTATTTAGTTATATAATAAATTTTAACTTAAAAATTATATTTACATTAGTTTAAGTTTTTACTCAACTTTAGCCTCTAAATATCTATATATTGAAAATATTACGAGTACATATAAAAGCTAGGAGAGCTTAAGTTAATTAATGTTAAAACAAATCTTGGCTTATATATTACTAATTAATTATATATTTCATAGCTTATATATTAGTTATTAAAATTTAGTTGGTTAACTTTCAAAATTAAAATCATTATGACAACTCATTATTTACAACAAGTATATTCTTAAATAATTATATGCTAGAAACACAAGAAAATTATTATGATTAAATAATAATTAATGTACAAAATTAAATTATAATGTATATTACAAAATATATTAACGATTAAAATTTAGTAAACAACTTTATTTTATAGGAGACCTTAAGTTAATTAATGTTAAAAAATAATGACTTATATATTATTAATTCAAATTTAATTACCTTTTAAAATTAAAATCATAGTCGTAATGTGACGCCCCCAGAATTTGTCCAATCAATCCAACCCATTCTGAGTCGCCAAATATATGGTACAGAATTCAAATACAATCTTTCATATCAAACAGTCGTGCAAAATACGACCACACAACTGTGAGTGTCAATACAGACATGTAGAAAATATTAACATTCAAACTAAGTCCTCATTACATTTATTATCACACTATTTAAAAAAAATATAGTGAGGACTTCTACAGCTCTAACTCGGACCATCACTCCATTCCCCGACTAGTACCCGCGATATTCTCATTTCCTGAAGAGAATAATGGAAGAAAAGAGTGAGCTCAACTAGCCCAGTAAAGAATATTATGACTAAGATAATAAAGAATAAATTATCGTTAGTCTTCAACAAATCAGATAAAATATTATGGACAACAAATTTTAGATCAACAACTGCAGCGAAAATAACAATTCATTAGAAGAGTTAAGTAGAGAATGATGTCTACTATCTTCTATGATTTAAAGTCAATCAGCAATATTTTATCCCTGTAACATCAATCAATATATATCTCGAATCAAATATTCATCTTTGCACTACGGGCTAAAGATATTCATTTGTATCACCAGTGGTCATGTTCATCTCAACACCTGTCCATCTTTGCACTACGGATCAAAGATATTCATCAGGTGATCATCTTTGCACTACAGGCCAAAAATATTCATCAAATAATCATTCATCTTTGCACTACAGGCCAAATATATTCATTTGTATCATCATTTAAGACTAAGTTAATTAAACAGTTTTATTTTATAGGAGACCTTAAGTTAATTAATGTTAAAAAAATAATGACTTATATATTAATAATTCAAATTTAATTACCTTTTAAAATTAAAATCATAGTCGTAACTTATTATTTTACACTAATTTTATTTTTTATAAAATTTATTATGACTAAACATTATGTTTAGGCATTTAGGTTCCCATTTAATTTTGAAGTCTAATTAAAATGCATACTATAAACATATATATATATACATATATCCGTATATATATATACACAAATAGGTTTCCATTTATTTGTTGATGTACTACGTACACCTCTTGTTTTGCGTACATGATATCTTACTCGTTCACTTCCAAAAAATAATTTTATTGCTATAAAAAGTATTATCTTCATTTTAAAATTAAAAATACAATTTAATTTTTAAAATTAAACGATAACATATTAAGCTTTAAATTTATTTAATTTTAATTGATATAATTATTTTAATTGTAAAGTATATAACAAAAAATATTAGTCAAAAAATTTATTTTTTTAAACTTTTATAAATCATACTAATTTTAAAATTTTAATGTCCCCGTCAAATTGTATCTCTAATTTTGAAACGGAAAGAATATTATTTATATTTATAATATTATAATATCCTTAAATTTATCATCACATATTTATTACTCCCTCCGTCCCTTAATATAGGACGTTTTAGAGTTTCTCAATTGTCCCTAATTATTTGACGTTTGTTAAAATTTAGGAGAAGTTACAATTTTTCCAAAATTACCCCTCATTACTCTACCTACTTTTTGATAAACTAAAAAATTAGATAAGTTATTTTATGGGAATGGAGAAAGAGACCAATTAGTAAATGAGACTAATGAGTTTGTTTTGGAGAAAATAATTATTGGAAAATGTGTGAGAGAGTCTGAGATAACTATGATAAAATAAGATTTAAGGGTATTATAGACAATTGATACTATATTTAATGTTTTCCAATCATTGTCTTAATTCTTGTGCAACACTCTAAAACGTCATGTATTAAGGATATATTAAGGGTACGGAGCGAGTACTATGCCATCAATAATAATTAGATATAAAATAAAATTAAGATAAACATGCATGAAATAAAAACATATATGAATTTAAGGATATTATGCAGATATGTAATGGACGTGAGGAATATTAGGAGCATTAAACATTTTTTATAGGAGTATCAAATTTAGAATGTTAATACATATAACTTTCATCAATACGATTATTAACATATTCTTTGAATATCAATGCAATGTTAATATCACAGGTAAATGTGGTCCATTTAAAAAGTGTTGGAAATGATATACTTTGGATCTAGTTGAATGCTACTACCATTCATGAATGTGGACCATGGGGTTATGATACTTCCAAAAAGATATGAATGGGATTTATACATTTCAGATTTTTAAAGAGAAGATTTTTACAGAAATCTTGACTAGTGTTTATAATTATGTAAGTGTTCTCTTTATTATTATATAAAAGGAGTTCATTGAAAATATTATAATTTCTTTTATAAATATAATTATGTTTTCTTCGTTTCAAATTATATTATTATTATTGACTTTTGAAAATCAATTTGAGACATTTTCAAACTAAAAATTAAGTTGACTGATCATTAAAAATTATGAAACAATAAAATTTATAATGAATAATACTTTTATGCTGCGTTTGGATTGAAGGAATAAAAGTAGGAATGGAATGACTCATTCCTATGGAATAAAAAAAATTATGTTTGATTGCGATTGGAATAAATTGAACCATCATTTTTTTTTTGCTATTTTCGATTGAAATTTAACATTATTGCCCAAGATTTCATACCCAAAGCCTTGTGAGTAATTTTTTTTATCATTGAGTCATGAGGGTTTTGGGGGAAGGAGCGTATGGAATAACTCATTCCAACTAGAATGGAATGAATCATTCTAATCTCCATTACATTCCTTCAATCCAAACGCAGCATTAAGATAGTTTATAATATTTATCATTGTATTGATTAAAATTAAAAAAAATTATGTCAATTTTGAGTTTAAAAATATCTTAAGTTGATTTTAAAAAGTTAACAATGATAATATGGAACGGATGAAGTATTTTATACTTATCTTCTATATTTATGTTTAATTAAGTAGTAATAACATGATTATGTAATTGTTAGTCATTTTATAACATTTTCCTTAAAAACTTTAGAGAGAGAAAGTGAAACTCAAAATTGATATAACAATTGTGAAACTATAAATTTACACTGAAAAGTACTTTTTAACTATATAATTTTCAATAGTTATCATCGTATTTAGTAAAATTAATAAAATTCATTTGAGTTTGATATGTTGACTTTAACAAATCAATAATAAACTTATATTTTGGCAAGAATGAGTGAAAGTTTTGGAGAAAGAGAGTGAATTTTTTAAAAACATAATTGAAAAATTCAAAAGACAAAAAGTAAACTTTTTTATTAAAAAAAAAACTAACATTTTTAGAGGGAGGAAGTGAAATGCAGACAGAGATGGAGAGTCATATTTAAGAGTCAAATTTAGTTATAACCTGTATGCATTTTATTATATTTTTGTTATATATTTAATTAACAAAATATAACTGATTTTGAATTTTTTGTTCATCCTAATAAACGATCAGGATCGTTCAAAGTTTAGGACCGTTCATTATATCCTCTTTAATTTAAAACTCTCAGATCCTTCTCCGTTCTTCCTCCTCCCGAGCTCGCCTTCTGCCTCCTCCCGAGCTCGCTTTCTGCCTCCTCCCGAGCTCGCCTTCTGCCTCCCCCATTGTCTAGCGCCGACAATGTCTCCTTCCCTTCCCCTTAGTACGTAATGCCAGATACGGATAGTAAACCTAGTAATACTATAAAATGCAAAACTGAAACATCTTTCCAACAAAAGTGAATGGAGCCCCGTCCTCCGAATCCGAAACTAGTTGAAAATATATCTTTCAAATAACAGCAAAAAAATTGCCATTTAGATTTATCGCCATTTTTATCAAATTCTCGTACGGACAAACGGAGAGCAACAGAGCGAGAGCGAGAGATTCGACGTTGTTGCTGAATTATCTCTAGCTTGAGGTTCTGTGATTACGGTAGGTCGAAGCTCGAAAAAATTATGTATTTGAGGATTCAGAACGAATTGCTAAGACTGTTGCGAGGTTATTTGGCCCTAAATTTCAAAATCTATGACTTGGATTTTGAAATTCAGCAATCTGATTCGTTTTTCTCTGTTTTGTTTCTCACGCTATATTATATTGCAGGTGAAATTAAAAGAATCTGATTCGCTACAAATCGGACCTGTTTGTAAGTAGACATCACTCAACGTCACGTACATATTCGCTACAAATGTTTCTTACAATCATTTGGATAATGTCTCCCATAGACATATCAGAAATTTGCTCAAATGCTTTATAAACAAGGCAGTATTGAAGTGTTCCGAAAGAATTTCAGAATTTTTAGTTGTGAACCTAATTTATAAATCACACGAGCTTCTAATGATCAATTAGTTTGCCCAGAAAAGAAGGATAAAGGCGTGAAAAATACTATACAATTTGTTTGAGGCATATTCTTATTACATGAAGTCCTAGAACTGAAATTCATTCAAAATTTTGACTTAGTTGAATTAAAATAATCACGTGAATGGAAAACGAATAGCATAATATTACTCATATTATGCTGTTTTTCTTTTACTCTAAATGGTTAACTGTAATTTCAAAATTTGCAATTTGAAGTTTTACCTGAAAAATCTCAGTTAAGCAGGAGGATAATCTTTTGATAGTTTTTAGCTCCATGTTGTAATCTTACTCTTCAGTTCCCAAGTATCAGCAATTTTGCTTACCAAATTTCTTTTGGAGCTGAAGTGATTGTTTTTCCCATGCAGTTAAGTCTAGCTGTAATATCTTCAATGGAACAATTTATGTTTTGGGATTGTTTCTACTGGAACTCTGTTCTAACACTCCTGAATCAGTACATCCTATGGGTTTGGATTTGGAAATTGAAGCTTATTTATGGGTTGCAGATTTGCGCCCAACTTGGAGATTGAAACTGTATCATCTCTCAATCTTTTTGCTCTAGTTTCTGAATTAGACAATTAGATTTTTAGTGGAATCCGAAAACTAACAAAACATAGCGAAGGACCTAGTTATTATTTTCTCTTCATATTTCTGTGATATGAATTATCAACCTGATGTGGTTCACTGTTTTTATCTAATTTCATCGACTGGTCATTGGATTCAAAAATAATTTAAGCATGTGTTAGAGTAGCTATATGCTTAATTGATTAGCATTATATATCGATGCTAACAGAGATTGCAAGAGTGGTTCTTAGATAGCCCATTTCTTTTGAAGTAAATGACTCAACAAGCTTGATTATAGGCTCACAATCCTTGCTTCTTGATCATATTGTCCCATTTTAATAATAATTACTACAGTCCATATAGTAGAAATAAAAACTTGTCAGGTTGGTTATAACTACAGATTTTCAAGTGACCCTGCAAATGTGTCATAAACTTAGGTATCTTTTCTGAAGGCTGAAATGAGATGCAATGCGTGCTGGAGAGAACTGGAAGGCAAAGCTATTTCCACCACATGTGGTCACCTGTTGTGTATCCTGATGATAAAGTAGTTTAATCCTCGAAATTGTGTTATTGCTTTCATCCTGAACACTGTGGCACGTACTAGCATAAGTTTCCTTAATAACGATTCAAGGCACTGAGGATGCTAGTAAAATTCTAAGCAATGATGCTGCTTGCCCTATTTGTGACCAAGTGCTCTCTAAAAGGTAAGGAGCTTCTTGTGACAAAGTTTGAAACTTTACTGTGTTCCTTGCTCTTGAATTGTTAGATAATCCAGTTTATGGGATTTAGGGGTCGTAAAGTAAGCAGAATTAAGAAGTATTTCCAGTATGCGGATTGTTTGCTAATTGAAAGGATCTCTGTATCAGTTTATTCTAAATCTCTTCTCGATGTGATACTGAATAAATATCAGCGAACTTCAGCTTTATAAGAATAGACTTCTGGACAACTTTCTACTGTAAGTTTAATAGTTTATAGTGATCTATATATATCTGGTTGTATATTAACTTAATGTGGTTTTCCACTTGCAGTCTTATGAGACCTGTGGATATCAATCCAAATGAGGAATGGATCAATGTAAGCAAGCCTATATTAAGAAATTCAATATAGTCAAAGCATGTTACCCTGCCATTTCAAATAAATGTCATCATGTCTACCTTCTTTTTATGACTTATCTTATAATTCGGGGAGCTAATCATCTTTCAAGCAGCTTTCTTGCTGATTTTTCTTTGTCTCTCGTGCAGATGGCCATGGCTGGGATATCTCCTCAAATATGTATCCTTCTATAATACACGTGTTTACCATATTATTATATTTATTATGTAGATATATCATATTAGCATTTCGCTTCATATTTTTTCCTAGTTGTGAAGTTGAGTAGGGAAAGCAACAGTGAAGTCTCTAGCTTTATACATCTTTCCTACAATAGATGTTAAAATCTTGTTAGAATACCATATTGGCTTCTTTTCATCTCTCCTTGATATGAATCTAGTGATGAAAAGTGCATACAGAAGCGTAATGTTCTACATTGGGCAGAAGGAACTGGAGATGCAATTCAAGATGAACAAAGTAGTAGCTCAGTGTCAGCAGAAATGTGAAGTAATGCAAGAAAAGTTCACAGAAAAACTGGAGCAGTTGCATACTGCATATCAGAAAACGGCAAAAAAATGCCAGATGATGGAACAAGAGATTGAGAGCTTGTCCAAAGACAAGCAAGAGCTTCAGGAAAAGTTTTCTGAGAAATCTAGGTCAGTCTCTTGCTTCATCTTTTTCCAAAACTGTTAATCGGAGCTTACTTTACGTTTAATACATGAACTTCTTGACATAACATATCAATTATCATGGCCAGGCAAAAAAGAAAACTCGATGAAATGTATGATCAGTTGAGAAGTGAATACGAGTCAATGAAACGAACAGCAATTCAACCTGCAAATAATTTCTATTCCAGAGCTGAGCATGATTTGTTTGAAAGTCCAACAAACATGATGAATAACGGAGATTCTCTCAGGAAAGGTAATTCCGTTCTGTTTATAGTGCATATAAAAGATAATGTCATTTGACATGTCAAGCCCTTGTACCTTAGTATCTCTAATTGTTTTGAAAACATCAACACAAGTAATCAAGTTTTTAGTTAACCCGCTATTGTCAAGAAACCTTGATTTCATACTGGAGGTAAATGTATTCTTCCAAAAAATACTAGTTGACTTATTTTTTCGCAGATTGGTCGGTTTACACTCCTGATACTCCAGGACCTCGAGAAGATATATGGCCTCCAGCGAGACAGAACAGTTCTAACTCTGGTCCCTTCGATGTTTCTGGAGGCTCACCTGCAAAACAGTCAGCTGGCCCAGTTGATATTGGCAACAGAAGGGGCGGTGGTCGTACTGCTTTTGGAGCTGGGCCTGGAACAGGAAACCCCTCAATGACCTTAAGAAACCTTATCCTTTCACCAATAAAGCGACCTCAGCTCTCTCGAAACCGGCCTCAAATGTTCACGTAAGCCTTGAATTCAATCTGCTGGAATTTTGTCTTCGTTTCTGAATCATCATAATTTTTTTCTTCTCTCTTCTTTCAGGTTGTAAACAGGAGAGCCTTTCAGGTAGTTTTACACACATTCGTAAGTGGCCATTTTCTGTTCATGTGTTGCCCACCAACGTGGAAATTGAATATTTGAATGTACCATGAACCAATTTTTTTAGTCCTGATTCAAAATTTTGTTCTGTTGCAAAACTAGGCAAGTACATATCTGTCTGCGATCTCCTGTGACCAAATAGACAGAATTAGAAGTTATAGATATGGGTCTAGAAGCAAGCTTATTTTAACCCTTTCTGTTAATAGTCGGGTACTGATGAAAATACTAGCTATACTTTGAGATTAGTGACCAAGAAGTATGAGAATATAATGTAAGAGAATATGTTGGAATATTTGAATAACCATTTTCATTTATTCAAATTTTCAAGGGTTGGTTTGGACTTCATTCGAACACAATGCGGGAGTATGTATGTTGAAATAAATACTAATATCCGGTTTACTTTCCTTTCAATATTTAAGATTTTGTGCGATTGTAAACTTATTTGCTTATAACTTATAGTATCTATTTTGAATGATCTTGTTCCGGATGTTTTAAGATCTTATGATTATTTTTTTTCCTTCCCAATTTCCAGTATTATATTACATGGGTCTTAAAATTCCAATAAAACATCACTTGAATGTTTCACAGGAGATCTTCACCTTTCAGAATATGCTTATTTGAGTCAAGATTGGCGAGCATATGCAAGCCAAGTAAAAAAATTAATAACTATGTCGAGGAAAGCCTTGCATATATCCTTAACCTGAAACTCATCTCGATGGAGTTTTTAGCCAGCAATTCCGATCCACCTGACCTCCAATCAAAAAATAGACGTAATATATATTTTTTTCTAATTTAAATTAAGCTCATTGGCCTAGGAAAAAATATTGAACAGGTGGATCTTGGAATTGTTAATATAACCATTCAATTCAGAGTATTTACCATTTGATATTCAAAATTAGTTTGCTGCTAAATCAAGGTTGAGATTTTTGTCCTAAAAAACATTCAAGGCAAATGATTTCTCAAGTCTTTTCGTGAAATAGAGAAAGTAAAACTTTTAAAATATTTTACAATATTTGATATTGTATTATCTTAAATCATATAAGTTTACATTAATTTATCTTTTTAGTAAATTAATTTTGAAAAACTATTTTATTTTTGCAACGAATGAAGTATCAATATCTTCTTTTCTCTTCCAGCTGGAGAAAATAATTTATTTATCAAGTTAAAACAACCTTCACCCAACTATCCGTACGAAAACAGGTACGTGGTTTTTTGTTTTGGTTGTAAATAAACCCAACCTAAGTTCCGATCTGTTTCCCAAACACGACTTTGGAGTCGTGCTTCAATTCTAACCCAACCGGACTTGACCGGCCCGGGCCTTGGGTTTGGCTCAACGGTAGTACAATTACTCGTTTAATCTACGCCCAAACTCCACCAAACCAAATCTGGTTTGGTATATACTCTGTCGGTCGGGCATTTTTCGGATCACATTCTCTCTCCTCGAAACAATTCTTTACCCTAAACACTCTTCCGGATCATCTGATCGGACTCTCCGAACGTCAACGGCTCTATTTCTTATATTATCGGCTCTATTATCAAGCAAGCTCGTACCATTAACAAACCCCTTTTTCATTAAATCTTTCTATTTATTATTATTATTTTGGATTGTGGACTTGAAAACTTAAAGAATGTGTTTTGATTATGAAATTTAGCTCAGTAAATGTTGTGGGTATGATTTATTGTATGTAGCTGATGATTATGAGTTTATGCACTTGGGGTGAAATTCAGCTTTTGATTATTTGTGTTGTGGAAATGGAATGCTAATTGTATAAGATTTTGATATGCTTTTATTTTATCAGCATGTGTAAGAATGATCATTTTTGGGAGCATATGAATGAGATACTTCAATAATTTTGTAAGAGAGAAGATATAAATGGATCAATAATGACAATATAAACTGTCAACCTTCATATGGCCGATTTCAGAAACAATTTATCTTAAGGTTTTCTGTATTTAATTTTTTCATGGGTTTGGGAGTTAGGTTGTATTTGATAAACCTGAGAATTAAGATCTGAATGATTATGATGTCTTAATAAATTAGATCATCTGAATGGTTATGAGGTCTGAATCTAAAAAATTGTTTGATAATTAAAAAGTAAGTTGCCTCTTAATGACACTATTTTACCATTTTAAAGGGTAAAATTTTATTTAATAATTTTAAATATTCAATTTAATAAAAATGAGTGAATAATATTGTTGAATATATTTATATAAAAAAAATTTATCAAAAAAATTTCATTAAGAGGTACCTCTTAATTATTAAGATTTCATTTTCTGTCTTACCTATTAAGAGGCATTCAGAGGTTAAAAAAAAAATAAAAAAATCATGCCTCTTAGCGAATAAGAGACAGTCCATTAAGAGGCAATCAGATGTAAACAAACAGCACCTTACTCTTTTTCGTATCCTTTTTTTTTCTCTATATATCTTTTTCCTATCTACCAGGTTCTTTGCTATATATATACCCTTTTCTTCAAAAATAATGCTACTATCACATAATGAATAGCACTTTGACTATCACACTGAATCTGAATCTGGATACTGCCCTGCTTGAAATATAGTTCTTCAACTAGTCCCTTAAGCCACAAAGCCTCCTTGCTTGCCTCTGTCAATGCCATATACTCTGCCTCTGTTGTTGATAATGCTACCGTAGATTGCAACACTGACCTCCAACATATACATCCTCCATAAAAGGAGTATACAAACCCTGTCGTTGATCTCCTTACATCTAGATCTCTAGCATAATCCGAATCAACAAACCCTGTAACCTCACTTATTGCGGTATCACGATCAAACATAAGACTGTAATTGGTTGTACCTGCTAGATAACGAAAAATTCATTTGACAGCATTTCAATGCTCTTTCCCTGAATTTGGCATATACCTGCTAACCATACTGACTGCATGTGAGATATCTGGCCTTGTACATACCATGGCATACATGAGACAACCCACCGCATTTGCATACGGTACTTTGGACATATACTTCACCTCATCCTCTGTCTGTGGGCTCAACTGTGAAGATAATCTGAAATGTACTGCCAACGGAGTGCTAACTAGTTTAGCATTGTTCATGTTAAACCTCGCCAAGACTTTCTGCACATATCCTTTCTGAGTTAGTCACAACTTTCCTGTCTGACGATCCCTGTGAATTTTCATACCTAGAATCTTTTTGGCTGACCCAAGATCCTTCATGTCAAATTCACTGCTCAATAAATTCTCCAGCTGAAGAATATCTGATTTTCTTTTTAACGCTATCAACATGTCATCGACATATAACGTCAGCAATACTAGAGAACCATCATCAAGGGATCTGAAATACACATATGGATCATACTCCGAGCGAGAGTAACCATGAGCCACCATAAAGTTGTCAAACTTCATGTACCACTGTCTCGGGGACTGCTTCAAACCATAGAGAGACTTCTTTAAACTGCAAACTAAGCCCTCTTTTTCTGGCTCCGACTACTTCATGTAGATCTTTTCTTCTAAATCACCATGGAGAAAAGCTGTTTTCACATCAAGCTGCTCTAACTCCATATCCTGTGATTCTACGATAGATAAGATCAACCGAATCAATGTGTGTTTCACAACTGGTGAGAAGATCTCATTGTAGTCGATTCCCTCTCTCTGAGAGAATCCCTTTGTCACTAACCTGGCCTTGAATCTTTCACCTTCTTTATCAGACTGAGCTTCCTTTTTTCTGAATACCCACTTACATCCTATAGCCTTTGATCTTTTCGGAAGTTGAACTAACTCCCAAGTCTGGTTCTTCTGTAAAGACTCCATCTCTTCTGCCATCACTATTGCCCATTTATCATTATCCTCGGACTGAATAGAATCCTGATAGCTAGTTGGATCTCCACTACTAGCAATCAAGGCAAAGACAACTATGTCATCAAACCCATATCTCTGCACTGGTTTGCTGACTCGCCTTTCTCGATCTCTAAGAAGATCATAGGACCTCTCTTGGGAATCTGAAGGATGATCATCTTCAATTTTTTTAGATTCTTTTGTATCTTCAGGAAGCTCCACCTCAACTAGGTGTTTTTACAATTCACTTGCTGCAGATTCTTCATTCTCAGATTTATTCAACATGTGTTTCTCATTGAACACCACATCTCTGCTGACAACCTTCTTCTTGGATACTGGATCCCATAACCTGTATCCCTTGACTCCATCTTCATATCCAAGAAAAATACATTCCTTTGACCTTGAATCAAGCTTAGACTGTCGCTCCTCGACTGGCAGATGAACATAAGCTGGACAACCAAAAATTTTTATCACAGAAAAAATAACTGATTTTCCACTCCATACCTCTTCGGGAATTTGGTAATCAATTCCTGCTGAAGGAGATCGATTTATCAGATAACACGCTATGTTGATTGCCTCAACCCAGAAACTCTTGGGCAATCCTACATTCAACTTCATACATCTGGCTCGTTCCAATAGAGTTTTGTTCATCCTCTTTGCAACCCCATTTTGCTTTGGAGTTCTTTTGACTGAGAAGTGCCTGGTGATACCTTCATCCTGGCAGAACTATAGGAATGACCTTTCCTTGTATTCCGTGTCATTATCTGATCTGAAATACTTCAACTTCTTTCCGGTCTGATTTTCTACTTTAGCTTTCCACTACTTGAAGATTCTGAAAACCTCAGATTTTTGCTTCATAAAATACACCCACACCTTTCTGGAGTAGTCATCTATGAAGCTGACAAAATAATAGACTCCACCCATTGACGTATGCTTGATTGGCTCCCAAACATCTAAATGTACATAATCAAGTACATTCTTACTGGTATGTGCTCCTGCCTTGAAGCTGACCCTCCGTTGTTTGCCGTACACGCAAAACTTATAAAATTCCAAACTGTACGTTTTGATACCTTTCAGCAGCTGCCTTTTATGAAGTTCTTTCATTTCTCCTTCACTCAAATGACCAAGTCGCATGTGCCATAATTCTGTGCTATCACTGTTGGAATTATCCTGCACAGAAATTGCTGCTCCACCAGCAACTGTGTCCCTTATCAACTTGTAGAGGGTGCCCTTCTTCTGGCCCTTCATAATTACCATTGAACCCTTGGTAATTTTCATGACACCATCTCTGACTAAGATACTGCAGCCTATAGAGTCAAGTACTCCGACCGATATCAAGCTCTTCTTCAATTCTGGAATATACCTTACATCACCCAATGTTCTGACAATTCCGTCAAACATTTGAATTTTGATGGTGCCTATCCCAGTAACTTTGCAGACTGCATTGTTACCCAATAAAACTGTACCACCATTGCAGGATGTAAAAGTATCAAATCAATCCCTGTGAGGGGACATATGAAAAGAACAACCGGAATTCATGTACCAATCTGTAAGGCTGCTACTGTCTCTAACAGATAAGAGATCACCTTGTGAAGCTTCATTTTTTATTACCGTGTACAGCTCTTCATCGCTGCACACATCTGCTTGCTCAGCAACATTAGCAGAATTCGCAATCTGCTTATCTTTCTTCGTGTTATCCTTCTTCAACAATGGACACTGATTTCTGTAGTGGCCCTTCTCGTGGCAATGATAACACTCAACCTGAGATTTATCCTTCTTGCCTGGTCTCGGATGAGACCTTTCTCGTTCCTTGTCGGAATACTTCTTTCGATTAGGACCCCTGCACGCCCATCTAGAAAAACAAGAAGACTGTCTCCTTGATCTCTGGAAGTTGTGCCCCTGAACTTATCCTGGTCCAGTACTGCTGACATCACATCGTCAACTGCAAGCTTTTTCTTCCCTACAAGGAGTGTAGTCTGGAGAGTTGAGTATGAATCTGGTAGAGAGACAAGAAGCAATAAAGCTTTATCTTCTTCGTCCAACTTCACATCAATACTGGTTAGTTGGGTCACCAATCTATTAAACTCATTAATATGATTGGTCAAATCTGACCCTTCTTCCCTCCGAAGTCGGTACAATTCCTTCTTCAAATATAACCGGTTTGACAGAGACTTTGACTTGTAAGCTTTATGAAGTTTCTCCCACAAGTCCTTCGAAGAGGTTTCTGTCAAAACCTGATATTTGATCTGTGGCGCCAAACTCAATCTGATTGTTGCCATGGCCTTTGCTTTAAGTTCCGTCCATTTTTCATCCGCCATAGTCTCTGGTTTCTTCCTTTCTAGTGCCTTTGCCAATCTTTGTTGACCCAATATATCTTTGACTGTACACTGCCAAATACTGAAATTTGACTTACCGTCAAATGGTTCAACTTCATACCTCGCACATGTGCTTGTCATCTTCGTATTTGTGACCTGCCTAATTTCTCTTTAAACGGATCGTATCAGTTGGCTAGGTAAGTGTAAGTCGGGTGGAAGTTTCTCCGTGCTTTTGCAACGGTGACTAATTAAATAACCACCTTTCTTAAAGGCGCTGCCTTTTGAACCACTTTCCTAGACACCAACGACGCGAACCAAAGTTCTGATACCAATTGTTGAGAAATCAGACTCACACAAATACACTAAGATAAATACAAACACACCACTATATGAGATATAAAATAATAACACAAGAATTTTTACGTGGAAAACTCAACTGGAAAAAACCACGGGGAGAGATCTCAAAAATTCACTATGAAAAATAATTTAGAGATTACAAACTCTCTACTGAGAAATAAACTAACTATTTAATTTCTCTACGCCCTCACTTCTCTATTTGCTCTAACTGAGCGCTCTCTCTTTTCTCTCTAATGTTGCTGCTCTCTATATTTCGGTGTATGCTACGCTTCTTGGTGTGTATTCCTTGTTGCAATGCTACCTATTTATAGCAGAAGGAGGGGAGAAAGGAGAAGAAGCGGGCAGCACCTAAAGGAGAACATTGGAGGAGGTGGGCGGCCAAGTTGGTGAAGGAGCAAAAGGGGCGGGCAGCAATGCTAGAAGGGGATTGGAGGGTTTGGGCTGCACCAAAAATTGGTGGAGGTGGGCGGCTATATGAGCCAATATTCAACAATATATTGCCTTGAGAATCAAAGACTGGCTCTCGCAAAACAAGCCTTTTTAAAGAATGGTGAGTTGTTTGACGTGAGATGCGCTTCACATGTTCTAAAATCCATTGTTCAAGAAGCTATAGAAGCACTTAAAGGTGTAACCAATAAAATTCGAGAAAGTATAAGCTATGTAAAGAGCTCGCAATCCACCCAAGGGAAATTCTATGAAATTGTCCAGCAGGTTGGTATCAACAGCGAAAAGCGTTTGTCTCTTGATTCTCCAATGCGGTGGAACTCCACTCCCCCCATGGTTGAAACAACCTTAGAATACAGGGGTGCCTTCTCACTCCTGCAAGAGCACGATCCTGCTTACACAATGACTCTATCCGAGGGAGAATGGGAATGGGCAAGTTCTGTCACCGGCTATATGAAACTTTTTGTTGACGTTACCAATGTCTTTTCAGGCAATAAACATCCAACTGCAAACATATATTTCCCTGAGACGTGTGATGTACACATCCAATTGATTGAATGGTGCAAGAGCCCTAATGATTTTATTAGCTCTATGGCCATGAAGATGAAAATGAAATTTGACAAACATTGGAGCAAGTGCAGCTTCGGTTTGGCAGTAGCAGCCATCTTAGATCCCTGATTCAAGATGAAGTTCGTAAAGTATTACTATCCTCAGATTTACACTAGTGATTCCTCAGGTCGCATTAAGGAAGTTTCTGATGCTATTGGGGAGCTTTTTAACGAGTATTCTATGGGTTCGACTTCACATGATCAAGGATCAGCATGGCGTGGCAGCAGCTTACCTAGTACTAGTAATGGTACTAGGGATAGGCGCTAAGAGGCTTTGACAAGTTCCTCCATGAAACTTCACAAAGTCACAGACCTGGAAAAGTATCTCGAGGAACCAGTCTTTCCACGCAACTCTGACTTGAACATACTAAATTGGTGGAAAGTTCACACGCCACGGTACCCCATCTTATCCTATGATGGCACGTGACATATTGTGTATTCCTTTCTGCACTCTTACACCGGAGTTGGCATTCAGCACCGGTGGTAGAGTGTTTGACCATCATCTCAGTTCACTTAATGCGGATGCAAGATCGGATGCAGATGGAATCAGAAGGTTGGCAGATGCTGATTTTGACCGTCTTCCACCTCTTTCTCAAACCGGTTGTCTATGCTCTAGTATTGACTAAACCCAAAGCTTGATGCCTCGAATAGAAGCTTCTGTTTTCATAGATTAAACTAAACCCGTGATGAAGCTCTAAAGTTGGTATCCAGAACAGGTTCACCTGGTGCACTTTCAGTTTTTATGCCGGCTATGCTTTCTTCTCTCAATCTTTCTGTTGCATTAATTGCTTTGTACATGATTAAATTTCGTGGAAGTGACTACTGGAATGGTAGAATTCTAGTTGCAAATTTTTCTTACTTTATCAGTCTGTAACTGTGTCTGCCAACCAACCTGAAGTTGTCATTCTATTCACATAAAAAATCAAAAATAGACAGAAAAAAAATAATATAAAAATGGGATTCTGTTTTTCCTTTCTTATTCTTTTCTCTCGACAAGTGCGAGTGCAATGCGATTGTAATATCTAAAATTCAAAACTCCGGGCATGGGATGGGATCAAGATGGGTAGATGCTGGAGAGGATAAATGGTGGTTAATGAACTAGTCATGTATTGGAATTTGGATGAGATTGGGGGATTTGTTATGAAAATATACTATAGCAACTCATTTTTCTAAACCCAACTCCAGCATAAAAACAGTCCCGGGCTTGCATATACGGCCAGTTGAGTCCGAGTCAGTACATGTCGGGATTTGGGCCCATACCAACTATTATTAGTGTTTGTGAGTTTGGATAGATGTGACGAGAAGGGAAAGAAGATGAGAAGGGATTATAATTTTTTATTATCATGTTTGTGAGTTTTAAAAATGAAGGAAAAATGATAGGATTGTAATTATATTTTATTTTGTTTGTGAGTTTAAAAGTAGGGAATGGAATGGAAGGGGAATGATTTTTATTTTTTAAACTACACTATTAGTAGTATTATATTACTCTTACATATAAATATAATAAATGATATAATTTAACAATGTCAAAAGAAAGTAATTAATAATACTTTTTTTATATAATTAAATTTCCATACTTTCATAGAATAGAGAGAGTTAAATAAAAATAAAATTTGAATGAACTCAATTTATTTACATATATTTGTTTAATGAAGAATTCTTTTTTCTTTCTTTTCAATTTCGTGCGTCTTCCATCTCTTGCACTTTTCAGTTTCTTATTTCTTACTGCATTACACGTGTCACCAATAATACTTACATCTGGAAGTCTTACGAAGTGGTGGGCACAACAAGCAGGTAAATAGAAGTAGCAACACTAATATAGGGACAATTCCGTCCTTTCAAAATTCGCTGAGCAACAATCAGACCGATAAACATAATTATAATTATTTATTTTGAAAGATTATTTTAGGTAATGTAGAATATATTTTTTCTCCTTCCAAATCCTTTCATTTTTGGAGGGAAAATTTTGATGCAAAAATAAAATTAACTTTACCTTCCAAATCTTTTCTTTTCTTCTTAAAAAAACTTAGAAACATGAAATTATTTGTTCTTCCCTTAAAAAAATTATAAACACGGTGTTAAGGAATGAATGAAGTTTGTTTTGCCAAATGAGAAAAATATGTGATTTTATTTATTTTTTAATTAAAAATAAACTAGTCTAACGTTATTGATGTATATATATATATATATACGATAAGGATATTAAACCCTTTTAAGACCAATATTGGTGAAATTTATGTAACAGGATAAAGACACTTAAAGTTTTTAGGAGGAAGTGGATGATGGTAAGATAAGGAAATCATGGTGACAAGGGGCGGCAAAATATGGTAGTAAATGTCAGCATCAATCACGCAAAATTTCCAATATCTAGGGAACGATGATACTACATGATCACAGGATCACCGCACGCACGCCCGCCCATACACATGTAAGACACCCGCATCCACACCCATGTGACGATTCTTCTGGTTATGACACGTCATGTCCCTATTACGTCACCCTTGTTTACTGTAGTAATATTTTTACAAAAAATAAATTTATTTATAAATTTTTTAAACTTTAAGAATATGTGTATATATTCTTCTTCTTCTTTTTCTTGTCTGAATATAATCCAATAAGGAATTTTTTAAGGGCACATGCTAAGCACACAGTTCAAGAGAATATCCTTTTGAATTGTGTGCTTATTCCCTTGAACTTAATGCAAATGCAGAAATCAAGAGAATATGCACACAATTCAAGAGAATATTCTCTTGAATTGTGTGCTTAGCATGTGACCTTAGGGCACATGTTAAGAGGACCCATATAATAATGTTAATTTAGTTAAATAATTATGATGATAGTGAAACTTTGTTGTTCTCCTTTTATTTATATTATCGTAAATAAGTAAATGAAATTTTGTTAAAAGAATAAAAGTATTTTCCTATATATAATGGGAGAAGTAATTAACAATTTTGTTTGTTTGTTTTTTAAAGCCTGGCTTTGCAAGTAAACAAGTTATTTTGGGATTCATTGTTTAAATGATTTATTTATTTATAGCTCTAGACTCTAGCCTATTGGCTATTGCAGGAAAGTAGTTCGTCTCTGGATGTGGCCACTCCACCACCAGAAGGAAACTTAGCCTCACGGACATCATTCTATTTTTGGCTGAATTAAGACTAAAGTGCATTTCATTTCACCACAAACATGATCGATGATTATATATATATATATATTTTATGTATCAATTCTTTTGCATCTTAATCAGTTAATTTATTTGTTTGCCCATTTTATTAATTAAAGTATTAAAGCTTGCAAGTTGGAAAGCACACTCTGGCCTAAAGTGAAAAGACATGATGCTCTCTCTCTGTGTGTGTGTGTGTGCAGAGGCATAAAGGCAGGGTAGGCGCTATGGTCCAGTATAACATCAACTATGAGGAAAAGTGGGCAATTAGGTCACGTGATAGCCAGAAGGAGGGGAGGGGAGATTCCAGAGGCATATTGATTCATGAAGATAATAAAATAGTCCAATTAATTAATAATAATAATGTTAGATGAATGAATGAATGAGCATGCACGCACCACCAAACACAAAAAGTGAGTCGCGACTGAATGAGATCCCACCAAACAGACAGCTCAATAGAATAAAATCTTGCTTTTCCAATTTTTAACACCGTCTACGCCTACTATTGTTTCTACCAATTCAATTCAATTCAATTTCCTTCTACATTCATTCATTCATTCTGCCGTCTGCAAATTCAAGAAAACAACTGAAAATTATTTTAGGAATTTATTATAATCAATCAAGTTTAGAGCTCCTAAGATAAGCCCCAACCCAACCCGACCATCCAATATATGAATTAGAACAAAGAATTCTCCCATATAAGCCTTTCACATAAACTTAATTGATATTAGCTACTTCTCTCTCCGTCCCGTAAATAATATATGACGTTTTAAAATTGTGCACGAGAATTAAAAAAATAATTGTATAACATTAAATATAATATTAATTATTTATGATATCCTTTATCATATACTTGTCTCATACTCTCATATGTAACATTTTTTTCATAAAAGTAAATTTAAAAATATTATAATTAATTCTCTTAGATTATATAAAATGTCAAATAATTTAGTAAAAATAAAATCATTTTAATCCCTTCCCCACTCACACCAGAGTGTAGCCAATATTAATTTACAATCTGGGTTTGACCGACATTTTGACGACAATATTAAAAGAGTACCATTTTTGTTTGGTGCCTGACCCTAAGAAAATTCGGACTAGCCACGGCAAAGATTTTATTGTACGATTTGATTTTTGGGATTATATTTCTATAAACTAACTATAAATAGAAAAAACTTAGGCGGCCCAACGTGGTTGATAGGGCACAGAAGGCCCACAACCGTGTATATAAGTTGGTCCATTTTAAAATTCGAAAAGAAAGAAGAACAAATTCCCTCCAAATGATTGGGCAGCACAAAGCAATTGGAAAGACACTCACAAACACTAAAAATATTTTTAAAAAGGGGAAAGCCAAATTTTGCTTTGCTTTCCGCTTCATGACCTGTGTGTGTTTCAGTGTCTACCAAATAAACTACTAGTAGTACTATATATACTCTCTCATTCCTCTCTCCAAAAATCTCCTCATTATTCTCTCTCTAAACCCAAGCTTCTCTCTCCTCTATATACTCCTTCTCTCAGTCAGGCGAGAAAGAGAATCGAAGCTCGGTGGTTGAATCGTCAGAAACGTTGACAAGGTAATTAATTAAAATTAAGCTTTGCTTTCTCCCTCTGAAACTATACACATGTTTGTATGATTTACGTCCAGAAGATAGCTGATCGCATGATATCGTATTTTAACGTTTCAAAAAAAATAAATTATAGTTAATTATCCGTTTACAATTAGGTTATTTTCTATAGAAATGTTAGAAGCAGATCATGTCTTAATTTCGTTTCCTGACTTCCTATCAGACTGTGAGATTCTTCTCCCTGTACAACTGAATTCAATTTCTGGACTAGGAACCGAGATGTTATTGAATGCGAAATCTGATTGATGAAACTGTAATAATAGTTCAGGCTGGCGTGTAGAAATTTATGTTTCTAATGCAATGTTTGCGTACGTATGCATGTTCTTTTTTATCTATAAGTAAAGTATGTTCTTTGATTAAAAAAATGATTAGTAATTAAATATCTTAATCTGTACAAAGTGAGTGAAATTTGTCATTGATGTATCTATAGCTTACATGTTCTTATAATTAAATAATTTCGGTTAATTGTCTTTGAGTTGAGTGCACATAGTTTACTAAATAAACTTAGATCTCTTAATTATACAAATCTATCTAATAAAACTTGTTGATTCCTGTCCAGTGTGGAGCCATGGTTAAATAGTGTTTTGATTATGCGGATTATTATATTCACTCACAACGTCCTTGCAATGTATATAGATTAGGACCCTTGTTCAGGTCAAAGACAATATAACTTAATTTAGTGGTCTGCTTCCTTCATCAAGGTCCATAGATTAATATAAATACAACTGTCCAATAGAAACTTAGAAGTGAACCGTGATAATAAATTAATACAATTGTTTAAAGGGGCTGAGCGAATAAAGCCTTAAGGATATATTATCAATATTATATAAAATATAATATAATGAGGTCTAATGGAATACTTTTAATCACTGGCCTATTTACTTTGGAGAGGTTCTCAGATTAGTGGGTAGGTTATGCACTTCAAATCTGGTCAGACAGACCCTACGTACATGTCTTCACTTTGTAAAAAGGTGTCTTGACTTGATATATGTCATCCACATAGCCGAAGTAGGAAAAGTATAGTCTATTATGGTGCCTAATTTAAGCATTTTTTTTTTACTTTAATATGATAGAGAATGTTATTTGATGTTGCATAAACAGAATTTACACTCGGCAATTCTGTGCAACTGCTTTATGCTATGACGTCGTGTCAAATATTTGATACAATTTTTGATATTGGAGATCAGAGAAGAAAAGTAGTCGGATAATGGCTTTTATGTGTATAGTTGGAATCCTTGGTAACATGTAACTAACTGCCTCGAACATAAGATGGATATGGGCATATGGGTTGTGACAGTATGCTGCTAATCCTGAAATTTATGCCTCTTAAGGTAACCTTGTAGTCATGTTTTCTGAACCTATGCCTGAACTCCAAGATTTATGTTTCAAGTTGACATCATATGGTGAAAATTCACTTGAGGTTAAATAGAGTTTAGTTGGTGATGTTTCATGTTTTGTAAAGGTTGCACTTCATTTGCGATCAGGTACAATTATATTGAAATTGTATATGTACTACACATGAGGGTTAATAAAAACAAGTATAAAAACTTTGAAAGAGAAATATCACGTTTGGTTACTAGTGCAGCAGTTAAAAAATGAAAAATAAAGTTGAATATTTCATGGGTAACTCTAATAAATTTTCCAAATCCAGTAAACACTTCTGTCCTAGAATGCTTGTTTTGATGGTATGGTGTAATAACCAAGCTCATGGACATGATTATATAATTTTTAAGCTATTAGATTTTGCAAGACTGTACTACTCTGCAATCTGGATGCTTGTTGATGAATTACTCAATCTTAGTATCTTTAGCAAGTATGAGAAATTTCTATAAATTATCTTTATCTTTGATGCAGTGCATGTGATTAGAATCCAAGTAGTGTATCTTAGAGAATTAGTACGTTGCTAACAAAGGATTTACATGGTGTTATTGCTTTACTTAAGTTTGTGTCTATATATATATATATATATATATATATAACTGAAGCATCCTGAGAACTCACAGGACCATGAAAGTTTGAAGTTAAATGCTCTTGACTCTATGCAGAACTGTAGCTATATAAGATAACTGAAGTGATAATAAGTTAGAAGTTATCATCGTTAGCTAGACTCTTATGTGTAGATAGACCTTACATGCTTAATTATCTTATCATGGTGATAATTTGACATTAATAGTTTGAGAATTTGAAGTATAATTACACTGTTGGAAATGTATTGTAAAACAATTTTCATTGAAAACAAACCTTTTCATTCTTCAAACCACTGAGCGTTTTCAGCTTCCTGTTTTTCCACTTTAATTTTTATTTCCAAATGCATTTAGGAGTAATGTGTGCTTATGATATGTTTTGAAGTGATTCATTCCCTGGTGATGACTAATTAAATCCTATTATTCTTTACTTTTTTCTTCTTATGTTATTCTTTATTATTCTCTAGTGTTTGTGTGTGGTATAATTAAGTAAAGAAATTGGTGCTTATTTTGGTGCGAGATGCCAGCTTACAGTAGTGTACTACTTTTCTAATGCGTAAAATGGTTCTGCTCTATTATGTGTTAGCACTTGGCAATTTGTTGTTGCTTCTTTAAAGCGTCCAAATAAGTGCCCCGCTAGGTCAAATGGCCAGAGTAAGGTCATGAGGTTAATAAGGGATTCTGGTTTGATGGGTCCCTCCACATAGGTTGGCACCCACTATTCCTGCATAATTGACAAATATGGGGCTTTTTCCTCTGGCTATTCATACACTTCACGAGCTAAATCTATGGCTCTAGAATTATACCACCATCCCAATCCCATAATTGTTCCCACGGAAATAATGCGCTTACCACCACTTGCCTATGTTTGGCAGAGAACAGAACAAGGCTGCATGCGGGGGGTCCTTTGCTGTCAATTTAATTTCCTTTTGGCCTATATGCCTATTAGTCATTTGATAGGATTCTTCCTCATCCCCTCCATCTATTCCCTGTTCTTGTACCTCTGCCTACTCTCTGTTCCAATATCTTTCTCATAAAAGGGCATATATCTCTTTGCAGCTATATTTTATTGTGTTCTTAGGCTTTATTCTGATTTTCTCCGCCAAGTTGTGAGCGATTTGTGATTATCTAAAATGGTTGACTTGTTTTTGTTTTTGATTACATGGATATTTTTTTATTAATTCTTGCTGACAAAAATATCACTTGTACCAGAGAGTCGTATTCGCAGCCCACTTCAGTTCTGCATTCTGGGCCAGTGTAACGTTACCCTCCTTCCAGAAAAAGTCACGCTACTATCACATAAAAGTCTTACATAATTCTCACATACTCTATACATGACAGTATATGATTTATTATTGATATGATTCACTTAACTAAATAATAAATCACATACTGTCACATATAAATTGTGTGAAAGTTATGTAACATTTTTATGTGATAATAGCATTATTCTTCTAGAAAATAGTAGCAATAAATACTATTAGACCACCTTTTCTCATCTATACTCTATACAACCAACGCAAGAAAGTAGGGATACCAATTTCAAACCCTCTCCGCCGCCCTTAGCCCCTTACTCTAATGAGTGATTTTTATTTTTATTTTTAATTAACTTTATTGGGATTTTGGGTTGAGTTAAAAAAAACACTAGGAATATTCTCGGACTCATGGTTGGGATATGGGACGGGATGACTCATTTTTTGATTTAAAAGTCATTTTTGATAAGTAACAAATTCTAACTCATTAGTTAAAAAATAATTTATAAGTTATTTTAAAATAAATAAGTTTGACTAAATGTAAAAATTATTTAGCCTTTCTTTTGATAGTGTTTACATCCTAAACTTATAAGTCATTTTAGCCAAATACTTTCACATTTTATTTTAAATTAATTTTTGACTTATAAATTAAATGATTGTCAAACATTTTTGTTTATAAGTTATCACTAAATATGAATTATAAGTTATTTAAAATTTTAACTTATAAGTTATAGTATTAAAATAAGTCATCTCCGAACATGCCCTAAAAAGATATTTTAGACATTTAGTTGGTAATTTTAAGGGTAAAATAGCCGTTAACTACAAGCGACGGAATAGCTAAGTGTGACTAATTCTTTCAAACCACTTGGAATTCTAGGATCACAAATGGCTGTTGGTTTTTAAAACAAATCACTGGATTTACATTTTACATATTATTATTTTTTCTGTACTCCAAATGCTTCCCAAATAAAGAGACTATATAAACAGGAGGGCATGTAATCAGTAATCACTACAATCGAGTTTACTGTTTTGTTTTTGAATCAAATTCATTCCCAAACCAGTAGTTCAATAATATTTCTTTGAAGCACATATAATTTTTTTTATATATATTTTGATGTGAGATTGAGGGGTATTGCAATTAATATGATTTCAATAAAAAAATTGTAAAATAATAAAACTTGGGGGGAAAAAATACTCTCATTTTTATAATACATATATGTAAGTGAAAAAAATAGAATAATATTAGAGACATAAACTATTCTATAAATATTTTACAAACTGTTGATGTAGTATATTACATCTCAGCTTTTTATGTGGAACCGAAAATTATATTGAAGCAATTTGTTGATCAATATATTAAAGTGGAGTATGTTACATCAGAAGTTTGTAGTGTAGCATTACTCAAAAACATAATATTTTTTATTTTATTTCTTAAAATAGGAATAAAATTTTAAATTAATATTAATTACTTAACATTAATAGCATTAATGAGAGTTTGACCTGTAGCGTCTTGCGTAAGCTGCCTCAAGGCTAGGCTATGCTAGGCTAGCCTACCTATATTACAATAAAAATAAATTTTCTTCTTGGCAGATCACCTGCATGGCTGTAAGGCTTTATATATCTAGTGAGCTCAAGCGAGTGAATATTCGCTTGCTCACTATGACAAATCTTTGCCGCCTACCATTTTTAGGTACCGATTCCCCTCTCTTCCTCCTTCCTACCGCACCCAGTTGCTCTTCCTATGTCCAACTGCCAATCTTCCATTGCAGTGGATTGAGATATAACTGAACAACATCTCCAGAATTGGTAATTGGATCAATTATAGGTTCGTTTCATTATTTTCTTGTCTGTGTAGAAGTTTTATTTCTTATTTTCCAGTGTTCTGCTGTTACTTGACTGGCCAAGTGGGCATTGAAGTAGGGGATTTGATTATTTTGACGCCTGTAAACTATATCTCTAGTGTCTTTTTTGGGCACACTTCAACTAAATTCTCTGAGTTGGGCTGATTCAGCGCTTGTTAATTTCATCTGCTAGATTTAAATTTTGACTAGTTTTTGGCCTCAAGAATGTCTGATTTGTTATAATTTCTATCCAGCTGTGTTTCTGTTGTTTTTATGAACTTGCCTATTTTAGTTTAACGAACGTGGTTTTTTTTTGTTTCTTTTTCTTTTTCTATTTCTTTTTAATATCTAGGACTAATACAAGTAAGACTGACTTGTACGTTCCCATATTTCCCCCACATAGAGTTTTGTGGATCCCCTTCTCCCTGTTATCTTTTTTTCTATGCTCATCTATATTTACTGTTTGCTGAGGATATTGATGCCTCATAGTAATTTTTCCCGTCGCTGTAGAAATTAGAATTTCGTATATACTCTTAGTCTAACTATAGTTGTGCTTCCTATTTCTAATTCTTTAATAACTAATTTGTAAGTTATCATGGGTTTGATTACCTCTTAATTAGATTTAATCAAAATGTAGGACCACTGTTTTTGAGGAACTTTACAATTCATATTAAAGTCGGTCTGGAGATCGTGTTGTAAACACAGCCCGTATGCCAAGGAACAAGTACAACGGCAACTCATCCATCTCCTCAAGTCGAATAGAGAGGCTCTTACGGGAAAGAGAGCTAAGAAAGAACAGCAAGGCTTCTTATTCAAATGAGGCTAGTGATGGTAACAGAAGTTCTGAGCTCTCTGAGCTTGAATTGCGGTCACGCGAAGGGGATGACCCAGGAGTTTCCTATGTCGAACAATATCTGGAAGGGGCTCTGGCTGCCCATGCACTTACTGATGGATTGGATAGGCCAGATGGGGGGTCTTTCAGACAACGACTGTTGGTGGTGGCTAATAGGCTACCAGTCTCTGCAGTTAGGAGAGGAGAGGAGACCTGGTCACTGGAAATAAGTGCTGGTGGTCTAGTGAGTGCTCTTTTGGGTTAGTGTTGCAAAGACTCTATTTTCCTTGTGCTACATGTTCATATCCAGGTTATCTGCTGTATGCATGAATCATAGTTTCCTTTAATTCATTGTGTAGTATTTCATTGTTTTATTACATATGGTATTTGCAACTAGGTGTGAAGGAAGTTGAGGCAAAATGGATAGGTTGGGCAGGTGTTAATGTGCCAGATGAGGCTGGGCAAAACGCACTCACAAAAGCACTGGCCGAGAAGGTGCTTTCTTTTTTCGATCTTCAAGTCTTTTTCCGCCTCACTTTTGTAAATTATCATGCTTTACTAGCTTTTGACATGTCAGTTTTATTTTGGCATTTTCTGTGAGGAATACTTTTGAAATTAATAACATTGCTGATTTCCCTCCCCCTTCTCCCGGCAGAGGTGTATACCTGTATTCCTTGATGAAGAGATTGTTCATCAGTATTACAATGGCTATTGCAACAACATATTATGGCCTCTCTTCCATTATCTTGGTCTCCCCCAAGAAGATCGTCTTGCGACAACCAGAAGTTTCCAGTCTCAGTTTGCTGCATATGAAAAAGCAAATCAAATGTTTGCTGATGTGGTAAATAAGCATTATGAGGAGGGTGACGTTGTGTGGTGCCATGACTACCATCTAATGTTCCTGCCCAAATGCCTAAAGGAATACAACAGCAAAATGAAAGTAGGTTGGTTTCTCCACACACCATTTCCCTCTTCTGAAATCCACAGGACGCTGCCATCTCGATCAGAGCTGCTTCGTGCAGTTCTTGCTGCTGATTTAGTAGGGTAAGTTCTTGTATATCTGATGTAATGGGGTTGCATTTTACGTCAATTATCCATGACACAATGAGTGAACTGGTGATTCCATATCCTACACCTTTAAACTGCGTGTTGATTCGTAACAAGAAGATATGAAATCTTGGTCTTCCTGGCATATGTCAGTACCCACTAACCGACCATTAGTCTGCTTAGCGAAGAATCTTGTGGTTACTGATGTACGGAAGGCATACCCACAATGTTCATTTTACGATGCTACTCACATAGCTGATGCTTATGCTGCTCATATCCATTTTTACCTCAAGATAATGCTGCGAATACCCATTCTCTCTTATTAAGCCAAACCTTGAATTGGTTTTTATGCAATATAAAATGCTCTCTTTATGTAACTCTTGGCAATAAAGATTTTCTTCCTCTTTAGTTTTATTTTCATAAAATTATTTGAATTCAAAATACAGAACTATTTTTTCTGTATAGATAACTACTCTCAAGGGTTATTTGCAAATCTTTTTTAACTAATTATTTACGTGGAAATTTTTGTTAGGAAAAATATATGTGATCTTTTTTTATATCTCTATAAGTTGCGGAAACTAAAAACAATTTTTTTTTTCAGTTTCCATACTTATGACTATGCTAGGCACTTTGTTAGTGCTTGTACTCGTATTCTTGGACTGGAGGGTACACCTGAAGGAGTAGAAGATCAAGGAAGGCTGACTCGTGTGGCTGCGGTATGCCTAAGTTTAATTATTTATGATGTTTACTCTTTCCTAGTTATTGTTTTTCTCCTTCAAGAGCACTTCTTGCACGGTGCTGTTTATCAGTTTAGCATATCAAGTGTTTACAATTGCTCTTTTGAATTTCTGAGAAGTCATCCTTGTAATTCTTTCTTAAGTTTTTTATAATTGTGAAACTTCAGTTTCCTATTGGGATAGATTCAGAACGGTTCATTCGTGCGCTTGAGGTTCCTCAAGTCCAAGAACACATCAAAGAATTAAAAGAGAGATTTTCTGGGCGAAAGGTAGGTGATATTTCCACCTTTTACTCTGTTTTGCTCTATTTAAATTTTATCAATTTAAACTTCTGAAAAACACGTGGATCAAGTTTTTTCCCCATTTGTTGTTGCAAAGGCCTCAGTTGAAGAGTAGAAGTTTTGGAACAATATTTAAGTTGGAGATGATATCTAGACAATTTCATCACTTCTGAGTTGTCTTGATATCATTTGGCTGATCAGCTTCTCATCGTGTTTCATATAAATCAAAGATTCACTGGGAATTGACTATTCTGTGTTTAGATGACTTCTTAGAATCATTCACTTTGGCTTGAGGTTAAGTTTCATAACTACATTTTAGTAGTAGTGAAGAAACCTCTTGTTATCATTCATTTCCTGCTAGCTACATTATGGATTTAATTCAAGTATCTGTCAAGGTAAATAAATATTAATCTTTTTTTGTATCAAAATTTATTTCTTCCCGGAAGGTAGGTAGTTCAATCAAGGAAATATTAATTTCCTGTTTATTACGACTGGTTTCTTCATGCATGCTTTACTTTTTCGCCAATAATACCAGTTCTTTGAAATTTTATACTTTTATGTGGATAGGGACAACGTGTTTGGTTGATATTGTTTCTAGTCTGAGAAAAGTGTTGAAGCTGGAACCTGGTAGTATGTTTGACCCCATAACAAATATTGCACCAATGAAACCTTGTTGAAATTAACTGGAATTACATTGAGAACGTACACACACTGGGATTTGTTAAGACTAGGTTGAAGTTAGACTGAGCATTCTGCCTATGGATTTCAAATTCTTGACGTACCATCGTCTGATCCATAAAAGACGACCTGACTAGTAAGGATAAAGGCTTGCCACAACTTATTCTTTAGTGAATTGTTCTGACATTTAGTTCAGTATATTGAGAATTTTATTTTCTTCATTTTTTTCTCTTCTAAATAGTCCCTTGTTTAATTTGCACCACCTATCTTTCTTTCCTCCGTTGTTCCCATTCCTTTATTCCTCCCATGTTTGATTTGTTTTAATAATTAGTGACATGTGGTTCCGTTGCATAACATTTTGTTTGTTCTCTCCAATCTTCTAAGGAGGGATTAATTAAATCTCAAATCAATTATCTTGAATAGTATGTTTTGGTTATACTTTTGTGTTCACTTAATCCTGTTTGTTTTTGACAGGTGATGTTAGGTGTTGATCGCCTTGATATGATTAAAGGAATTCCCCAAAAGATACTGGCGTTTGAAAAGTTTCTCGAAGAAAACGTATACTGGCGTGATAAAGTCGTTTTACTGCAGATAGCTGTGCCAACAAGAACAGATGTTCCTGAATGTATGCTCCTTAACATGTTTTTTTCTTATTCTGTTTTTTTTATGACATTGGAAACATTACATCCACATACATTTCCATGTGGGAAAACAATTATCTCCTCAGGTGGTAGATTTCTCACTTCTCAAGTAATTTGTTTTTAGGAATAAATTGATGTGATGAGCACTTGGAAACTAAGAATACTTGCTTGAGGGGTTTTGTGTAGGTTTTATTTTACAAGAAATTCCGACATTTATGTGTTGTAAATATAGAAATAAAGGTTCAGATTCCAGGCATTGGGGATTGAAAAGAACCAGTAAATACC